>OY744499.1:2708681-3058700 GCA_963556185.1 Pseudopediastrum boryanum
TCAACAACACCATTTTCACTCACAGGCTGGCATGCACTAGTTATCTGGTGCTGTACACACTGAATCAGTAGCATTATATGTGTGCTTGGTATACTTGGTGACTTTTGAGTAAACTCCCAAAGCGTGCCATGGTTGGTCTGTTTCTTCACAGGTTGTCTTAATGCGTCCCATGTTGTTGGTTACTTTGGTGGTCCAATGCTCTCTCAGCGCCGGCTTGCTGTGGCTCAGCCGTTGCCTGCTGATGTGGGCCCTCGTCCTGCCGTGGACTCACGCTCGTATAAGTAGGAAACCAAACCTCAAAAACAATCTTCTGGCGGCGATAAGACTGCTGCCCCCCATAACAAGTATTGCAGTGCTTTCTTCCGGAGTATCTGGAGCACTGCTAAGGCTGAACTATGCTGGCATGACGCTTCCTGCCGGACACATGACCATGATGTTAGTGTGGGCATGGACACAATTTGGACATCAGGTAGGTGGCAAAAGCTCAGGGGTCCCCAACAGCCATAGCAATAGCAAGCAGGCACTTTTATTCACTTCAGGTATAGTGACGCTTGCCATGGTTGTACATTCATGTAAAGTTCTGAAGTGGCCACTTGCCTGCATGGTTATCAGGTAAACAGCAAGTAGCCTTTCATGCACTGGTCCATTGGACGAAGGTGGAATGGTTTATTCTTTGAATGCTCTGGCAAGCACAGTATGTAATCGAAGCTCAGTGGGCCTGTCATCACGTTTCAAAACATGTGATAGGCCTGGCACATGGCAGCCTCTTCATAAGATGCACGGGTGACGCTAAGGGCTGAAGCTAATGCCAGCCCATAGTTGCTTCATATGTAAGCCACACACTCAGGCAACGTATGCTGCCACACGACTAGCATTCAAAAGCACTTCTGACAGTTGGCAGAGTGATAGACTCACAGCTTTGCTGCACTTCTGCGTAGGTTCCCCTCCGCATGCAGGTGTGGCTTGGTCTGGTGGAATGGCTCCTCTGGGAAGTTGCCTGGGAGAAGGGAGTGGCAGTGCTGGGGCTGCAGCCACTAACTGTTCCTGCCCGCCTACTGGGTGCTTTGGTGTGCAATTTGCTACCTCTAGTTGCAGTCATCCTGTATGAGGGCTGGTTGCTCAGGCAATACCATGCTAGCCAGCGCTCAAGGCCTGGAAGCAGCAGGGCTACATCATCAGCTTCAGCACAGAAAGCAACAGGCACGCAGGAGGTGGACAAGCCTGCCCTTCCTGCTCAGCATGCTAGCAGCAGCATGGGCAGTGACAGCCAGCCTCCAAGGACCTGCACAACAAGTGACACAGGGGAAGGCCAGCAAGCTGGTGGGGTGCACATGCCTGATCTTCCTGTTGGCAACTTGGCTGGCATTCCATTGGCTGGTGGTGCAGACGAGCAGTCGTCATTATCTGTCGGAGCAGCTGCTGCTGGTCAGCCTGCTGCTGGGAAGCAGTTTGTCTACAAGAGACCCAAGGGCTGCTTGCGGCGTTGCACCATTGCTGTCAAGGTAATGCATCCAGTTACTGTATTATTGTTACATGGTATGATGTGCCATAGCAAAAAGTGCCATAGGCCCCGCATCGCAAGCTGTCACACAGAACAGCGAGGTGGAGCATAACACTGTAGTAGTCAATTATAGACGCCACACCAGGAGTACCTGAGGGCCAAGCAATCCGAGGCTGTTTTGCATAAGGCTCCAGATCAACACGCTAGACAATCAAGGGATTGACAATCCACACATGAGCTGAAGATAGATGCAATGCTGTGCGTTACTGCATAATATTTACCCTATGGGGCAATTCATTCGCCCAGATGATGCTACAACTTCGCCTCAACGCCATGGCATGTTGTTCCTTCCTAACTGTATGGCCTCTTGCTTGACATGCCTGCATTCAGTGCCTCAAAGAGTGCCACGTACTTTGCTTGGCATATGTTTTCTGCTAAGCTACTGGTGTCAGTTCACTGCTTCTGCCATAGTCCAAGCGGCTTTGTAGATGTGTGGACGTCTCTGCAAATGGGACGTAAAACATGCTGCCATAGATTGAATTCACCGTTGCACTTGCCGTACTTAATGTGTCGAGCAACGCAGGAGAAGAGGCTACTTACTCTGGACCAGCTGTACAGAGTGCATGCTTGACAATGCTCGATGGGCCAGACCAACCATATGCTCATCAATGTGTATGAATGTATCATGCACATATAAACTATGCGCTGATTACGGAGCACTTGTCATGTATGTCTTGATGTGGGAGAAGTTCCAGGCACATATTGAGTTAAGATGCGATAATGAGCTTTGTAAACTTCTTTTCAACTAGAAAAGGGCAGGATAGGGGCGCATGGCAGTACCTGAATTTGCTCAGGAAGCAGTTTACAGCTCACTAGCGCAGTGTCGTCAATAGTATCCAAGGTCATACTCTCGAGGAAAGGACAGACAGAGGGGTGAGGAGAAGAGGAGCAATACATGTGTACCATCCTATGGACCAATACCACCATATCCTCTTATAGGATCTGAGGTCGTACTGTCATCTTCCTTTGCAGATTAAGGACCTGGAGGGATTGTCCCACGAGGAGGCATCTCAGCGGGTTATATCTGGCTTGCAGGGGGTCCTGGCTCAACTGCCTGCCAGCAGTACCACCTGGATCACTCAGCTGGCATGTGTGCCTGGCTGTGTGCTGATGTTGGCAGACATAGCAGTGGGAGAGGGGTATGCCGGGGGAGCAAATGAGCCGGGAGAACTAGAGGGAGGGATCGAGGTAACAGGACACAACCAGCAGCAGGGCCAGCAGCAGCACACGCCCGTATACCATGGGGGCACCTGGCGGATCGATGTTAGCCAGCGCAGTGCTAGCAACGCTCTAAGCTTTTGGGCATTCATGTCCATCAGTAGCTTTGAAGCAGCGGGCGAAGGCGGGTCTTTGCTGAATGCTTTTGCGGCAGTCCTGTCACAAGCTGCTTCCCAAGACTCTGATGAAGCGTCCAGGGCAGCAGAAGTAACAGCAGTGGCAGAGCCGTTGGCTGTTGCATCATGGGGGGGGACATTGCAGCTGGCCTTCCAGCTTCGGGAGGGCTTGGAGCAGCAGCGCAGAACTCACGGACCCAGCAGCAGCAGCGGAGCGAGCGAAAGCGGCAGGCAGTCAGTACGTGTAGTCCTTGTGCAAGGGCAGCGTGTGCTGGTTGATCAGGAGGTATTGGCCGAGGTCTCAGGCATGACCTTGTCTTTCCTTCTGCAGCTCCCTCCCATTATTGACAGTCTCTGCCAATCCCCAGCAGCAGCATTCTATGTTCTACCAGCAGAGTCGGTGATGGGAGCACACAGCAGTGGTGCCACGGCAGCAGCAGTAGCAGCAGCAGGTCCTCTTGCCCACCTCACCTTGTTGCTGCTGCCGCCAGCTATCTGTGCTGAGCTACTGCTGTGGGTGGAGCAGCTGCAGCTCAGCCAGCAGCAGCTACAGCCCCTAATAGAGGACATGGCTGTAGCTGTGGAGGCATGCGGGGTAGTAGCTGCATCTGGACCAGCAGCAGCAGCACAGCTGAGCAATGCTGCTTTTGTGTGGGCCCAGGCTGCTGCTTCTGCGGGAAGGGTGCTCTCAATTACTCACACCTGCCCTCAGCTCAGCTTGTGTGAGGATATGATGGCAGGGTGTTATCAGCAGCTGTTGGTGGCACTGAGGAGGGTAGAGCCACTTGCAGCAGGGGGGCTGCCTTCTGAGGATGAAGCTTCACAACTTGCAGCAACTGCAGCTGAAGCAAGTGGATTAGCCAGCACATCAAACATCATAACTGAGGATGCAGTGGGGCTTAAGCCGGAAGAAGGGGTGGCAAAGGAAGGGGGTAAGGTGCTTGGGCCTGCGGATTGGGAGGGGGCATCAGCTGGGAAGCTAGAGGGAAGTTTTACGAATTTGAGGCGCGAGCTGGAAGCACCGTGCGTCGGAGAGGACCCTGCAGCTGCAGCGGTGCCCAGCAAGGTGTGGTTGTGGTGGTGGTGTGTGCTGGGTAGCCTTATTGGCTGGCGGGACCGCGAGCTGGAAGCAGGGTACTTGGCAACAAGGATGCAGCAATGGGCGGTGGTCAGGCCACCAACATGGGTTGCCATGGGGGTTATTGACACTATCTCCTATGGGGTAATGGCGGTACGTGCTGCTTGCTATGCTTATAGTAGCGTCTCTGCTCCTCATGTGGTAGGCGTCTTCTGGTACGTTCTGGCACAGTTTGCGGTGTACATCGCCTATGCCTTGTGGTTGTTGCTATGTCCTGCTTCTCAGCGGCACCTTACGGGCTTAGTAGCTGTCGCGCTGGAATGTGTCAGGTTGGTGGGCTCGGAAGGGTATAGGTACTTTGATGGCGGCTTTGAAACGTACTACCTCCTGGCCCGCAGTGCAACTAGCAAGCCTGGTCCTACTATCATGGCCTGTCTGATGACCATGCGTATAATGCTGCACCAGCTACCACCCCCTTGGCTCCTCCTGCATGCTGCGGGTCTGGTATGGTGGGTGTGGAGGCTTCAGAGTAACATCCCAGGATGGTGGCCCGCAGTTTCTACTACGGCGGAGGCTTGGTTGCAGCCGCTTGTGTTTGCTGGCCTTGGCATTGCTAGTGTTGTAAGCCTGGAGGCTGGGAGCCGGGCAGCATACATCAAGAGCCTGCAGGGGCGGCAGTAGTGTGGGTGGGTACCACTGTGGGCCTTGAGAGGCAAGCAGGGCACCCCTGAGTCTAGGAATCGTTCACTATGAGGAAGGGACATAACATAATAAGATTGTCTGCGGCGGGCTTAAAAGGGTCAGAATGATACAGCTTCTAGTGCTTTAGTCGTTGGGGGGTTTGCTGATGGTTTGTGGTCATGAAAACAAGCAGACACATGCAAAAGAGGGAGACAAAGCTACATGATTGTGTGTTGTTCTCCAGTGTGGGGATTGGTAGGAAGGCTGGTAGGGAGACTGGTGGGAAGACTAGGAGCTTGCAGAGGGGTTAGTGCAGTGCATGCACATTTGTGCGAGTGGGCACTTGGCACTGCTTGCCCATTCACATGGAAGCAGGGCTGTAAAAGGCCTGCTTGGGTGGGGGCACAATATATGCATGCACCTTATTTTTGTTGTTTTGTTTGGTTATGATGACAAGCGAGCACATGAAGCTGATGAAGCTGATGAAGAGCTAAAGTTCTGCTGGGTGTGATCTTTAGTCCTGCAAGTTACTACTAGCAAGAGCGAATCAAGCACTGCACGTGATGCTAGCATCAGGCTGAACGTCCAAAGGGGATGTGTTTCAATGCATGGCTGTTGCTTGATGCTACCATACCTGGGTTAAGGCTGCATTGTAGCGTGCTGCTTTGCCTGAGTGTTTACGTGCATAGCCTTGGTTCTGAAGCTGGTTTGCCAATCATGATGGGGAAGGACTGAGGTGAAACATTGATCTGAGTGGGCTGCTTGTCAAGTTCAACGTGCTGTGTTCGGGCCTTGGTTGCTCAACGAGCAACGATACTCATAATCATCCAATGTTGCTAGCCACCATGAGCTGGTTCTGTACCATAAACCAATATCATAGGGTCTTGATGCTGCAATTGTTGAGAACTCAATGCTTTGAAGGAAGCTTTCACAATGGTTGTAAGGTGGTTGGCTGTCGGTGGTGCTGGTCAGCGGAGAAATGCTGTATACAAACAGATAGTTGGAAGCTTTGCATCCATAATCCGGACTTGTATAAGAGGGCAGGTCGGCTGGTCTCTGTCCTATGCACATACATTGGTTATGCCCCAGCCTGTCCCTAAAGTTGTGCTATAAGCTAAAGGTATGTTCCACACAAGGGATCCAGGGGTTTGACTAATTCATGAATGCGCTATTCTACAAGATGCCCCCCCATTGTGTGCATGCTTGATTTCAGGGTTTTGTTTTCTCCTATTGGAGACAAGCATGGATTCAGACAAGCTCAGTCGTTCTGCTGCTATTGGTGTCATTGGTGTGTCGGTGTGGGCTTGCGCATTGCGCTGTTTGAATAGTGCCTGCTCTGATCCCCAGACCCTGGGTGCAATGATCTATCTCAAGTTTTACTGCATTTGATACGATACAGCCATAGCAGAAAATGCCATAGGCCCCACAGCTCAAGCTGTTGAAAAACTATCTAGGTGGATAGGATACAGGTTGTCTTTGGCATGCAACCAGAAATTATGAGTATAAATGCCTGGAAAGCTTACAATGTGCTGGGTTGATGCTTGGGCTCCTGAAGTGCTGTGTGTTGCATGCCTAAGTTGCTTTTGCACGTCAAACATGGAGTCAGTGCATGCCTGCAGTCCGGGCTTCGCTTTGCTGCTGTTCTTAGGGCTTAGGGTTTAGGTCCTCAGTGCTGCTGGTATGTTCATTCCTATACGTCTTCTGCATCAATGAAGGGAAAGTTGCAGTTAAGTTTAGAGCTTGTGGCCATCATAATGTGCATGCACCTCCAGCCTTCAAACGGAGATGGCACCCTTTGGCATTACTCTTACTAGAAGTAATGTGACCCATTCTGGGAACTGTGTTTGGGAGCTGCAAGGATGGGCAGCGGAAGCCGTTGGGGTGCATATGCACATCCTTATCAATGGGGCTGGAGCTGTTTGTGCAGGTGTTCTGCTGTCCTCCATATGCACAGCCAAATGTGCCGCGAGTAGTAAGATAGGAGGTATAGGCGTTCTGCTGTCCTCCATATGGCCAGCCAAATGACCAGCGAGTAGGCAGACCCGGTTCCTGCACGGTTGGGCGGCGAGGCTGCTAGGGTGACCACCTGCGAGATGGGGGAAGCCACACCCCTACTAGCACTTTAAGGAGCGGGCAACAGGGAGTCCAATGGCAGTGCACTGAATTCCAGGCTAGTGGACAGATTTACACATGTGTTGCACTTGGCTTCGCTAGGATCTCTGGATTGACAGTGGACAGCTGTGTCCAATGGATTGTACCTGGAAACATCTTGGGAGTGTGCTTGTGGCTGCTGCTGCTGCCCCTGTTGCTGCTGCTTTGATTGTGTGTGTGTTTGAGCGAGAGAGAGAGAGAGAGAACTACGCAGAGAAGGGGGGAAATCCCTTCTTGCATATGTTAAGGGAGTGGACCCTCACCTAATACATATAGATAGGCCCACTACCATTCGGAGCCCAGAACACATAAGTGGGTGGGTAAATTACCCACCCGCCTATGTTATCTGGGTGGATGGGTGTGTCGCCAGAACTGCGGGTCGAGGTGACGTTCCTTATGACGTTTAGTAGTGTAAATCCAGTGAAGATTGGTGATGGCCATAACATGGAGGCGGTTGAGCAGGCGGGGGAGGCAGGTCACCCAGGTTATACCGCTGGTTACAGAGGTACAGAGTGGGTCATAGGCATGATTCAAATACCAGCGCGAAGCATGGTAATACCGGTTCTCCTGCGATATGCTTGCTTAAGCCTATAACCCAAGCGTAGACCAAGGGGCTGCGTTTGTGAAGCTTGTATAAGGGTACCATTGCTTAGGCGTGCCTCCGCAGACTGAAATGCACGTGAAACAGCTTGTAGGCCCGGTGCCATGACCCTGGGAACCACACCCTGCAACTGCCTAGCCAGCGATTACTTGACATGGATATGAATGATCGTGGGATTATATAGCCTTATGATGTCTTCGCAAGCGACGGTGGAGGGATTGCAGCCGCAGGAGCTCACTGGGCGTCAGCGATCCCTTCAGAACCTTGACCCCAAAACGAGAAGAAAGAAATGGGATCCTGTACCTGAGGGACGCCAAAAGGCTGTTCTGGCAGAGAGGATAGCGACTCTCAAGGCAAACGTGAGCATGCTGTACTAAACTAGGACACACCCCTTCGGCTTGTTTGCTCACAGCAGTGGTTCCCTTGGAGCAGCTCGACGGAATCAAGGACATCATGGGGGAAGAAGCGAATGTACAATACATGTTCATTGTCTGCGCCAATGTTAAGCTAGCGAATGGGGAGGGGGACCTGGAGAGATATGTGGAGTGCTCCCACCCTAGCTTACTGCAGGCTATTGGGGCTACTCGGCATGACACAGGTCGTGTTGTCTTGACTCACAGTCTTACACAGACCCTTTATTCTGTAACTAAGCCTGAGGTGGAGATGTCTGTCGGTGGCAGCAGGTATGTGTGTGTGTGTGCGTGTGTGTATCTGCAGTCAGCTCTGTGGGTCTACCTGCAATTATCTCTGGGTGCCATGTACCATCCAGCTCGATGTTTTTCGAGCTAACTTCACCATTATCCTGGATTGCAGCATGAAGGCCCTGCTTGAAGCTAAGCCTGTGACAAAATCAGACTACATAAGCAACCTGCATCACCTGATCCGTGCCGCTGTGAAGCAGGACCTTAAGGGTAAGGACATGAGAATGGCTGCAGTGATGCTGTCATGGGTACTGTATGATTGTTGTACTCATCTGTGTCCCTTGCTTGCAGTGTGCCGTGATCCTGGCAAACCTTTTGAGGCCTGGCAGAAGTCAGAGCAGGGCAAACCTGCTGAACAGCAGCGGCAGAAACCTGCTTGGTGGCCTTCTGAATATGGCTTTGGCAGCAAGTTCCTCAACAAGGCCAATGTGTCAGAATTGCAGAAGATTAGGCAATGCATTGCCTCATGGGCAGCGCAAGCTTCAATCACAGAGCCGCAAGTAAGAATGAGGCCACGCACTTAGTGCATGAAGCTGCTGTGCTTGGCCTGATGCATGGGTAGTGCATGATGGCTGCTATGCTTGGAATCGGCAGAACTGCCTAGAATGACGTAGCACTCAGAACACCTACCTGTAGTCCTGCTATTGCATTTGGATAGAATAGCCTACTTTCGATACATGGTCCCTGCCATTTCATCCAGTTCTGGTTTGCAGAAGTGCCTTCAACTTCATTGCCATTACGGTACATGTTCCTCTAAACCACATGGTCTCTAAACCACATGTTGCTTTCAGGTACGAGGGGGTGCAAGCACTCCAGCTGCAGCAGCCGGTGGTGTACCCCGTGCGCAACCGCTAAGGCCCAGGCCTACAACAGCAGCCAATTCAGCAGCAGTCGCAGCAACAGCAGCAGGAGGCACTCTTTTGGTAGCACATGACCAAGTCGCAGCAGCAGCAGCAATGGGAGGAGCAGCCGTACAACAGCCCAATGCAGGGGTGCCGCCAGAAATAGAAATGGAACCTGAAGCACTAGCTGAGCAGCAGCAGGCAGCACCAGCAGGGGCTCGATCAGCGTCACTGCTTGCACAAGCAGCAGCAGCAGCAGCAGTAGCCGTGCTGCAGGGCAGTGCAGGAGAGTTACCAGTAACAAGACCAGTACCAGAACTGCAAGCGGACCAGCAGCAGGCAGCAGCAACAGTACCTATAGCAGACATAGCAGCAGAGCAGCGCATGGATGCAGCTGAAGCAGAGGTTGGAGGAGGCATAGCAGCAGCAGCAGGAGGTGGGGTCCCAATAGGTCAAGTGGGAACTGCAGCCACGCCAGATGATATCCACAAGACACAGTTGACTACAACAGATGGTGCTCAACCTGATCAGACAGTGGCTGCTGGGACCATGGAAGCTGTTTCTGCAGTAGCTGCTCAAGACGGTGAGACAACATCAACATGAATGCCTCAGAGATGCTTGCATGATATGTTGTTTGCATGACATCCTTGATGTCTGCTGGAATAACGCAAAATTGTCTTTGAAGCAGATGAGGAAGAACACGATCAATATTTCCTTAACTATGTGCCATATGAAGCACCATGGAAACCACTTTGCCTCTACATCTGTTTTGAGTGCTGCTGAGCCAGCTGCTGGACCTCATGTCTAGGCATACGATATCATTATTCTTGGTAATCCCAAAGACAACCCATATTCTGTTCCACCAAGCTTGAGGTTTGGGCCTATGGCACTTTTTGCTATGACAGGGGGACAACATACCCAACCTCCAGGAAGGAGGATAATGTCATGAAGCAATAGCTGTGCTTTGTTTTGATGCCTGACTGCGCCAATTGAATACGGTTTGCACTCTGCATTCATTGTGACTGTGGTTAGGGAAGAGGAAGAGGAAGAAAAGGCAGTTCTTTGGAGATGATGATGAGGAACAGGGCAAGGCCAAGGGCAAGGCCAAGGCCAAGGGCGAGGGCAAGGAGCAGCTCAGCCAGCAGGGAGAGCAATGTGCTGAGAGAGGGGTAGCGGCGGGCAGAGACCCTCGTCCAGCACTGCTGGAAGTGACCAATATGAGCCACCGCTAGCGATCTGTATGCAGCGTTGTTTTGGGAGCTGACACCTTGGCAGGGTTGCCATATTCATCTGTGTCTTTTGAAGTAAAACACAGTTCTGTTGCATGTGCGCTAGACTGGTATCTGTCTGTTTGATGTCTGTCTGTTCTGGCTACATGCTACGTTTGATGCTGTGTGTTAGAAGTGCTGTATGGCATCGCCACAAGGTAGTGGTGCTTCATTGCGTTTCAAAGCATCAGTGGGTTTATGTTACAGGGTGTGCTTGCATCTATCTCTTCAAAGCTGCGGCCATGCTGCCTGTTTTGGTTGGGCTACTGTGTTGGCCAGTCACAAAGCATGCATGCTGTATGTACGCAGGATAGTCTCAGTGATTAGCTATGTGATCACTTAAGTCTCCACTTTAGTCCAGGCAGACAGTTCCGCTGCTTCTTGTCTCGGGCTCCTCTTCCCCACAGAGTGAGAGCGACTCATGCTCTGTCAAGTAATGTACCTGCCGCTGAACCGGTTGCAACTCTGTGCCCGTGATGATATGATAGCATCATATGATATAAGACATATTCAGCACTTTCATGACCGCTACATTGGAGTGGGGCAGTGGAGGTTCAATGGGGTACTTTTGACCTAGCTGCTGACCTCATGTCTAGGCATATGTCGTCATGCATGCGGCCGTAGACAACCCATATTCTGTTCCACCTCGCTGTCCTTTGTGACAGCTTCAGGTGCAGGGCCTATGGGCACTTTTTGCTATGGCATATCATGAAATGTAATGAGTAGAGCAGCTAGTCTAGTTATAGCACTTGACTCCTGAGTTCTTAAATGATTGACTGCAGCGGCTTTCCGCATCTTCTCCTTGAGTTGGGCTCTGCGGTGTACACCGGCCGGCACTTTTACTACTCAAAGGCAGTCTGCCAATTCAGTCGGGCAAGGCAGTTTGCTGTAGCTTACTGGAGTACTTTGGACCTGCTGCAATTGAGGCCTGCAAGCAGTTGGCCCATCCCTGCAGGCCACACGGTTTGGATACTGTATGTAGTGCAGTCAGGTTCAATGAATCATTGACCATATATATACTAACGGCTACAGCAGTTGGGTCTATCAGATAGGGTACCTCTTGGGCAAGAGTAGTGACATGCAGACGGCCATCGTCGCTCATAAGGCTTCTGGGTAGTAACAGTGTAAGTTTTCACTGCTACTCGTGTTGTATGTCGTGAGTGTGTAGCCATGTCGGTAAGCTCCTTCCCACTCAGCTGCTTCCAGTCTTTCCCACTCAGTCCACTCCCACTCTTCAGAACCCATAGCATCTGTCCTTCTGAGGTGATTGGCACTCAGAACCAAATGATATCTTTGCTGTGCTGTACAAGGTAATGTAGCTCTGGGCGGGCTGCCTTCTGAGTCTATTGGGCATCGGGGGCCCTTCGGTACAATGTTGCATGCCGTCAGTGGTCTCTGCCGATCGGGCAGTCACCTTCTGCTACGCACCTTGTAGAGAAAGCAGACAGGCGTAACGACATAGAGTACTCGGGCTTTCTCTAAGCCCTCCCAGTCCGAAATGTACTGGGCAGGTGCGTCACCGTCACTGCCTCACTTTTCTTCGATTGCCGTCACGGGCCAGGCCCAAGCACTCCTTCTATTGCTTTACAGCGGTTGTTCCGTATCTTATGGCCGTGTGAGATGATTTATAGCAACGCAATCATTAGTCTAATACACGCTAGAAGAAGACAACGCTGGGAGTGCCAGGGGAGTTAACCTGCCTGACTGCCACTCCGACCACAAACCTGCCACATGATTGATCCCATGGAGTGGCATTACCTGGCCTTTAGGTCCACTATGCATCATAATGAAGGACTCAATTGGCACTACGTACTCTTGAACACAATGCAGTCATGCATTCGCTACTACATGGTATAGTGTATGGCCTTACTTTGGGACAACTCTGAGTGCCGATACAATTGCACAGTCCTCACAATTGGACTGTGATGACTCCTTGCAGGTCATAACCAGCGACCTGATATAAAGCCTCCACTGCTGAGAAGCTGTGCCTAGTTTACTTTGAACTGGGGCTCCGACACATATGTGCTGTCGACCCAAGGATGGAACGGTGTGCATGCCCTTGAAACCACTTTAAACCCAGCGGCAACCCAGACCCAAAGCACTAGTGCTAGTTGCAATACAAGCAACCCTAAGCCCCACACTGTGTCCCTACATAGTATTTCATTACCAAATCTAAGCCCACATACGGTACTTGAAAAACAAAGACATAAATGATCAAAATTCATGATATGCCATAGCAAAAGTGCCACTAGGCCCCGCACCTCAAGCTGTCACAAAGAACAGCGAGGTGGAACAGAATATGGGTTGTCTTGGGCATGCATGACAACATATGCCTAGACATGAGGTCCAGCAGCTAGGTCAAAAGCACCCAAAAATCCACTGCCCCAATGGCAGACAATAACTCAAAACATAATCGCAGACTCATCTACTCGCCGCCTAAGCCAGATGTTGCTTCCACTACCAACCAGGTAGGAACATAACCGCTCGGCTGCTTCCCTCTTATGGTGCTGACCGTCCCTTCGGCACATCCATGGCAACACCTTCTCCTTCGTTGATCTACGCTGCCTAGTGCACCACTGCATCCACTGCATCCGCAACACTCTCGGCTTGCAACCGCCCGCCGTTGATAAACCTAGAAGGAGCACAGCAGCAGGCAGCAGCAGGTTCAGAGTGGAATACAGGTAGTGAGTGAGTGCACCTGCCAGGGATGTGCACACAACATCAGACTGGGAGAGTTGCAGCTCAATGAAGAAACCGCAGATTGCTGCCGCCGGTGTGTAGAACCCTACCAATTGAAGCAGCACAGCAGCAAGAAGCAGCAAGTTCAGAGTGGAAGATATGCATATCTGTAAGAGATAGGCACAAAACAACAGATTGGGAAAGTTGCAGCTTATTTGAAGAACACACCCCAAGCGCCCAATGCTGCCGGCGCTGTGCAAAGCCCTAACTAATCAGGGCACTCCTGCTGCTGTCCAAAAATGGAATTTCTTGAAAAGCCCCCAAACTTTCCCAGGCCCGTCCACATGCCCGCCCCATACCTTTCTTGCAGTCACTGCAGCTGCTGATTCCTCTAGCTTGCCAAATCACTCTGCTTGCC
Source organism: Pseudopediastrum boryanum (assembly GCA_963556185.1). Lineage (NCBI taxonomy): Eukaryota > Viridiplantae > Chlorophyta > Chlorophyceae > Sphaeropleales > Hydrodictyaceae > Pseudopediastrum > Pseudopediastrum boryanum. The sequence goes on from OY744499.1 coordinate 2,721,996, forward strand.
ACCGCCCGCGGTTGCTCACACCTACAAGCAGCACGGCAGCAGACAACAGCAAGTTCAGAGTGGAAAACGTTCATATCTGTACAGGATAGGGACAAAACAAAACACTGGGAAAGTTGCAGCTCATTTGAAGAACACACCCCAAGCGCCCATTGCTGCCGGCGCTGTGTAAAGTCCCACCGATCGGGGTCTTCCTGCTGCCGTCCAAAAACGCAAGTTGGCTAAAAGCCCCCAAACTGTCCCAGGCCCGTCCACATGCCCGCCCCATACCTTTCTTGCAGTCACTCCAGCTGCTGATTCCTCTAGCTTGCCAAATCACTCTGCTTGCCACCGCCCGCGGTTGCTCACACCTACAAGCAGCACGGCAGCAGGCAACAGCAAGTTCAGAGTGGAAAACATTCATATCTGTACAGAATAGGGACAAAACAAAACACTGGGAAAGTTGCAGCTCATTTGAAGAACACACCCCAAGCGCCCATTGCTGCCGGCGCTGTGTAAAGTCCCACCGATCGGGGTCTTCCTGCTGCCGTCCAAAAACGCAAGTTGGCTAAAAGCACCCAAACTGTCCCAGGCCCGTCCACATGCCCGCCCCATACCTTTCTTGCAGTCACTCCAGCTGCTGATTCCTCTAGCTTGCCAATTACTCTGCTTGCCACCGCCCGCGGTTGCTCACACCTACAAGCAGCACGGCAGCAGACAACAGCAAGTTCAGAGTGGAAAACGTTCATATCTGTACAGGATAGGGACAAAACAAAACACTGGGAAAGTTGCAGCTCATTTGAAGAACACACCCCAAGCGCCCATTGCTGCCGGCGCTGTGTAAAGTCCCACCGATCGGGGTCTTCCTGCTGCCGTCCAAAAACGCAAGTTGGCTAAAAGCCCCCAAACTGTCCCAGGCCCGTCCACATGCCCGCCCCATACCTTTCTTGCAGTCACTCCAGCTGCTGATTCCTCTAGCTTGCCAAATCACTCTGCTTGCCACCGCCCGCGGTTGCTCACACCTACAAGCAGCACGGCAGCAGGCAACAGCAAGTTCAGAGTGGAAAACATTCATATCTGTACAGAATAGGGACAAAACAAAACACTGGGAAAGTTGCAGCTCATTTGAAGAACACACCCCAAGCGCCCAATGCTGCCGGCGCTGTGTAAAGCCCTAACTAATCAGGGCACTCCTGCTGCTGTCCAAAAATGGAACTTCTTGAAAAGGCCCCAAACTTTCCCAGGCCCGTCCACATGCCCCCCCCATACCTTTCTTGCAGTCACTCTAGCTGCTGAGTCCTCTAGCTTGCCAAATTACTCTGCTTGCCACCGCCCGCGGTTGCTCACACCTACAAGCAGCACGGCAGCAGGCAACAGCAAGTTCAGAGTGGAAAACATTCATATCTGTACAGAATAGGGACAAAACAAAACACTGGGAAAGCTGCAGCTCATTTGAAGAACACACCCCAAGCGCCCAATGCTGCCGGCGCTGTGTAAAGTCCCACCGATCGGGGTCTTCCTGCTGCCGTCCAAAAACGCAAGTTGGCTAAAAGCCCCCAAACTTTCCCAGGCCCGTCCACATGCCCGCCCCATACCTTTCTTGCAGTCACTGCAGCTGCTGATTCCTCTAGCTTGCCAAATCACTCTGCTTGCCACCGCCCGCGGTTGCTCACACCTACAAGCAGCACGGCAGCAGGCAACAGCAAGTTCAGAGTGGAAAACATTCATATCTGTACAGGATAGGGACAAAACAAAACACTGGGAAAGTTGCAGCTCATTTGAAGAACACACCCCAAGCGCCCAATGCTGCCGGCGCTGTGTAAAGCCCTAACTAATCAGGGCACTCCTGCTGCTGTCCAAAAATGGAACTTCTTGAAAAGCCCCCAAACTTTCCCAGGCCCGTCCACATGCCCACCCCATACCTTTCTTGCAGTCACTCCAGCTGCTGAGTCCTCTAGCTTGCCAATTCACTCTGCTTGCGGTCGCTCGCTGTTGTTAACACCTACAAGCAGCACGGCAGCAGGCAGCAGCAAGTTCAGAGTGGAAAACATGCATATCAGTACAAGATAGGCACAAAACAAAACACTGGGAAAGTTGCAGCTCTATTCAAAAACATACCCCAAGCGCCCGTTGCTGCCAGCGCTGTTTAAATGCCTAACTAACCAGGGCACTCCTGCTGCTGTGGCAAGTACCTACCTAGAAGGTGTTGGGATGCCAGACTCAGCGCCCATCCTTTAGCTTATCCACCAAGGGCTTGTTGGTCAATCCCAAAAACCACTTCAGCATCATCATCACCGTATCATGCTTTGAATACGCCACCTGCAAGCACCACCATTCTTCTCAATTCTTCCCAGGGTTGGCATGTGGTAGAGGTGCAAAGAACCCAGAACATGCAGATGCCTGCCAACCCTCTAAATTTGCTGAAGGGGTGTCAACGCACTACACAAAATTTACCTGTGTGCGGACCTTCTCAAGCCTAGAGTTGATCTGCTCTGCGCGCTGCGAGTTCAGAGTGCGCATGGTAACTCCCTCAGCCAGCACCTCCTTCTGATTTTGCATCCTCATGTCGTGCGCGAGTCCGCACCTGGCACAGGACACATGAGCATGACAGCTGCTTAAGCTGCATCAAATGGCTGCTTAGGCTGCAAATCAATGGCAAGGGTTTACAACAGAAGTGTATTGAGGCTGCAGTGTGCAAGGGTCAGTGCGAGCACCAGCACTAAGGAGTAACCTCTGTGTACTTACGTAGTATGGTTGCTGAAGTGCAGCCTGTCCACTAAGAACCTAGTCCTAGCGAACATCCTTGGTGTGCGCTTCAAGCAGTAAGCCGCCAGGTTGCATGCATTGTCGTAGATGATGATGAAGGGACCTGCAATAGAAGGCCAATAAGTTCGAGCAGGGTAGCAACACTCCTGAGGCCCATATATCAGTTGATTACCATTCTCTAGTCGTGTAGCCAGCAGAGAGTGGATTGTGCCTGGGCCCTCCGGTGATGCCAGAAGCTTGAACCCTACACAGATGCCGTGGGGGCAGAACACCGTGTTGATGCCAGGAGTCAGCTTTGGGTGCCGGTTGCTGATCTTATTGCAGGGCCCCTGCAGCTGTGCCAGCCTCCCTCTAACTCGGTACCGCCCAGGCAGCAGCCTTAGCAGTGGAAGGGAGGGCATGAAGACGTGAGAGTCCTCCATTGCTGGGTTCACCACATCAGCGACTCGATCCTGCAAGAGATGCATCACAGTGGGCAGAGCATAACAATTGGCATCTTCATATGTCCCCTCACTGCCTTTACGTGTAATCTAGCATTTGCACATGCCAACGAAATGGTTGGGCTAGAATGTCCTGAATAACATGGTTTACGCCATTTCAGAAATGCAAGCAAAACGTTTTCAGGACCTCAAGAAGCCTTGCCCAGCTGATGCACAAAGCCTTTGCAAGTGCTCTATAACACAGACAATAGAGATTTACAAGACAAGGACCCCCTTACCTGTTGCACAGTGAGGGGTAGTGCTGCCCTGTGAGCAATCCACTGCAACAATGGGATGAGCTTCTCGGGCAGCTCTGCCCACCCATGCTCCCGGACCAGGTAGTGCAGGGCAAGAAAGTGATCCACAAGCTGCTCCCGGACTTGCAGGAAGGTGATTCTGTGCTCCAAGTAATCCTTGAACTCTTCCAGGGCATATGTGGGGGCTAGCGCCTGGCTTGCTGGATAGGCAATGCACACTCCCTTCAAGAACCGTTGATACTTTTTGCGGAGTTCCATTGGGGCCTCAAACCACCGCATGCCAGCACACAAATCCCTGCAAAAAAGAGAACACTAAATAGTCTCTGTGCACTAACAAGAGAAACATGCACGAGACAATTTGAACGTATGAAATAGCATGTACCCCTACCTCATGAACCACCCCAACCCCCACTTACTCTTGTTCAATCACAACCAACAGATCTTCAATGGCAGGGCAGTGCTTCCGGGCGAGGGCGACAAGTTGGTCAGCTGCATCAGCCGCCAGGCCATCACTGCCCCACTTCAGCAGTAGATCCCTGAGCTTCTTGTTGGGGACTGGCACCACGTCCTCAAACTTCCTGCAGTCCACACAGGGATCACAAAAATGATTTCATTTCACTTATTGGCTAGCATTTTGAACACGGCCTAGCCAATCTGGACGCATCCAGCACCTCATGGCAAATATGTTTCAATCAGTGCAAGTATATGCACCCCTGATAGCTTGCACTTACAAAGCCTCGTCGACCACAAGGTCCTCCACCACTGGAGGTGCATAACCTCTAGCATACAGCTTCTTCACGCCCATCTCCTTGCAGTCTGTGATGAACACACGCTGTTCATGGGGCAGCTGAGCACAGCACGGGCAGTCAAAGTACTCCGAGTAGGGGACATCCAAGCTTGCCAGGAAGCTGGTCAGCATGGACCTGAAAGACAAAAGGAAGCCAACAAGGGCTTGGGTTGACATTAAGGATGCAATCCATGCAAAAGGTGCCTAACAGCACACACTTCTTCACAGCACAACTCACACCGCAACCCGATGAGTGCCAAGCACCAGGATCCAGGCATCAAGACAGGTCGCAAGTATGAGATGGCACCACCGATAGCTAATGTCTCATAGTCACCTAAGTAGTTGCAGTCATGGAGGCACCAGCAGGGGGTGGTCAAATGCGAGACAGGCAGCCATCTTCTGTGGGCAATAGCATGGGTGAAAGAGCTAACCCCAGCTTTTATGACAGACTACAGGACCGCCACTTTCTTACCCTAGTAGCAATCCCTCACCTCACTGTGTTGCAGCTAGGCAACAACTTCAAGCAGCCCTGGTGGCTATAGCGATAACCCAGGCTCTTGTGGTAGGATCTGAAGGTGCACTTCTGGCACGTCATTGTGTGCCAGTAGTCCAAGCAGGCCTCGTAGGTGATCAGGTGCTTGTTACTGTAGTTGAAGATGTTGTCCTCGTCCCCCATGTAAGAGACAATGTGGGGGCATCCCTGGTGGTTGCACCTGAGCTGCGACACTTCCGCAGTCCAGGCTTCATTGATGCCCACAACTATGGCCTTTCTCGTCACCCTCTCACTCCAATCACCCTCACAACGACAGCATGGACACTCAGCTGGCGGTGCAGGCCTGAGCTTGGAAAGGAAAGGGCCTGCAGCACGGAACAACAGAGTTTAGCCAGCAACAGCCCTTGTATCATGTGGCCGAGCCCCTGATACGACCAGACATGCAGTATATTGACACTTAAAAGGCCAAACACCTAGAGGACTTCAATACAGCACAGAATCAGGACCTCATAACAAAGAACAACAGAGGAAACCAAGACCAACTAACAGCACAGACATCCCTTGTTGAATGTGTTGGGAGGTCAGGATCAGACTGCCGTTAGCTGTGCAAGAAGATGACATATTCATCAGAAACAGCCTCAATCTGCAACAACCCTGGCTGTTCCGCTCGGCAGCATGTACCTGGCTTTGACACTCCATGTTCACCCCCGTTGCCGCTCCTGCTGCACTCCATAAGCCGCTCATAGTTTATGAATGGCCCAGGCCTGCCACTGCTTGATATGCTGTTCCACTGCGTGAAGATGTTACCACCATCTGCATCTTCATCTTGCATCTCTTGGAGGTTGATGTTGGCAAGCAGCACTTCAGGCAGCTGATCTGGATCAAGTTCAGACACCCACCCCTTGAATTGGGCAGCATGAACACATGTCAGGCCCTGTGCACTAGAACACCTCAAGCACTTCCACTGACCATCCTTGGTGCCTGAGATAGGGAACCGAGCCCCCCCCTTGGACACTGACAGCAGCAAGTTCTCCCCAGCGCCAGATCTCACCACAGTGATGTCGTACTCCCAGTTGTCCACGACGTCACCATCCTCTCCTTCACCATCCTCGTCTTGATCATCACCATCTGCATACAGCTGTGTGATGTGCTCCTTGTTGATGATCTGCATGCACATGCACAGCACCAACAACCATTGGCTTGTCCCAGCCCACGGATATTCAAACAAGAGAATGTATATCACCGAGCTTGCTTCCTTGTTTTCATATTGACTCGCATAAGAAACTGAAACTCAACCTTGTTTGCTTGTTGGTATTAATAGCTGGCACAATACACGTTTCATACTACATTCAGCTCCTTGCAGGACACCTATCAGAACAATTGACACGGAGCAATCAACCAAGTCAGAAAGCTCCTAGCCCTGTCGCTAAATCTTGGGAATATGAGGTGCGCTGCTGGCACATGACTTTACAATAGCAGTCACCTTGCCAGCACCGGCCTCAGGACTTGCCTGGTATAGCTGTTGGTCCAGATCAGGTACCATGTCATCATCATCATCTGGTTGCACCTGCTCTCCTTGGTGGTGGATGCACTCGTCCAAGATAGCTTGCAAGTGCTGGTGTGCTATTGCCTTCACAGCTGTAGCATGCACACAGGGCTGCAGCACTGTGGCAATGTCTGCAGAAAGGACCAGTCAGTCACCCACAAATGAGGGGCAACATGAAAGGCAGTAAGGGCATCAGGACACAGAGAGCACCATGCGCTACATCTCATGTTCAGGTGCAACAGCCATGCCCATGACAGAGTTGCCAGGTGGAAGGCTGTGCTTGGAAAAAGTGTCCAGGCCACGCACAGCATCTGTGCATGACAGGCCAAGCATGGCTGGAGGTTGTTAGGTACAGGTGTCAGAGCAGGGTTGAGTGCGGACAATAAAAGCAGGGTTTGGTCATGTAGTGCTGGAAAGGAGAAAAGGAGAAAGGAAGCCGCAACCACCAGCCCAAATTTAGATCTTGTCCTGAGGTCAAGCATGGCTGCGGAGAAATGATCTACAATTAGTATAGCAATACTTAATCCACTACTGCAAATTGTTGCAAGACATTGAAGCCCGGCAAGCTGGCAAGCAAAAAAGCCAAAGCCAAGCTGCAACCTGAAGTTCCATGTGAGTTGATATAGCTACATGATAGAACCCAGGCTAAACTTGTCTAGAAGACCCTACCTTCCCCAAGGCATGTGGTCAAATCATGATTGTGCACCACCTGGTCCCAACTGCGCTGCATCTCAGGACAATCACACATGTAGATGTAGGTTCCCTGACAGTCCGAGGTCTTGATGGGAATGGCGTACACATGTGCAGGCTTTCTCTGCAAACAGGTACCCCCAATTGAGTTGAGAACAGGCCAACTGTGCAGACAGGATGATATATACTTACTTCCTCCACAAGGACCCTGGTATACTGGGTATTCTCGATTGGTATCTCCTTCTTACCCCCAACCCAGTAGCTCTTGACCCCTCCTCTATGGCCATGTTCTCCCGTGTAGCACAGCCGTGCTTCCCCAGCACGGAGCAAGCTATGGTACTGCTGCTCAGGGCTACTCAAGGACGCTGCTGGGGCCAGCCTGTTGGGCCTCTGATAGTGCTGCCTGCCCTGGCCAAGCTGCACACCTGCTATGGCTGGCTCTGAGAACAGCTGTCCACCCTCCTCCACTTGCTCTTCATCAGCCTCATTCCCTATGAATGTCCCATCGTTTTGGATATCGTCTTCCTGTTGCTGCTGGCTGCCACTCCCACCCAGGTCCTGCACCTGCTCAGCAACTGCAGCTGGCTGCACCTGGCTACCTAAGACCTGCTCAGTTTCTGCGGCCCTCGTATGCACCTGGTGTAGATCCCCATCTGAAGCTCCCGCGCGGCTGGAGTTTGCCCGGGGAACAGCTGCCCTAGGCCTAACCTGTCTAACTGTACTAGAGGGCAACACAGCCTGGAGGACACGCTTGCTACGTGGAGCTTTCCCGCACTTGGGGCAAGCCTTACGAGCATTGCCAAACTTCGTTGGCTGTCCTGTCTCTGGATCTTTGCAATCACCGTTGCTGCACTGCACCAACCCCATGGCCAGTGCCGTTGATCGCAGTTCTGTTCGAGCTCACTGCTGTTAGCGAGTCTTTACACTTTCACTGTAAAGGTGCACTCTTGCCCTTCCAAAGAGACGTGCGGTAGCGCTTCCCCGAAGGCTAATGGTTCGGTGCGATTATAATGCTGTTTGCCAGGCGTATTTTGATCATGGACATGGCTCACTTGTAACTCGTAACCAGCTCGAGTGCTGCAGGGAGTGCTTGTTTTCTGACACCAAGGTATCGCAAATGAGAGGTGGTAGAAGAGTATATTGTTCCAGCCACTCCGAGTAATAACGGTATATAGGTGACGCGAGCGTGAGGAGCCGCTTGTTGGATAGCATCAGCGAGTGGGCGATGTTGCGAGGTTGCTCTGTCGTACTGGTTTTGGGGGTCCGTGTCACGGCAGTACTTGAGCTCGAGGATGATGTACTCTGGAGTAGGGCGGTTGGGAAGCTTTGGGGGGATAAAGAGGAAAATGTCTGGCCGAGAGTGGTTTGTGAGCAATGAGCAGACATGTGGAGGGATGCGGGGGGGGAGGACATTAGCTGGGATGCGATGTGGGACGTTTGGGGGCAAACCATCATGTTCACAGTGCTGCTGATTACCAATGTCCATCATGACAACGAAACCACTTTTGCGACCACGGAGAATGGCTTTGACAATTTGGCGTGCAGCTTGGTCGTGACGGTACGTGTACATGCCAGTAAGTTTGGGGCACCCTGCAGCAGTATGATGGCCGCTGTCCTCACGGTTACAGAGAAGACAGCGACTATGCGGCGCTAGGCGATAACGATGTGCAAGTTTTCTGTTAAAGAGAGTCCCTGTGCGGTAACGGATGGCTGTGTTACGTTGAGAAGCAGTGACTGATGAGGGAGAAATTAGAAAATGGTTAGTGTGCTTGTTATCTCGAAGGGTAGCGGTATCATGCCATTGTTCAAAGTAGAAGGTGGTGCGGTTAGCGGCACCCAGCCGCAATTTCTTGCAACTGACTTGTTGGAGGCCCGTTGACAGGTAGGCTATCGGACGTTTACGTGGGTGTGCTTGTGGGCGGAGAGCAAGAGGACCCGGCGGCAAAACAACTTCATGAGGCCAGTAAATATTAGTGCGGTTATGACTAGGGATGGTACAGGTCAGGCAGCTCTCTTCTGGAAGGTCTCCAAGGGCAACTTGTTGTGCCAGGTCGTTGGCTTCTTCATTGCCTACAATGCCTATGTGAGATTTGACTTTGACGAGGTGAATGGGATTTGGGCTGTTGACTATGCAGTCAGCAATGACTTGAAGAAGGTGTTGATGCAGGTGCAAGGAGTGGTCTTGTGGCCGATGAATCTGTTTGCGTATTTGATAAATGGAGACCAAGCTGTCTGTAGCAATGACTGTGCAGTCGTGCCGGAGGGCTGTATAGAGGGCAATAAGTTCGGCACGGTTAATGGTGTTGGCAACAGCATCTGCGCAATGGGGAAGGATAGGAATGCTCTGGCCTTCAGGATGCAAGGCGGTGGGCGGCAGATAAACAGCTGCACCTAGTTTGGGAATGTTTTTGCGTCCGGCAGCCTGCTTAATGTGGCTGCCATCCGTATAGGCAAATGAGGTCCAATCGTAGCGAAGGGGAGGCGTAGCCGGGAGGTCCTTTTGTACCTTGTCCAGCAGGAACTGAGCAGTGTCCTCCTGGTTGGTGCTTAGGTAGAGTGGAAAGACATCATTATCAGCTTCCGTTGAACTATCAGAGCGGGTACGGTGTTTGAAGCGGTTAGGCAATCCAAGAAGGCGCAATTGGGACGGGGTGAAGTGTTGGCGTGAGGTTGCTGTTGAGGCTGGCGACAAGGGCCGAAAAGTGTTAAGAGGAGGTAATCGGACACGAGAGGGTAGGGTATCCTGCAGTGCTTGGTGAAATTCAGCTAGAAAATATGGTGTAACTTCAGGGTCTTCATGATCATAATAGCGGCGGTTTGAGCGTAATATACAGGCATGCTGCATAGGTGCATACCGCGGACAACAGCAGCAGCAGCAGCATGTCCGCTGCTGGAGCTGACTTAGTCAAAGTCTCTGTGGTTAGTGGATACATGCTTGGATATCACTATTTGGTGGTGGCCCGGATCCATTGTCTTGGATTCATTTGATGCTGTATGTGTTTGGTCAGTCCGACCTAGCAGCCCTCTTGCGGTTGCCCACACCTTATGTGTTAGGTAAGGGCCCACTCCCTTAAGGGGGAAAGCTGCTAAATCATGACCTGCTCAACTTTCACCAAAACTTTGTAAGGACCACACATAGGGTGTCCTGAGACTATATGCAAGCCTGGAGCATGTTCTGACCCGTTGCTAACCCCACCTTTTCCTGCTGCTGGTGCTGCTGCATGGAGGTGCCCTTGCACACAGGGGCCGTTGCTGGTTCGATCTACTGCTGCCTAACGGATCTTACGGACTTATAAAAACACGGTGTAATCGCAAGCGCACGAACATGCACCTCAAAGCCATGTTCGTACGCAAGTTCGACCCTGAGTTACCAGCTCCATCGGCAACACCTTGCGTATCAGACGCAGACCTCTATAGGCCCCAGCAAGTAGCAGAACTTAAATTTGCGCTCACAAACTAAACTGGGATTTAATAAAACAGATTGCGGAGCCTCTTGTGGACTTAGCCGATAGGTCGGTCATGGAAGATCGCCCATGCAGACGCGTAGGGCCCCGGGGTCTCAAAGAGAAGCTCAGGTGCGGATGTTTTCCCACCTGAACTTAGGGGATGAGGGCAATTGAAGTTTCAGCTATCGAAATTGTCCTTCAGAGGTCTGCGTTCGCCGCGGACTCATGTGAGTCACGGTGACAGGTCATCTGGGTTCCCTGAGCATTACAACCTCCAAAACCTGAAAACCCCGGCCGGCGCCGGCAGTGATGATCACGGATGGGTTTGTTTGACTCTAGTATGCTTGCCCATGTCACCCCAGCGCTTTAGCTGCCTGCATTGCACCAGCCCAGAAATGCCCCTGGAATTACAGATTACAGATTACAGATTACAAAGTGGCCCCACAGGAATAACCAGCCTTCCCCCTTAACATGGCGGGTGGACACTTAAAGGAAGGCATTCCAGTATGACCTGCTATTGGCTGAGTACATGTCAAAACATGGCGCTAGTACAGCTTGCAACGGCGGTGGTCTCTGCCTCCTGCTGCTGCTGATGCTGTTGACGCTGCTGCTGCTTTCGGGGGTCACCAGCTGGACAGGCACATTTCAGCTTTCCTATCAGCAGTCGTCGGCCAGCAACAGACTCACGATGATTCAAGGAACGACTATAATGGGACGAGGGGCTGTTGAAGGCGCTGGTAAGGATGCCAGTTGCCCCTTCCACCTGGGGTTCAGCCGGGTGACAGGCAGAATCCTCCGGCGCCAGCGGTTGTCGCGTAGGTCCAAGGGTCCGGCACTACAGCCCGGAATCACACCACCTGCAATTTCTTTGGAATATGCTAGAAAACCAGTTGAGCTTTCGGAGATGGTCCTTATCAACTCCGCTTTCGCTCGGATGCCAGTCTAAAGCTACATGCATATGTTGTCGGTTGTCCGCTTGCGAGCCCTTAGCAACGGAGACTTGCTCGTCACTGATAGCCGGTGTGGCACGCGTTTCTACAAGTCAGAGGATGCATTGATTCATTGATCCAACCCCGGTCCTGCCCCACATTTGCCAAGGCCAGGAACTCTGCTGCGAGTCCCCGGCTGATGCTCTAAACCACTCACCTCAATTAGCTCGCCGGCTTCTCCGTTTAGACCCTAAGCTTCGCTAGTACTATCAGGTTGTTATACAATGTCGAGGAGAAGATGTTTCGTTCAGTCTCTGCTGGCATTGTTGCTTATCACCTGCAGATGCTGCAGGGATGCAGCAGCTCAGCCACCGGGCAGTAACGCGATAAGCACTCAGAGCCCAGCTCCTCCTGCTGGCACAGTCAGCACGCAAGCCACTCCTTCAAGTCCAGCAGCTTCCCCGTCCGAAGCAACGTCTCCGGTACCAGCTTCTACGGGGCCTGCTGCGTCATCACCTTTGCCCCCTCTCCCTCTAGCTCCGACGCAAGCTAGGACAGAAGGCAGCCTATCTCAAACCCCACCAGCCTCCCCCGGGCCAACGCCTGCGAATGTTACAAATACCAACGCCACCTTGCCTGGGGTGACCGGTGGCACCGCGAGCAGCACAGGCCCAGCAGCCGCCCCTCTCGATCTCGCCGCCAATCCTTTATGGACAGCAAAGTCTCCTAAAGTCCTCCGCCCAGCAGGTGTAGCTGCCCAGAGTGATCAATTGAACATCACAGTAACCCCTTCCCCCAACCGCCCCACCATGGATGTAGCAGCAGGAGCCTGGATCCCAGGCCGTGCCACCTTTTACGGAGCCAGCCAAGCGTTAGAAGCAGCCAGTGTAGCAAAGGGCAAGCCAGCAGGGCAGTATGGTGTACTGGAGCAGGGCGCCTGCGGCTTTACGAATTCAAACGGCGCTTTACCCTACCCTAGAGACATCTACGCTGCTGCTTCGGATACCACCCCAGATTACCCAGGGAGCTGCGGCCGCTGCTACCAAGTGCGCTGCCGGAGCGGCTCCCCCGAAAATGGCGGCAAGCCCCTAACAATCCCTGACTTGGAATATTATGATCCGACCCTTGTGCCTGACAGCCAAGGGCGAGCCTGGCCTGGGAACCCCTTAGAAGCCCAAGGCGGGTTCTACACACAGTGCTGGGATGAGGATGCTGTGATCACTGTACGTGTCGCCGACTCCTGCCCTTGTATCTACTATCTAAAGACAGGAGAGGTTTTCAGGCAGTGGTGGTGCTGCGGGGGTAACAACCACTTTGATCTGTCGTATTGGGCGTTTGAAAAGCTTGCACACCCAACATATGGTGTCATGAAGCTAGAGTTCCGGCCTGTGGATTGTGTCACTAACAAGCCCTTAAACCCTTTGCCAGGGTTTGTAAATCAAACCATGTTTGACGGTGGTTCACCTACAGGCTTACAGTCTGGTTGGAGCTGGCTGCCTTATAATGCTAAGAACATGGAGCTTCTTGCCCCTGGGCAGGGCAGGGCGCGAGGCCTTGCTATATGTGGTAGTCTGTCTAAGGGTGGTGGGATCCCTTTGACGTGCAGGGAGTGTACTAAGTTAGGTTATCAACCATTTGCAAAGACCAAGTCCCTGCAGTTTTGGATCAGGTCTAACACCAAAAGCACTGATCCCTTTGCTTCTTCTACACCTCCGGGAGCCCTACCAGGGCTGAAGGTATTCCTCATGAACACTGAGCAGGAGCTTTACTGTGCGGTTGAGGTCATTTTGGGTGAGAATGCATTGCCAAAGGCTCGTGATGGGGATTGGTATGGGTTCACTATTCCACTGTCTACCTTTGGTTGTGATGCAAGGTCTTCTGCGGGTAGCTTGGCTAATGTTGATAAGGTGGATTTTCAAAATGTGAATGAGAGGGATGCTGAGGTTTGTCTTGACGGTGTGGCTTTGGTGGCTTAGGGGGTGACATGATGAGCAGTAGGTTTCCCTGGTTGCAATAAGTACTTCTTTACTGCTACGTGCGTGCTGCTGAGTGTGGGTTGCGTTGTCATGATAAGCTGCTTTAATGCCATTAGATTCTGAAACGTTCAGTTTCTAGGAATATGCAGCAGTGCTGCAGCTGGAAACTTGAAGTTGTGGTTTTGATTAGCAGCTTCGAGGACTTGTAGCTCTATTGCTCATTACCCCGCCGCAGGGTGATCTGCATGTATGGTGCTTTCTTGCCTGGCTTTGCAAGGAGACTCGCTTGTTATCGTGGACTGTTCATATTGTGGATCAGTGAGCGCTGCTTGTGTAGAGCTGCTGTCCTTAGGGAGCTCACTCTTGTCAGACTAATACTACCTGTTGGGATATACTCTGCAATGCAGCAGCGCCATCCTTCAAAACGGTGCATCTTAGTGGTTCCAGTTGCAAGTAATCGGGCTCAAGACATGCGTCCTAGTGACCTCCATATGGCACAGTCGGATGTGCCAGCGAGCAGGCAGAGCATTGCAGGATGATGTAACGCTCCTGTTGGCCTTCAGTACTCTGTTGGAAGGGTTTGCTTTCTTTCCAAGAAAATCTGGCAAACTTTGGGGTGGGAATGGCCCCCTTGTAGCTATCTGTGGGACATGCAGATGTTGTTTTGGGTCCAGATTGTTCTGGCTCAGGTGACTGGTCATGCCCATTTCCTACGTGCTTTGGCTGCCACTTTCTTGAGATTGCTGGTATGGTGCACACGCTGTACTTTCAGAGATGTGTGAATCATGCTGAAAGAACCTATTTCTGTGCTGTAGCAAGCACTAACACCATGGTCTTGTGCCTGCTTCTGCTGCTGGGCACATGTTTGAGGAGCAGTCTATAAGACAGGTGAGGTGACCTGTCACCTCCATATAGCACTACCGATCTTGTGCCAGCTCCATTCATAAGCAGGCTGATCCCTTCCCAGACATACCCATGGCTAGTGCAGTCATGTGCGGTGCGTGTGTGAGAGCATAGGACACTGCAGGGCAGCATTAGAGGTGCCGTGATTCAATGAGGGCAACATGTAAGCAACATGCAATAAAGGAAAGCAATCCAACTTGCTAAAAAATAGGCTAGGCAACAGAGCCTCAATAGAAGCACTGAAGCTTGGAATATGACAGAGGACCTGCCCATGCCCCTCACTGCTGCCGGCGCTGCAGGGCAGACTGTACTGATCAGGCCAGCGCTGTGACCTGACCAGGCCGATGGGCCGCTGCATATAACCGAGGCTCCCATAAGCAGCCTCACAGGCTGACAGGATAACCGATGCCCTGCCAACCTAGACAGGCCCACACCAGGAGTGGCATGGCATCAGTGAGTACTAACTTGCCAACATGTTGGGACAGGACTGTTGACCACACCTGCCACACCGTTTGAAAGCAATATGTTCAGCTATCCCGCACATTGAGTTAGGCAGGATGACGGCTTGTAAGAGTTTGCTTTTAATGGGTCCTTGTCATAGCTGGGCTCACAAGTGTACATCGCCATGGCAGTACACAGACCCAACGGTCATTGTCCTCCTTCTCGTGCGAAAGCGTCTTTCCCTCGGGGTAGGCATACATCCTTCTAACATGTACACTGTGGCCCTTTGAAGTTGGATTAGTGACGATTTTGGAAATCGACCAGACCAGATCTCGCCCCATGCTCTAAGCATGAGCGAGCACAGCAAGAACTAGTCCAACATGCCGTCTGAAGGTGGCTCATATTCCTATTGCTACAACATACTGTGTGCCTGATGTGGCAGCGTCTGAGGAGCGTCAGATGCGGTTGTGCCGAAAGCGGGTACTAAGACTGCGGTACTAAGACTGCGAGCTTTCTTGTGCCTCTAAAGGCCCCGTTCACAGGTGAATGTCTAGCTACATCCTCCCCATACCAATTGCATGAGGCAAGGTCCTTCGCTTCTAACAGCAATATTCCCTTTACACGCTGTAGAACATGAAGAGGTCAACAGTGCAAGACGACCACAACAGCTCCATACTGGCTCTGAGGTCAGCAAAGCGCCAGAAATTGGTCGATTCGGAGCCAGATAGAGAGCCAGAACATGAGGGTCAGGTGAGCTTCTTACAACGTGCATTCATATCATAAGGCTGGGCAAATGCTATTGACATGCTCAGGCCGCCATTCAGAGTGCTTTACCCAAATTGAAAGCAGCCAGGACATACATGGGTACTGTGTATATCAGTATTGTCTCCACCTAAGAGATGTCTGAATAGGAATTGTATTAAAATTAATCTGGCTGACCGTGGCGCTCTCTGGTGAGCACATGCCCATTGTGGCCCTTACATCATCACAATTTGGGTCAAATGGCTTCTTGACGACAGCAGATAAGCATGCATGGAATCATGTGTTCCTTGCAGCCAACATTTGCATGCCTTAATGGCTCCTGAAAATCAAAGCCCAATCCTGGTGTTCCAAGTTGGCATACTACCATTGCCAGAATTTATCTGTTTCATATACAATTCCGCAGGTCCGCACATCGGCAGGTGCAAAGCAACTTCCAACACAAACCAAACGAACAGCACCAGCTAAAGGAGGGAAAAGGACAAAAGCAGTTGCTGCTCTTGATGCAACAGAAGCACCAGCCCCATCCCCCATGCAACATACGACTTGCCAAGGCCCCATAGCTGATGCGCTCCAGGGTGCCTCCCTGCCATCCCGTCAGAGTCTTGTCCAGGTATCCTCCAGGAAATTCCAGTACACGTACTGCAGGCAGATTTCAAGCTATAGATCCCAGTCATGTGCCTTTTCTGTCACCTTGCCTGTCATCAGCACCTTCTTCCCCCATCTGGTGAAAGGTGGTTCCCTAAGGCTTCAGGTGAAGGTGCCAAGCCCAGCAGCACCACCAGCAGCGGCAGCAGCAGCAGGAGGAGCAGCAGCAGTGGCAACGGCAGCAACAGCAGCACCAGCAGCAGCAGCAACTCGAATTCCAGCAGCAGTCGAGGCAGCAGCAGCACCAGCAACCCCTACTGCAGCAGCAGCAGCTGCAGCTGCATTACTACCTGTTACCACACCTATGAGACCAGAATGCAGGAATGACACGGCCAGCACTATTCCTGCTGCTGCTACTGGTAGAAGTAGTGGCTCTAAGCATGCGGAGACGTCTAAGGCAGTGATGGTAGTTTCAACAGAAGTTAACTGTCAGTGCGGGAAGGCATCTGGGTCGGGGTATGTGTTGACAAAGCTCGGGGGTTGCTTGCACGCCTACCAGACATGGAGAGTGGTGTTGCTGGAAAAGGTAGGAGTCGCTACTAATCTTGGCAATGCAAGTACTACATGCTCAAATGCCTGCCGTGCAGCAGACTCAACATGCACAGTATTAAATGCACTCTAGTACACTGTGGTTCTGCAGCCTTGATCAGTGTGTTAGCGTTCTCAGGGAGAAATATCCTTATATAAAATCTCAAGTGGCACAGCACGCTGATTTAGCTTTCGACCTTGTTACATCCTAGGTCTCTCTTTGTCTGTTTGTTCGTTTTTTTGTCTTGGCATGCATAGCATATGACCTACTTGTATGCGGACATGAGGACATCTTTGCTCAGCATTTGCTGGTGATCTGCCTGCTTGAGACACTGAACGCATCAGGTAGGTGCTTTATGGTCATTACTATCTGAATGCCCCTACTGAACGCCCCTACTGAAATGCCCCTACTGAAATGCCCCTACTGAACGCCCCTACTGAACGCCCCTACTGAAACGCCCCTACTGAACGCCCATACTTATAAAGTGCCTTGGTTGTTAGGGGAGCATGTACTAGAAGTAGCTCAACAGACCCATTGGATGAAGCATGGGCATGTTTAGGGCTTAGTGATATAAAACAGGGTTGGTGGGATGACCGCAAGGAGCAATAGTCGAAACATCTGAACTTTGATTGTAGTGTTTTCTTAAAGCGGCTGGCTTACAGGGAAAGGGTGTGCTTTGCATGGCGCAGGTTGACTCCTCCACCCTTGCCCTCCATCTGTGGCCCCCTCAGCCCCTGGAGGGGGTGCCAGAACCACCCACAGCAGCAGCAGCACTTCTTGCTGCTGCTCAGTTATGCTCTCCCAGCCTTGCTGCCACACCAGTACCTGCAAAGCTCAGCAATGGCAGTACACCTATCGGTCCTCCCAATGCCAAGGATGAAAGCGGACCACGCAAGGGCCAGACTCCAAAAATGAAGGTGTGTTTGAATGGCTGCACTCTAGCTGCTTGTTGCAAAACCATAATCAGCAAAGATGGTCCCTCTTGATTGCAGACTATACTCTAAAGTACTTTAAGAGGCTTTGCTGCATGGTATTTGGAAAGACATGTGTCTTGTTGCAGGCAGCTGGTATATATGTGGCTCCTGTTAACTACGCAGCAGGCCCCATGGCGATCCAGAATGTGACAGCTTAGCGGATAGGCTTATGGTGGCAGTGTCCAGTGAGGCACCAACGTGCCCATACGTCAGCTTCCCTAGTCACTTTCTGGTGTGGTTCTGAATACTGATGGTACCGAGCCCGCAACGGCTCCTACTATACCCACTGTCATGAGATAAGGGAGGTCAGGAGTTGCGGTGCGCTGCTCACATTACCTACACCGGGGGGGGGGGGGCATATGGTGGCCATGTGGTTGGCCGGGGGGAGGGGTGGGGTGGCCATATGGTTGGCCGGCATGGGGTTGTGTGAATCCACTTCATCAGGGGTCGTGTGCTGCTTGGTCTTGAGTGACCTTTTGGCATAGCTGGTTTTGGATTTGATTGATTGATTGATTGATTGATTGATTGACATTACCTACACACATGGCTCCTGCTTTGCAGGTTGTGCCCCCCTCCCTTCCCAGTCATCCCACTCAAACAGTAGCTAAAGCAGCAGCAGGAGCAGCAGCAGCCCAGAACTCCAGGCGACAGCCAACACGCTTTGCAAGCATTGGGCCTAACCTAGTACAGCTATGGCCGGTGAAGGTCCTGAACCCTGGCAGTAGCGATGTCACCCTCCCTAAAACCTATATTTGGCAACATTACCCTAACATTGGCAGCGGGCAACCCTTGGAGGTGCTGGTTAAGGTGCCTGAGCAAGCATTAGCAGCAGGGATGGCAGCAGCAATGACAGCTGCTGCTGCTGGAGGAGCTGGCACAGGGGAAGATTTAGTATTCAGAGCAACATCAGCAGTATCTGGTAGGAATAATCGGAGCAGTGGACCAGCAGGAACGACAGCAGGAGGGGCAGGCAATGTGGCTCACACGCCATTGGTAGCAGCAGCAGCAGCAGGGGTTGCTGGAGGTTTGGGATTGGAGGGCGGTTCAGAGCAGTCAACCGGCGGCGCGCACTGGCAGCATCCGACCATGCACAGGGTGGGAGCAGTGGCCACAACATGTGCAATGAGGGGGGATGGTTACATATATGTCCTACAGAGGCTACATTGGTGTTTGGGCCCCTTTGCATCCTGGAGAATCATCTTCTTAGAGAAGGTGGGTTGGAAAGGTTGCGTGCAGGATGCTGTGTTGAACGGAACTGGAAAAGGTAGCGCAATGCTCACATTGCATCTACGGTTGTATATGTGTATATGATGTTCTGTCCAGTCTCTTTGGAAAAATGCCTCCATCACAGCCACCAAGAGGTGCTAATGTGAAAAGAGCACAGACTTCTCACTTACGCAGTGTGACCCAATTGAATGTAGGCACCAGCAGGGCAACTTTATTGTTGTGCATGCTTTGTTGATGTAAAGCCGTGCTTCGCACTGACCCCCTTACTGCTGGAATTTTGGTTACAAGGTTGACTCCTCCACCCTTGCCCTCCACCTGTGGCCCCCTGAGCCCATGGCGGAGGGGGTGCCAGAACCACCACCACTACAACCTGCTGGGAAATCTGGCACTAAGAAGTCCCCTCTTCCAGATACAGCACCTAAACAGAGGCCTACGCAAAACAGACCAGCTGTTTTGCCCCTAGCCAGGGAGGGAGCTGCATGGGGTGGAGGGCAACCACAGCCACAAGGGGTGGGTAGTGAGGCTTCGAAACTCCTGTATGCACAAGTGGCGGGTGAATATGACCGTATTTCCCTCACATTGGGTGGGTATTCCGCACCCTTCAAACCATTGACCGGACAAGAGGGGGGAACAGAAGGTATCACTGACAGGAATGGTAGAGCACGAGGTTATGAGGATCCACCTTTTGTTGGAGGGCGTAGTCCACAGTCAGCGTCGTAAACTGTGCCCTGAACTGATCAGGCGGTACTTGGCTCCCCAGGCTTTCAAACTCGCATGAATATACGTCTGCCTTTGTGGTACTTGGAACAGAACGGAGAAAGCAAATTAATCTTCGATAGTGTTGCACAGTCAGTCCTGCTGTCTATACCGCAGCGTCTAGGCCAGTGTGTATGCCAGCAGTGTTCTTTTTCAGTGAGAGTATGTTTTTGTCATCTATTATTGGCTTGTATGTGGCCATTTCAAGCATGCATTCAAATGTATAGCTAAACATGTCTCAGCTGCTCGGAAGTTCGGAACACTTATGCTCACCCTTATGATAATGCATGAGGTCCAACCAATGGGGTTCTGTGATAAGTATTGCTTGCAGCTGGGCCTACAAGCTCTCCTGTACTCCAAATAGGAGAGAGGCTGTTAACCTCATTATTGGGCCAGCACAGGGTCTGGGTGCTTTTGTCCAAGCTGCTGAACCTCATGTCTAGGCATATGCTGCCGCTATGTCTGTTTGTACACAGAAGATCACCCTTATTATGTTCCACCTCGCTGTTCTCGTAACATCTTGAGGTGCAGGGCCTACTGCAAATGCCATATTTGTGTTTAAATTCTTTTTCAGCAAGCTTACCATGATCTCGGGTGCATAAGTTTAGCTGGAACTGGCAGTAGTAATGGCGAGCTTTCAAGTCCCCTCGCTGATATGTAATATTAAGTTGAGTTCATGTAACTCCCATGTTTTGCAGGCTCAGCCAAACAGACAGTGAACCCACCTTTTAGAGGTTGCTGCTAACCTGGTCCGGTTGTGGCCGATCAAGATCATCAATCCAACAAAAAGTCGCATCCACCTCCCCAAGTCCTACATCTGCCAGTATTATCCCAACATCATGGGGCATCCAAAACCATTGGAGGTGCTTATCAGGGTGCCAGAACCTGCAGCAGCAGCAGCAGCATCAATCACACAGCTGGCCGGGGGAGCAGGTACAAATGGGGAAACTGAAGGGTCACCAGTGACAGCAGCAGCAGCAGCAGGACAGAGAGCTGTTGGAGGGCAAGAGGCAGGGGTAGCAGAAGCAGCAGCCAGGTTGTTTGACGGGAAAGGGTC
This sequence comes from Pseudopediastrum boryanum, assembly GCA_963556185.1. Classification (NCBI taxonomy): domain Eukaryota; kingdom Viridiplantae; phylum Chlorophyta; class Chlorophyceae; order Sphaeropleales; family Hydrodictyaceae; genus Pseudopediastrum; species Pseudopediastrum boryanum. The sequence continues at coordinate 2,742,635 of OY744499.1, forward strand.
ACCACCAGCAGCAGCAGCTGCTGATTTGGGCCATGGGACTGCTGGAGGAGCAGGGGACTTGCATCATGCGCAAAGCCGGGCAAGTGGTACAACAGCTTGGCAGCATCCTATGATGTGTACCATGGCGGCAGTTAGACTACAATGTGCGTTGAGGCCAGATGGGATGATGTATGTACTGCAGCAGCAGCTCTGTTGGATGAAGCCTTTTCTAGCTTGGAGGCTGATCTTCCTGGAGAAGGTGGGTTGGATGGGGGACAGCTGGGAGTGTGAAGGAGCATACTTTGGAAGCAGCTGTAACAGAAGGGCTGGGATAAAGGGTAGCTAGAAGTGTGACTGGAAGTGTGAAGGAGCATACTGTGGAAGCAGCTTCAACGGAACAAGGCATTAATGGTAGCATGTTTGAAAGGGAGGGGGGTCAGACCGAGCTGGCTGGAAGTTTCAAGGAACTACAGTAGTGATAGGTAGTGGCTTCTGTATAAAGCAGATCCCAGAATCCCTCAGCAGGTAGTGTAGGGTCAGAGGGTGATTTGGAAAGTAGGGAAGTTGGGCGGGGCAATGTGGGGCAGTGATAAAGGAAAGGGCACACCAATTCAAAAAACAGTCCCTGTGGTCCAGCAGCTGCGCAGCACTGACTCTGGAATTTTTCGAGATTTCTTTTATAGACAATAAATTGTCTAAGACCGACCTTCTGGCGCTTTTCTCATCTTCTCCATGAGCATGTTGGACTCCTGATGCATGAAATGAAGGGCAGCCAACTGCATGGGGAAGCATCCAATGACACCTTTATGTTTGTCGTGTTACCCTCTTGGAAATGAAGCCGCCCATTATGATATCCTAGTAAAGCTGCAATGGACCTGTTTTATTCTACATCCCCCATGTCTCTTGTAACAGACCAAGCCGGCATCATCGCAGCTTTGCCTGAAGGAACAATGTCAGGAAATTTACCCTGCATTTATAGCACCATACGTATGTAGATTCAAAAGCTTGTCAGTGCTCCTATTCAGACTGCAGGACCTTGTGACCTCAACAGTGCTGTAACAGGTTGACTCCTCCACCCTTGCCGTCCACCTGTGGCCCCCTGAGCCCATGGAGGGGGTATAAGGACCACCAGCACCAACACATGATTTCTAACTGTCCCCCATCTTGCCCGTTGTCTTGGTCGCAGGTTGATTCCTCCACCCTTGCCCTCCACTTGTGGCCCCCTGAGCCCATGCAGGGGTTACCAGAACCTCCAACATTCAAAGGTCAAAGCACCACAGCAGCAGCGGCAGCAGCAGCGGCACCCAGAGCAGCAACACCACCATTACCACCACCAGCAGCAGGGCTGCAGCCGTGGCGATTCACAGGGTGCGCCGCAAACAAATTACCCTCCCCACCAGCAACACCACCAATAGGAGATAGTAAACGACCTAGGTTCTCTGATAGAAGCACCCTTGTCAGAGCTATGGCTAATCCGGGAGGACGCCGGGCAGCAGCCAAAGCAGCAGCAGCGCCCCAGAGGTGCTTAGAGCCGCTGCCACCACTGGCGCAGCAGCAGAAGCACGTGTCTCCTCCTCTGCACTCCCTCAAAACCTGGAGCCACCTTATCAGCTCGCAGCAGACCTGGAAGGTGCAATGGGGTTGGAGCTGGTAATGCTGCAAGGGGTGGGGGTGTTAGGGACGAGGGCATGGATATGCAGAGACCTCTGGGAGTGAGCAGGTTGGAGTTACTGAGGAAAGCTGCTGCCTGTGTGGGACGGTATCAGGAAGCATTCAAGAGGGCGCTTGCAGCAGAGGAAACCAGAGGTGGGGTTAATATGTCAGGGGGAGCAGGGGAGGGGGGAGAGGCAGCAGGAAACGTAGGAGCAGCAGGGGCAGTATTGCGGTTTGGGGTCGAGGAGGGAGCAGGTGGGAGAGCAGGGGAGGAAACTGAGGCAGCAGCAGCACCAACAGGAGCAGCAGCAATAGTGCTGTATGGTAAGGATGAGGGGGCAGCAGGGGAGGGAAGGGAGGCAGGAGCGGTAGTGCTTGTGGGTGAAGAGGAGGTAGCAGCGGGTGACAGAACAGGAGGGGAATGCAAGGAAGCAGTACAAGCAGGAACAGCAGCAGTGGTGGCTTTGGGTGAGGGCAAGGGTGAAGCTGGTGGAAAGGGAGTGTCAATAGCAGCAGCAGGCATGCAGTGCCAGGAGGTGCTAGCTGAAGAAGCTTTCACTGGGATGGAGGGTGTTGTGCTTGAGGCAGATGATGGGGGTTCTTATGATGCCGGCCATAACGATGCTGTCATAGGCATCCAGCCTACTACTCCTGCTTCTACTTGTGCTGCCCCCATTGTGGTTGCCACATCTGCTTCTGCAGCAGCTGTGGCCGTGATGTCAGTTGCCTCCAGAACAGCTTCTCCTGCAGGAACCGCTGCTGCTGGTGCAGCTGCTCGGGCAGGCAGCGATGCCACTGCTGCTACTGCCGCTGCTGGGGCAGCCTGTGATGCCATTGAAGCCACCATTGCCGATGCTGGGACCTCTGCTGCTGCTGCCACTGCTGCAGATGAGGGTGCATCAGCAGTCCTTGCAAATGACGAAGTAGGGGGGGTGAAGGGAGTTAAGCTGACCGCTGCCGCAAGAGCAGCTGCACGGGCAGCAGCGGTAGCAGCAGCAGGAGCAGCAGTAAGAGCAGCAGGAAGGGCTAGAACAAAGAGGGGACGATGTACGCGTTCTATAGGGATAGATGTCGTTACCACAGCTACGGCTGCAGCTGCTGCTCGTGCAAGGGGGGACAAAATGGAGGTGCCAGCAGCAGCACAACAGCAGCTGCCAGATAAGGGTGGGATGTGCAAGGAGAGGCAAGAGGGAGCAGGGAGAACATGGGCAGCAAAAAGAGGACTATTTCAGAAGGGGGCAGGGGCTGTGGAGAGAGTTAGCGATGCTGGATCGCCGTCAGGGATGCTAAGGGTTCAAGCCGCTCCAGCAGCAGAGGAGGTTTGGGAGTGGCTGCGAGAGGTGCGGCTGACACGCAGAGCAGCTGCAGAGATCTTAGGACCAACAGCAGCGACTGAAACACTCACAGCTGCAGGTGCTGCGGCAGCAGCAGCGATGGAAGGTAGGGGGCCACAGAACAAGACGGAGAACGTAGTAGTTACGGCACATGAGCAGATAGCTAGTACGACTGTGCCTTTACAAGGCGCAGCCGTGGCAGCAATGGGAGCAGCGGGAAACCCAGCACAGATGTTGAAGGGGGGCAAGGAGGTGGAAAATGCTGGCGTGCAGCAGAGAGGGGATGCAGGGGTTGGAGGCAGCCCTGCTGTAGGGACGGCTGCAGCTGAAGCTGCTGCAGGTATAGCAGGTTTTGCAGCAGTGGGAACAGCAGCAGCGGGAGAAACGTTCAAGATGGTAGTGCCTATTGACATGGTGGGTGTTCTGTTGGATGCTGCTGCTGGTGCTGATGGTCAAAGTACAGCCGCTGCTACTGCTGCTGCTGCTGCCAGCCGTACCATGGCAGCTGCCTGGGATGGAGGTGGCAACAGAGCTGCTGCTGGTAGCACCCCTGCTTCTGATATAATGGATGGGGCTCCCCCTGCCTCTGTTATGGTGGGTGGTAGTGGCCCGAATATTACCGTGGCACCTGCATCTGATGGAGGTGGCAATGTAGCTGCTGCTGGTGGCGCCCTGGCATCAGTTGTAGCTGCTGCCATGCCTCCCCCCAGCCCTCAGGTGCAAGGTGTGGTGTCATATGAGCTGAATGACACTGATGATGTGGAGGTAGCTGCTGAGCAGGTGATGGAGATGTGCAGCAACATGGAGGTAGGAAGAGATTGGGGTGCATGGGGTAATGGGGGTAGATAATCGGGCCGATGTCGGATCTTTTGGGATCTTTTGGGTCGGGGTTACACAAAGATACTAGCTGTGGTTTTGGAAATCGGGTTTGGAAATGGTGGGTAGAGTGGCAGGGGAGTGGGCCCTGTTGATTGATAGGGTGAGGATGGAATGGGCATGAGAGGTCGGGAGCTTGCATTGTGCTCTTTGGCAGTTTCAAGGAGTTGCAGTAGGACTTGTACGCAGAAATATGTCAGGTTGGCCTAGCGCTTGACAGCCTTGTCTGCTCTCACAGCATCGTGGCCATTTTAGGTGGCTGTGCTAAGTCCCCTGGAACTTCTCTAAGCCCTACCGTGCATCAGAGGAATATCAGAGGCGTGCCGCTCTTGGGACAATGCTTGTTTGTGCTAAAGAGTAAACCAGATGCAGCTAAGTCAAGTGCCACTGTTTAATGGACTGTGCGCAAATGCTTTTTTTACCAATAATGACTAGAGAGAGAGAGAGAGAGAACTACCAATAATGACTAAATATGTTTATTTGACTGGACTGGCTGTGTGCTGCAGGTTGATGGTGACTTACAGAGCTCGGTGGTGATGGCAATGCTCTCTGCTATAGAAGACCCTGAAGGGAAGGGCAAGAGGTTCCTGTCCCTCCATTACAGGATGCTGCGTCATTGCTGTAAGAAGCAGCCCCAGGCAGCTGTGCTGAGGTGCCTGCAGGTCTTGGCAAACTCAGCAGCTCTTGCAGGATAGTGGGCTACTGTGTGTGAAACTGGTCGCTAGCTGCTTTGGCACTGTTGTCCTGCATGGCAAACAGCATGAAATACAAGTTTGAGTTGCATCCCGTAAGGCAGAGTGAAGCTGTGCAATGATTGGGACCAGCCTACAAGGTATACTCATGTCCGTTGTTCTGGTCACGAGACCTGCTGGAACCATACATGGTTTGCGACCAGGTCTGCAGGAGGATGAAAGCGTGAAACGTGTACTTGGGTACTGTCTGGCCTCGGGTTGCCTTCGGGTGATCTGTTGGCGTGTGTCCAGGGGTTCACCTGTAAGGCCTGCGGCGCCACGCGTGCTGGCCGGTGACGGTGTGCTGTCCGTACATAGGACTCCAGGAGTTTACAACTGGTCGGCTTCGTGTGGATTTCACACTTGTCTCTTTAATGAGTCTGGCCTCCGTGCATGCTTCAAAATCAAGTACACCTTAGTGACTTCCGTCGGCAGATCCTGCCCTAGGCAATGCTGACCGTTATAGAGACGTTTTCCACTTATTCCATTCAGGTTGTGACATAGCCATACATGGCACGTAATCCAAACCGGTGCATGATTTCTTGGTCCACGGCAGCTCCGGCATCGTGGACGGTGCTCCTGACTAGCAGTTGACATGGACACAGAGCCAAGGCGAGCTTCCCCCACCCTTTCGTATAGGATCTGCACATTACCTCGTGCGAGAGAAATTGTTAGGGAAAGCTTATGGTAACGGCGGCCAGCATGTTAAATGAGCTTTACCAGATTACGAGCCCAAGGGACGCGACGACAACAACATCTCCCCTTGGATCAAACCTTGGTGCGTGTATAGCGCAAAAAGGGGCTCATAAGCAGCATACTGGGGCTTTATTATTAACACACCGAACACGTGCAGCGGCCAAGGCAGCAGCAGCGGCACCACCAGCTGCAGCACAGCCAATTGCACCGCAAGCAACGAAGGAAGCTACTACATCCAATCATGCAAGCGCTGCCACCTTTCCTGCAGCATTGAACAGAGTAGCAGCGGTTCCATTAATGCATGCAAGGACCCCTGAGACACCTTTAGGGAGCCCACTGCTTGCACCACCAGCCGCTAAGAGTCCTCCTGCAGACCCAGCAGCACCAGCACCTGCAGCTAAAGCACGATCAACAGCAGCACCAGGACAAACAGCAGCTGCAGGCGTGCTAAGCCCAGAGCCAAACCCAGAACCAGTGCCAGCAGGAGCCACACCACCAACAGCAATGCCACAAGCAGCAGCACGAGACAGGCGCCCAAGCAGAACATGTGCAAACAACACAACACTAGGTGCTCAGAGACCAGCAGACAAAACGATTTTACTGGACAGGAACCGCAGGGTGATTCTCAGATCTAGTTCACTGTCCCTTCCACTTCGCTTTGCCAGCACCTGCTTCAACCCACCCATTACCAAAGGCAATGTCAGACACGTCACAGTGGAAGTCCGGGTGCCTGTGGATGACTTACCAACCCTACCAGAAGCATTGCAGCATAAGGGCGGAAGAGCAGAGAGTGGGAACAGTGCGCGCGGCTGCAGCACCGGCGCTGGTGCGGGTGCGGGTGCTGATTCTGGTGCTGGTGTTGGTGTTGGGCGGGATCATGATCTTTGGGGTCTTAGCAACAGCAGCGGCAACGAAACTGCTGCTGCTGCTGACAAGGGGTCAGAGGTGGATGTGAGAGGTATGAAAGCAGCTACAGCAGCAGCAGCAGCAGGGGGCTCTTCTCCTAGCAGTGAGGAGCAGCCATGCACCACATCAAGTTCTCCTGCTAGGGTAGTGGAAATAGCAGCAAACGATGGCATTACGCTTTGTGCACCACCGGCTGCTGCTGCCCCCGCTGCTGCTGCAACTGCTGCTGCTGCAACTGCACCTGCCACAGCAATGTTTATGGCAGGGAAAGCTGCAGCGGACAGAGAAACCACTACCTCACCCTCATCACCAGCAGCAGCTCCAGCCGTCCCACCTAGCACGTGCCACAAAAGAAGCATGCGCTTGCAACAGCAGGGCAAGCAGTGTATGGCGTGGGAAGCAGTGCTCAGTTTCCAAGGTCACCTTAAGGTCATAGTGGATAGCAACCAGCTAGGGACACACCGCCTGCAGCTGTATGAAGCAGGAGCATTAATACCATTTGAAGGGTGGAAGTTCTGGGCGGTTGAAGCGGTGAGTGGGGGAACTACGCAGCCGGAGCGCTCAGTTTCTTTTTCTGTTGTCCATCTTCTTTGGGCACTCCAGGCGTAGCCTATGATGCTGATGCTTTGCCGATTGTGTCTTTCTGCTGGCCTCAGCTGTTGCATGCTTCAATCATCCTTCTGCTGTAGAGTACGTTTCGCTTTCAATTACAAACAGCTGCGGTTGTTATGCAGCTTAAAAATTTAGAGTATAGTAGCGTCAACCTGTAGCACACTGCAACTTACGCAAGGTTTCCAGCTGTTAACAACGAGATGGTTAGCAAGGGCACCAGTAGCCAGCCCATAAAGTTGCAACTCCTTCTCCTAGCATGTGCTAGCCATGCATGTGCAATCTTTCAACCAGGGGCTCAGCTGCATCCCTGCTTGTATCACAAGGTCAATTGAGCACTGCTATCTCTCCCACAGCCAAAGCATTATGTGCATCTCAAAAAAACTCTTCCTGATTCCAACTCATCTTTGTTCCCCTTGTTTCATCCAGGCATCTTCAGACAAGATTGCCGTCTTAATCAGCATCCCAGATGATGGTATCTACTCCAGTGTGGCCAAGCAGAAGAAGTATGTCATCGCTCAAGGTAGTCCTTCCGCTGCTGCTGCTGCTGCTGGTGGTGATGGTCGAGGTGGGCTGAATGCCTCCGTGCAGATGCCACTAGTACCAGTTCAGAAGCAACAGCCGTATCAGCAGCAGCAGCAGGGAATGCGTGTGAGAGCCTTCAGGGGATTTGACTGCGATGGTGAGCTGACTGGGCTACCAGATCCCAAGAGACGCAGAATGGCTAACAACACAGCAAAAGCAGCAGCAGCAGCAGCAGCAGCAGGAGGAGCAGGAGCAGGAGCAGCAACAAGACGAGCAGGAGCAGCAACAGGATGGGCAGCAGGAGCAGCTGTGGGAGGAGCAGCCGCAGGAGCAGGAGGAGGTGGTCCAGCCACACTTACAGCAACAGCTAAGCAACTCACGGCAGGGTCTCCATCATCACAGTGCAGAGATGCCCCTGGTGGCAAGCTCAGGTGGTCTTTACTGTATGTCCAGGGGTTCCTGCGTTTCGGTGATCTCATCTCTAAGGATAGGATATACATCCCGAGACGTGTAGCATGGGGTTGCTTTAGACCTCCTCTGGATCCGGCGTCAAGGGAGATGACACTGCAGATACGGGTGCATCGGAGGGACTTGGCTCGGTTGCCGACAGCATCAGCGGCAGTGGCGTCGTGGGCAGCAGCAAAGGGAGCAGGAGGAGGAGCAGTGGCAGGGGCACAAGCACCAGTAAGGGGGTTGGCAAAGGAAGCAGGAGGGCCAGCAGCAGCAGGGGTGGCACCAGTAGGGGAGATGGGAAAGGTAGCACCGCTTGGGGCCTTGGTAAGGGTTCCCACGGGAGAAGTGCTGCCCGGCCAGGAAGGAGCAGATCTAGTGAGGGTTTCAGCAGCAACAGGCGGAGTGGGAGCAGGGGTAGGGGCAGCTGCAGGGACAAGAGCAGTAGCATCAGAAGCACAAGCAGTAACAGTTGCAGGAGAAGTGCGATTGAAAGGGTTGGGAGGGAAAGCAGCAGCAGAACTAGGACCGGAAGCAGCAGGAAGGAGGGATATGGCTCTGGGCAAGGAGATAGCTGCAGCAGAGGAAGGAGAGGATGCAAGCCCAGGGGTGGGCCCTGGGTTGCAGGACAATGGGATTAAGCAACCGCCTGCAGCAGACAGCGCAGAGGGGGCTGTGCTGGTGGCTGAGATAGCAGGATGTCTGACGTATGGGAAGCGGATCAGTCAGGTCCGGACAGTGAAGCAGCTGCATCTCTACCGTGTTGCAAGCGAGTTGTGTGGATTTGAAGATTGGCAGTTGCATCGTATTGATGTGGTAAGAACAGGAAACGTATCAGGAGAAAGGGATAGGGAGAAAGGGCTCTTCCCAATGCCCGGCATCCGCTCACATTGCAGGAGTGCCTCTTTAAGGAATGGAGCAGCAACTGCCACATGTTAAGCAGCTTCCTCCTGCCTGCTGCCAGCAACTACTGAATGCGCGTCAATGTTCAATGTATATGGTGGAGGATGCTATTCAGTATTCGATTATGATCCATATGTTATGTTTGAGTTCTGCTTTATATGGACTGTACTTGTCAGGTGCTGTGCCGATTTGACTACTTTTTCAGGAAATGTAGCTTTGTGGTATGCTGTTTGTGAATTGTAGTAACTTATATTGTGCTGGAAGGTTATTGTGCTTGCTTTCTCATCAACCGTCCTCTGCTTTCTCAACCTGTAGGCTGGTAGCTTCCAGTAAGTGCTACTGTGTTCATGTCCCGCAGATCAATGCCAACACCATGTCCTTCACCTTAGGAGCACCTAGCAACAGACCGCATGGTGCTGCTACTGCTGCTGCTACTCTTGCTACTGCTGCTGCTGATGTGGCAGCCTATGGCAGTGCCACTGGTGTAGATGCTCCTGCTGTAGGTGTGGGCACGGCAGCAACTGAACTCCGGAGCAGTCACCATGCCAATGTACGTAAGCCAGGAGGGCTCTATGGGCATAACGGGACGAAGCCCAAGTGGTCTCTCCAGTATGTAGATCAGGGGCTGGTGTATAGGGGCAGCCGTCGCTTTGGTGATCTCAGAAACAGGAGCCGGATGAACCTCCCAGCACGGATTGCAAGTGACTGCTTCAAGCCTGCACTGACTGAATCCCGGGATGTGACAGTGCAGATTCGGGTGCATCCAAAAGACCTCCGTCAAGCTTCATCAGCAGCAGGAACAGCAGCAGCTATGGACGTTGCGCCGCCGCTGACTGCTTTGCCACCAGCAGCAGCAGGGGTTGCAGCGGGTGTGACAGCGGCAATCGGGGCAGCTCGATCAGCGGCGGGAGGCAGTGAAACAGGAGGAGGGTGTGCTGTGGGTCTGATTGAGTCAGCTGGTGGTAAAGGCCATGAAGCAGAGGATTCAGAAGGGCACGAAGATGCGAGTGTTGTGATAGTGGAAATAAACGGACGCTTGTGTCCAAATGAGGAGTTTACAAATGGTCATGGAAAGAGTGTCAAGCGGTTGAACCTATATCGCGTTGCAAGGGAAGTGGCTGGCTTTGAGGATTGGCTACTGCAACGCATCGATGTGGTAAGCAAGAAGGGTCAAACCACGATTGTTTGGTTTGTGTGTGCCTAAATGTTGGCCCAACAGTAGGAAGGGGACGTGGAGCTCATCTTTTGCACCTGTTGTGGCTAATTACTACAGACCAGCTTTGCAGTCAGAGCTCACTAAGTAGGTCTACTTCCTTCATTGTATTGCGCACAAATTGTGTGTGCGTAGATGTAATCATGTCACCATGCAATCATGACCGTCTCATTCCATCTTGCAGCACCATTCCTATAAGCTGACTGTATACAGCGTGTGTGGGTACTTTCTTGGGGTGGTGGCGGACTGGTAGTGCAGGAGCCAATAGCTGCGTGGCTAGAGAGTAATTGTTCTTGCATTTCACAAGGTCCCTCTGTTTTTGAGCGCAAAGAGTCTTCTATGCGTTGCTGAAAGGCAATGCTCTGACAAGGCTTTTCTCCAAAGCAGAGAAAGAGCAGGACGTGTGCATGACGCCTGGTGCTGCTGCCACTTGCACTCATCATTTGTGCCAGTTTTGGTTTACAGCCTAGTTTATGAGAACTTTCTAGTCTCATCCCTTTACTCACCATATATGCTGGATTTATCAAGCAGGACTTTAAACTCCGGCAATGGGCACAGGCATAGAGACAGTCCACACAAACCTAGAAAGACCAAAAAAGCTACAAGCAGAACAGAAATTCGCTGACAGAAAATCTTTTTGTATGTTTTGTCTCTTGGTATCAAAAGTAGTCACTCATTCCATAAGGATGTGCATTACTTGCACATGCCCAAGCCCTCTCCAACATTTCCTGTGCTTCAGGTTGGTACCAGAATCATCTCCTTTACTCTGGCAGCACCTACCATCAGAGCAGCTGCTGGTGATTATTCTGGTGGTGCTGCTGCCAGTGTGACAGCAGCTGCTGCTAATGCTGATGTGGCTGCTGCTACCAGTGGTGCAGTTCTTGGCACTGTTGGCAATCCTGTGGCGAACGCAGTTACAGATCCTGCTGGTGGAGGCGCTGGTGGTCGTGCTGCTGCTGGCAGTGCTGCCGACACTGCTGCTGCTGCTGCTGCTGCGGCAGCAGCTGGTGCTCGGCTTAGTGTTGCTGACGGGCCTGCTGGTGCTAATGGCGCTTTTGCAGTTAAAGCAGCACCTTTCGGCTGCCTCACTCCCGCAGCCCCACAACGACCACCAGCAGCAGCAGCAGCAGCAACACTAACCAGAGAAGCAGCAGAGGAGAAGGAGGGCCCTGGTGCATATCAGCTGCAAGCTAGGAGAAGCACTTCTCGAGCGAAGCCACTGCAGCAACGTGGTAACCAGCATAACTGCACCAAGCTCCCTTCAGGCAAGGGAATCCTATTCAAAAGCTGCAGGCCAGTAGGAAACAAGTTGACAAAGAGCATCCCTTTAAGCTTTGCTCTAGAGTGCTTTGAACCTCCCATAACTGACTCTCGGGAGGTTCAGATTCAGGTGCTAGTGCAGGGGAATGACCTTTCCAAGTTGCCTGCAGCAGTTGCAGTGCAAGGCTTGCTGGGGGCAGACAGTAATGGAGACCGAGGGGCTCTTGGGCCTCCAAGTCACGGGGGGGAGTGTGTGAAAGTCATGGATACTAGGGGGCAGCTTAAGGTAAACGCTAGACGCCAGCAGGAGGGCACAAAGCAGTCGAGGATCACAGTACAACCAGAGCTAATGCAGCTCCAGGATTGGAGGATACATAAAGTGGAATCGGTAAGTGAGTCGTGGTTCAAGCAGTGAAGGGCTAGGAGCAGGTTTGGGGTCAAGTCGTTCCCTGTGGGATTGAGGTTACTCTGTGGTATGGCGGCAGCGCGCCGAGGAGCCGTTCTTAAGCTGAATGCTGCTGTGCCTTTTAGCTGCTGTGGCTCTGTGGGGAATGAGTGGTAAATGAGGCTGTGAGGTTCGTGGAAGTAGTGTCTAAGGACTTCTGATAGATACAGCTGGTAGCATCCGTTTTTATGCATAAGACCTTCTGATTGATTCGGTATAACCTGCATAACAAAGGCATGTTCAGTCCCAATGTGCATCTCATTGGGGTGCAATGCTTATGTGTATTGTGATGCCTGGAGCTTCTAGCTTTGTCTCTGCAAATAAGACCGACTGGGCAGAAAGGCGTGGATATACGAATGCGTGCCCCTGTGTGTCACTTGCACAAAGCTTGTATGTGCATTGCATCCCTTAAGTTGTTACAGATAGATACACCATGCTGTAGTGCTGCCATTGCAGCCTCCTGCAGGCAAGATATGCATTTAGCTTGTGTTGAGTAATGCATAATGCCCCAAGGGCCCTGCCGAGCGTAGCAAAGAGCCCCGTAGCTCACCTCCTGTGCCTTCCGACGCTAACCGTTAGACACCAGCCTCACGTTCACTCCAGCTCAAAGTCCAGCCCGTGCATTTAAGCTTGTTGTGAGCAAAGCGGGTATGGCCTCTGTGGAATCTGTGAAGTCCGTTTTTTTCTTCTTGTCTTCTACTTGTGCAGACTGGTCCAAGCAGTATGACCCTCACGTTGCTGGCTCCAGATGATGGTGCTGCAACTGGCAACCCAGAGGAGGTGCAAGCTGCTGCGGCAGCGGTAGCAGCAGTTCCAGGACCTATTGATGCCTTAGCCCAAGCTCAGGAAAGAGTACTAGCAACAGGAACAGTTGCAGGAGTAGGAGCAGGGTCCACTGCTGTAGGAGCAGCAGAAGTAATGCAGGCAGCAAGGAGAGCTGCAGGAGCAGGAGCAGCAGCAATCACCAGAGTGCAAACACCAGCACAAGCAGCAGCAGCAGCAAGACCAGCAATGGAAACAACAGCAACAGCTGCAGTAGGTGCAGGAGGGGAGGCATGTGTTGCTGATAGGGATGCTGTCTTTAAGGCTGCTGGCATGAGAGATCAAAAGCCGATCACCCCACTGGTAGCAGAAGGATCTGGGGCTGCATGTGATAGCAGGAAAAGGCAGCATGCAGAACTAAAGGAGCCAGAGGAGCCCAGGAAGCGGTCAGCCTATTCTGATGAGCGGGGTCCTGGGCTCCTCTCAGATGTTGCAGCAGGGTGGACCTCAACTGCAGCTTTGGGTTTTGCTGGGGCAGGAGGGGAGGATATTGATATGAAGCCTGCAGTGGATGCTGTTCAAGGAGCAGCAGCAGCAGCAGGAGATGCGAAATGCAGGGAAACAGCGGCATTGACAGGAGCCCAAGCACCAGCAGCAACATTGGCAGCAGCATCAGCATTGGGAGCAGTACATGCACATGCAACCGTACCAGCAGCAGGACCAGCAGAAATAACAGTAGCAGGAGCAACAACACCAGCACCACCACTACCAACAGAGGCAGTCCCGCCAGCACAACTAGAAGCAGCAGGAACAGCACCACCAGAAGCAGCAGCAGCAGCAGCACCAGCACAATTCTCACCCGCGGCAGCAGCACCATCATTATCACCACCAGCAGCAGCAGCTGCACCATCAGAAGGTGCCCTGCAGGACCTGGAATGTGCAGTTGAAGATGTGCTGCAGCTATGTGAGAAGTGGGAGGTGAGGACACGCGGACTTGGCTGAACTGCTTTTAGAGGTGTGATCCACATTAGTAGAACTCTGGCAGATATTCAAATGCAGCAGCTTGGAACTTATACTCATAGCGTGGTTTGCTTGAACATGCTGCATTGCAACAATGTAGTTTATCAGGGTGCAAAAGTTAGGTGGGTCTGAGAGCTGAAGGCTGACCGAGGATGCCCCATTTCTCCCAACACAGCTGAGGCTTCACGAAAGTGCCACATTAAGAGTGTTCACACATTTGTACCGCTTTCACTAGACGGCTACGCATTGGAGCTCATCATTCTCTAGCTAATATTGTTTAATTGTGACAAGCTATGATAACTGCGTTTCAATCAATCCAGGGCTTGGCGTCTGAGCACATGCCATATGTGGGATATCATGGTTGCTACGTTCAAGCTGATAAATCGTTCAGGAGTGAAAGTTTTTGCACAGCACTGGTGCAGCTTTTGAGACACACTCTGTGCTTTTTTTCATGGTCACAGGTCCCCGATGAACTCCAAGAGGCAGTATCTACAGCATTGCTGCGGGTGCTGGATGAACAAGAGCTGGGCAGGAGGTTTATGAGGGTGTACTACAAGCTGCTCCGACAGCAGAAGGCTCGGGGGCGTGATGCAGTCATGACATGGTTCAAGATGCTGGCAAGCGCATCCCAGAAGTGGTGAACATATGGTTGACATGGCCAGCAGTTGCGTGCTTGGCATATGGGCATTGCTTTTTCTTCATGCACTTGAAGGCAGATTGCAAATCTGTCAGATTTGAGCTGCAGCACTTACAACCATGGGTGGTAGAATACCAGGCCATGTTGTTTCGAGAGTAGCCGATTAAAGCGGCCCACTACTGACGCCACTGATGCAAGTGTGGCTGGCTCACCATGCACCAGAATGCGCACTTCAGGTCGAATTTAGCTGTTGTCTGAGTTGATGCATTTGTGAAGTTGTGAAGTTGTTAAAACCAGCATTCCTGTCGCACCGGAGGATGCTGGCAGATGCGCACGTGGGATTGGTATGTCGTACGTGCTGCTTTGAACTTTGCACATCGGCTAACGCGCAGGCACCGGGTAGCTCCATGTGCGCGCATTTGCCTGATTTTATGTGGGATTGGGAGGGCAGGGTAGGGGGGGAACGCACCACGCGTGCTAGTACCGCCTCTTCCTTAGGGCTAACGCCCGGCGTCCACTCACTCACATCTAATGCATTCTAGGTGAATTCCAGCGGTTGGAGGAACGGCCAGCGGTTGGAGGAAAATGTATGGGTTGGGAGGGACGGGCAGGCTGCGGACTCGACCGAAGTGGGCAGTTTTGTCGCTTGTCGGTTTGACTTTCTGGTGCGGAACCCGAAGATATCAACGTCGATGCTCCTAGCACAGTTTACCGGGATCCATGTTTTCCGCCGGCTTTCGGTACAAGATGGACCGGTAAGGTACCCGCACGGCGGCAAGATGTTCAAGGTCCTCAGTCACGCACTAGTGAAGTGAAGTGATTACCAAGTAGTCAGCATGCTGTTCAGTCCGACCCGGATACCAGTAGGCACCCGACAAGGTCCGGTGTCACCAAGCATTTTTCAACGAAATCAAAGTCGAGATTTGCCAGCTGGCCTAATATCTCTGCCGACCCTATGCCACAGTCCGTCCAGGAGTCCTGACATCACCCCAAGTATAGTGCTCACTCTCTGTTCGACTTCGAAAATCCAAAACAATCACAACAAACATTTAAGGTGTGGCAACCGCAAGGGCTGCTAGGTCGAAACGACCAAACACACCAAAACATAGTGGTCACCACAGGGCCTCCTGCCCATCACCAGGCACCAAACTGTCAGCAGCCTGAACATGTCCGCTTTACATACTGCAACAGTAGAACCATCAGGTAGGAGTTGTTCACCTCTACACACGTAGTAATCCAAGGATGTGAAACGCCAGCAGTACATGTGATGGTTCCACATTTTCCACATGTGGTGGCATTGCTATTCCTCACTTACACCCCCTTTGGATGAGGTGGAAAGTTTCCACCAGCACCAGAAGCATATTGCTCACCCGTGCTTATCTTAGATTGTCTACCATTTTAGTAAAGAGCTTGTTGCCAGGATTAAGCCCCGACCCCATGAAGAGTCGAGCAGATGCTGACGCCTTCAGTGCTATGAAGCAAACCCCTTGGCTAAACCCCTCAGCCGCCTCATCATCCCCTTCACATGTCCCTGCTTGGCAGAGTTCTGCAGCAGCTTGTAGAACAACTTCAGGAAGGTCTCCCCATGCTCCTCTGGCTCCTCCAGCACCCTGGCCAAGGCCTCTTCGACAGATGATTGCAGATCAGCAGGGACCTGACAGCAACAGGCAGGGCACAAGGCAAGCACCAGCAGCACATCAGACACATTGCACTAAGCCCTATAACCACACTAAATGATTCAAACCGTGTCCTGCTTTGCAATGGTGTCAGTCTAACGTTGAGTGCCCTCCACACTAAAAAATAGCACTACAGCACTCAGGTAGAAGGTAGAAATCCCTGGTAAGCAGCGTCTTTCCAACAGAAACCTAATATCCAGCTTGACATGAGCAGGTTGAACATTGGAGGCAAACACAGCAAGAGATCGTGTGCCACCAGAGTGACCGTAGCGCTGCAAGAAACAGGTTATGAGCCTGCAGCTTACGACCTCTGTTCTTTGATTATACATCCCAGCAACCTTGCATGGCTTGCAACTCTTCTAGGTAAAAGGCTGTAGGATAGGCAGCCCTCAACCACCCCAGATTTACCCACATATCATCATATGTCCCCATTTGTGCAGTGATGCCATTGCCGTATGACATTGTCCAGTCCATTGTGGCTTTTCAATCAGACTTTCCTTGCAGCTGGGAGCGTCTCTCAAACCTCTCTCATGATCTTCTGTCTGCCTTTCCCTTTCAGTCTCAACTCTCACCCTTAGCACACTAAGAAACTGGTTGGAGTCGTGACGCGGGTGCTGCTGCGGTCCAGAGGGCTGTGCAGAATGCCTGCCAGAAAAACAATTAGTAAACCATGCTGCTCCATCCCAGGCTTACCTTGAGCTTCTCGCACAGTTGCATGACCTCCAGCGCAGCTTCAACCACATTCCCTGTGTCCTTCAGGTCATAATGCAATGCTGCTGCTGGTCTTGGTGCTGCTGCTGGCCCTGGTGGTGGTGGTGGCTCTGCTGCTACTGCCACTGCTGCTGCACCAGCTTCAAGCATAGCTGGACTGCTGGCCTCTGCAGCTCCTGGTTCCTGAGACCTGCACCTCTTAGCTGCTGCTGCTACTGATTCTGGATCGCTATCCCCTGCATGCGGATCGTCCCCGCTGGTTCTTCTCTGTTGCTGCTGTCCCCGATCTAGATGTAATGAGCACGGATCACCTACTGCTAATGGTAGAGCAGGGTCTCTGACACCAACTAAGATTAGGCGAGGGGAAAGATGCAAAGGACGTCCCGGTGCAGCCGGCCGGTGGACCCTGGCTGGAGAGGCTGCGGCAGCCTGCTGCCATTGAGCTGCCATGGCTTGTTTGCCCCTTCTAGCCATCTCCACTTCTGCTGCCAGCGCCTTGATTCTGCTTAAGAGCTTAAGATCCTGGTTCCCATCTCCGTCACGGTCCCGCCAGAGGCTGCGATATGTTGCACGGTACCGCACGAGCTCTGCTGCTGGGTCAGTAATCGACGGTAGACGATGTAAAAGCGTTTTGAGCTCATCATCAGCAAGTTGCTCGTAATCAGGCTCCCCATCGACACGGAGGGTGCCGAATGTGCACAGTCAACATCTGCCCGGACATGTAGGGCAATCGATCATGCAGTTAAGGAAGGACACCACTCATTTGGTTCCTCGAGCTACCAAGCAGGACCATGTCCTCGTTGGAGTCTGGAGTTGCGGTTGGCAGGCCCAAGCAGTGTCCAACATCAAGTGGTGTCCTCAGCACATAAAATGAAAGGCATTGGGTACCAGCGCAATGGAATGTCCATACGGCGACAAACGTGTGCAGGAGTGCCGCGATGAGGACAATGAACGAGTCTGCGAGCGAACAAGAATGTTCGTCACTCCGAACCGGAAGGTGAGTACCGCACCTTGAACTCGAGTCTGCCGTGCGTGTCAATCAAAGGGAGCGAAGATGACTCCTTGTCACCTGTCATCTTCATTCCCCTTGTGCCAACGGTGCGTCTTCACGGTTCGCATTAGAATCACGTGTGCGTCACCACGGTTTAGGATCCTTTGATGCAGAGGGTTTGATTTGGTCTGGTTTGATGCTTTGACAGCTACCGAAGCTTCAATCATTGCTTCAATTGCGTTCGATCTCAACCGTTAAGTGGCAGGTTTTCTGCCCACCCCCAGTAGTCGCGGTCCACCATACAAGCGGCCCATGCCTTTTTGATGCAATAGAAAGCGCCCCAAGTACCAAGAAACGGCCCCACCGATTTTCAGACCTCCGGTTCAGAACTAATCTGTCGCAACCCCCCTCAGCAGATCAAAGGCCATGTTACAAAGGCAGACCGAGGGGGCCCATGAAGGCACATATTGGACAGTGAACTCCTAAATCCTTAACAATATGCACCTGCTTCCCCGCGCTTTCCTCGTAGTTGCAATGAATTGTGCCTTTCCCTGCTAGAAAGCTGGTCTGGAGGGGCCAAGGTTTCAGACAAATATTAGCACAAATTCAAGGCACACTCAACGCCGCAGATCTCCGGCATGCCACCCGATGCCACCCATCAAACAGTACCAGTGCCTGGGACATAGAACGTAGCACCCTGGCTTTGCCACACAGTATAACAAAACACAGTAATAACGAGACACAAATCACATTAAGTCCGAAGGTACCCCACACCTGACTGCTCTTGTCACGACAACCTGGCTTCAAATTACTAGCTCTCCTGCACCATCAATGGTAGCCAGACAGAGAGGGGTGCGCCGTGAGCCCACGGCATGGGAGGCCAAGGGCATGGCAACGAAGGCTATGAAAGTCATTACACAAAAGAGATCCAGCATGTCTATCAAGCAGGTGCGGGTCACGTCAGATTTGAGGCAACTCATAAAGTTCCTGTCACTTCAACGTGCGGCCATGAATGTCTCGAAACGCCACGCTGGCAGCATGTGCTGTGTTTGCCGAGTGACAATATGCAACCATGCTGGCAGTGAAAGCATGCAGTGAGGAGGCACTGCGAAGACAGCCGCAGTACCCCTCGCGGACAGATTACTTTTGGTGAAAAGTGCCGCATGCACCAACCAAGAGTGCCGCATGCACCAACTTTGGTAAATGAGGTTACACCAACAAAGAGGAACAACTGATCCGGTTACACAGCAGCCCGTGGCTGGCTGGAAAGGACGGTCAACCACAGAAAAACTGCCTTGCTTGGGAGTCCTTCTCCTCTTCATAACAAGCAGGTAGGCGCAACGATGTGCCAGGGCTCATTAGCAATGACATCAATTCCTAGGTTCGTACTGCAAGTGACTGCATGTTGATGTCGCGTAGTCATCAAATACAGCCTAGGGAAGGAGAGTAAATAAATGAAAAATCAGTTAAGAATCAGTTCGGGGCAGACGTCTCCCCATATTACTTACCAACTAGCAGAAGAGGGCATACATGGGATAGATCACTGCACAGCTTTTGAGTGGGCCGTGCACCAACCGCCACATGACCAGTTTGTAAGTGTATTTTGAGAGATACTGACACTGAGACCTAAAAGGGCGAGCGCCACAAATTTCAGACATCAAGATACCTGCTAGAAAATTTACAGAGCTAACATGGCATCCATTGGAGCCAGTGAAGGTTCACAGTGCCCTAATGATTACAAATAACAGATTACAAGTTGGTCCCACATAGGGGGCGCCCGAAACGGAGCCAAAATAGGCTTCATGGGCATCCATCATGAGTGTTAGCCATGTTGAACATGGACATGTTCATTTGCAGGTAATGTGCTCTCGCTACTTCCGTAGCATTTGCAAGAGCATCCCATATTGTTGGTTGTAGGAGACCGGCATGCGTGATCTCATCACCAAAGGCGTGCATAATCCTATGTGCACGCTAAACTAGGTCCTAATCTGACTTCAACTTCAGCAATGCAGTACCCGTTGCCAAGCTTTTTGTCTGCCACAGCAGTAGCTCCAATATCCATTGCACATGATGCAAACAAGAAGCTGGCAAGGCTACATTTTCACTGCTTTCAACACTGTCAGCGCTGCTACACCGCTGCTGCTTTCTTACCCTCCCCTTGCTCACCTGTCTAGGGCACTCACCCCCTTGCCTTCTGTACAGCCTTACTTCCTGACACCCGCTGACTTTGCAATAGCCCACAAGGCATGCATGATGGATTCCCTGCCTCCTGCCATGTTGAACTGTAACATCTTGTTGTACAATTTTACAAATAACATGCCTTGGCCATCAGGTTCTTGCAGAAGTCTTGCCATGGCCTTGCCCACAGCCAACTCCAGGTCTTGGGGGACCTGAGGGGAACAAAAGAAAAGCCCTTACACTCCGGATATTCATCATTGAGAAAATATTCTGATTTGAAAGACACTGATGCACCAGGCATCCCTGGTTCAATGCAAACATTATCTCCCCCGCATTACGGCTTGATTCTGGCAGAAAGCGATCAATGTGCAACTCCAGTCATGCAGTGAGACACCATGTGGCACTCTGACAAGGGCCCACTCTTTATCAGTCTCGTTGGATGCAAGTCATCCTCTATGTCAGCTCTACTCCTGCTGTGATAGAAGAGACCTGCAAACTGCACAAAACCAGTAAAATGCTACAGCCAAGCTGTACTATGGGTTGCACTATTCTAGCTGCAGTCAGGTGATGATGAGGATCAATGCAGCATGGGGCAGAGTCCAATACACATTTCCTCATGTTTATAAAGCCACCAAAGTGGAAAAGCATTACAGAGCAAACATATAACCAGAGACTAACACGCGGACAATAGCCACAGAACTCGTCCCCTCATAAAAACACTCACTTTCAGAGTTGTGCACAAATCAAGGACCTCCAAAGCTGCATCTTGGACACTGGTGGCTTCAGGGCATGATTGTCACCCAGGGACACCCCCACATCCCCTGCTAATCCCACAGCATCTGGAGGTGGCAAATCTGAGGCTGCTGCTGCTGCTGCGGCTGCTGGTATTGCCGATGGGGCTGCTACTGCTTCTGCCACTGTTGGAAGAGAATGGGGGGCAACAGCAGGTTGATACCTGCCATGCTCCGGCCTGAGCTGCTTGATGTGAGCAGCCCCATTGATGCCAAAAGCAGCACTGGGACTGCATGGATCAGGCGCCACAGCTATCATATGGCTACTACCTACAGCTGCTCCTTCAGCACACCCAGCCATCTCCTGTAGCCTTGCCCCTACCAACAAAGGCGTAGTTTACATGTTTACATCTACGCACACACCATTTGTGGCGTACAATTAAGGAAGTAGGCCTACTTAGTGAGGACCACCTACCCCAGAGTATGACTCCACCAGTCCAACTCCTCAACTAAACAATCCACCTCCATCCCAACACCTCACATTTCGCACACTACACCATATCCGCCATAGAAGGGGTGGCCACGCCTGCCCTACCCTTCTCCAGTTGCTTCTGCCCTCCTAGCTCCCCCTCCCACATCCCGCTCATCCCCCCCTTCCCTCCCTCCCTGTCGTACCCCCCCACCCAAAAATTGTGGCCTCCCCACTGGAGAGGCCCTGTTTCCAGGCTCATTGGCCGGTCCTTTGTATATCTTTTCCTGTCTTGCTTTCCAGGTCTCATGCAGAGCCTGGATTGCATGCCTTTGTAACTTGTGAGCTGTGCTGTGTAGATGTGTCCCTCTTACACCAAGAAGTTCCAGCTGTCGTATGGTGCACTCTTTGTATAACGCTCCTGCAACTCCCAATATGATGGATCTCCGTTCGATAGTTGCACTTGGATGTCTCTCTCTTAGCAGTTTGTGCAGCTCGCTGTGCTGCTTGAATGGGTCCCGCATTGTCCGACTTGGGTCTGTATCACGTGTGTACTTGATTTCTACCAGCATGACTACTGCAGGAGTTGTCCGCCATTGACCTTCTGGTGTCTTTCTAATTTGCCTCCTTCCGTATAGAATAATGTCTGGCCTACTGTTGCAGCCTTGGAATTCTTTTTGGGAGATCAAATCCCTAGGTATATGTTTTCTCGTTCTATGGAGTTCAGCCACTCCAGCACGTGCCCATTTACTGGCACTACCTCCGTCATCATAGACAATACTGTCAGCTCCCATGTCGCCTTGTGCAATCAATCAATCAATCAAAACGCAAGACCAGCAATGCCAATGGCCAAACAAACCTAGGCCACAAACACAAGGCTCCTGATCACAATCACGAAGCCACACAACCGATGGTGGATTTGCCACACACAAGCTGAGGCTAGATGCAACGGCGTGCACACCAAGGGGAAACAAACACCACCACTAAAACCCAAAACCTGCTCCACTTCCATCACACATGGGTGGCGGGGAGGCAGCAGGATCAAGCACCACCCTAGTAGGGGCTGGAGGTGGCTCCCACCACCTAGGTACTGGTGAACCACCATCCTCCCAGCCACTGAAAGGCACCACATAGCGCTCCACATGCTTATCAATAGCTTGCTTAGTGCGCCTTCTACACCTCACTAACCGTTGGCTTTCCCAAGGGTGCGTAAGATCCCACAACCTCTTCCTCCAAGCACTCTTAATCTGACATGAAGCCTCCCAGCTCCCCTCATCTTGACCAAGCACCTTCAGATCTGCACACACGCATTTCTCCCAGGTATGGCGAGGCCTACCCACTGGCCTCGTCATGTCACCATGTAATGAAGAGAACAACGCAATATGCGGCAACCTGCCCTCCTCCATGCGGCCCACATGCCCCAGCCACCTCAGCCTATTTGCTGTGATGTATGCTGACAAGGTGGCTACCCCACATGATTTCCTGATATGCTCATTGGTGTGCCGATCTGACAACCTGACCCCCAGGATGCTCCTAAGGCAGCTAGAGTGCACCCGCTCAAGCTTTTGCGATTGCACTTTGGTCAGGGACCAACACTCACTCCCGAACAGCAGAATTGGCAACACATATGCCTTGTAACACTTCACCTTCGTAGCCAATGACAGATGCTTGGTACCCCACATCTTTTCAAACTGCTTAAACCTCCCCACAGCCTTACCCCTCCTGATATTCAACTCCACATCCAACCTGCCATCAGTCACAAGCACACTTCCCAAGTACTTGAACTGTGACACCTCTTTTACCACACCCTCACTGATAACCACCTCTGGTCCTTGCTGCACTGGCACATCCCCCTCCTTCCAATCCTTGTCAATGGACAGGATCTCAGTCTTGCTTGCATTGATGCGCAACCCAAGACTAGCAGCAACCTTGTCCATCACCTGCAGCATGACCACCAACTCCTCCCTGCTGGGACTTAGCAACACCATATCATCTGCATACAGCAGAACAGACAACAGCTCCACACACCCACCACTACCACACCCATCACGCTCAAGTTTCCCATCTGCATGATAGGCTGGCTTCACCCCACATCCCTCCGGCATCTGAGCCATTGCCTGCCGAACCACAAAGTCCATGTAGATGTTGAACAGCAAGGGAGCAATGACACATCCCTGCCGCACCCCGCCATGCACATCAAACCACTCAGACACCACACCACCCATCCTAACAGCAGCCTGTGTGCCAGTATGCAAGTCCATCAGCAACTCTATCAGCTTTGTGTGTACCCCGTACACATGCAGGATGCGCCATAGCGTGTCTCGCGGTACAGAATCATATGCCTTACGCAAATCCACAAAAGCCATGAATAGAGGCTGATCGAATGCTACAGACTTAGAGATGACCTGGCGTATGGTGAACAGAGCATCAGTGAGGCCCCTCCCCTTCCTAAAAGCAGACTGGTTATCAAGCAGTTGTGCATCGATATGAGAACTGATCTTAGCCAAAATGACCAAGACATACACCTTCCCCGGTATACTTAGCAAGCTTATCCCCCTATAGCTATCTCTCACTTTGCGCTCTCCTTTGCCTTTATACAGTGCCACCAACAGTGCACGTTTCCACTCCACTGGCGCTTTCCCTGACTCCCACACCGCCACAATGACCCTGTGCAACCATTTCAGCATGGTCCCACTGAGCTTTAGCATAGGCGCTGCGATACCATCAACCCCAGGAGCTGCCCCATTACGACAGGCAAAGACAGCTTCTTCAACCTCCTGCACAGTAGGTGGCTGAGCTGCTGCTTCACTCTGCTGGTTTGCACCTTGCCCTGCCTCCATCTTCTGCACTAACTCCTCAATGGTCTGCTGCATTTGCTGGTCGAGCTTGGCAGGGCAGTTGAGGACATCAGCAAAGTGCTCAGCAAAGCACTTCACCACCTCCTCCCTGCTTTGGAACAGCTGCTTGCCATCAGCACCCCCTAGCACAGCTGTAGGAGCAGCAGAGCTACTGCCCTGCTGCTCCTTGAAGATCCGCTGGACATGCTTGTGGAACACGGCTAGATTACCAGCTTTTAGAGCATGTTCCGCAAACAGCGCTTGCTGCTTGAAGTACCGCTCCTGATCCTTCTTAACCGCTCGCCTAGCAGCATTATTGGCCTCCCTGTAATCTGCCCTGGTAGCATCATTAGGAGAGGACAGCACCGCTGCATGTGCTGCATGTTTCCGCTCAATCTTCTGCAAGGTCGCATCGGATATAGCGAAATCTCGGCGCCGCTGCTGAGGCTTGAGGTTTAGACCAGCCTTATGGGCTGCTTGGCTGGCTGCCGCTGTTAGCTGTGTCCATTCGTCTTGTGCGCTCTGCAACTGAGCCCCTACCAGACGGCTGAACTGGTTAGACATTGCCAGCTCAAAGCACTGCTGAGTTGCTGCAGATTCTTGCAGCCGGCTGCAGTCATAGGGCCGTGCTGGCTGTCCCTTCGCACTGTGCTGCTTGGCCACTGACAAGCGGAGGCGCATCGTAAGCACCAGCATTCTATGATCAGAGCCACCTGTATCAAAGCTGCGAAAGACCCTGCAGTCTGTCACACTTGACATGAACCGCTTGGAGACAGCTATGTAATCGATGACCCTGAGCACATCCTGCTTGTTTCTATTAACCATCTTGTGAGTAGCAGTCCGGTAATTGCTGTGCTTGAAGAAGGTGTTGGCTAAGCGAAGGTTCAAGGCACCAGCCAGCTGCAAGAGTCGCTCACCATTCCCTGAAGGCTGCTGCTTCCCAAAGCCATGAGGCCCCATAACACCCCCATACGGTTCTGGATCAGTGCCAACCTGGGCGTTGAAGTCACCCAGAAGGACTAGCATGTCCCTGGAAGGCAGCGCTGCCAAGATAGCTTCCAACTGCAGGTAGAAAGCTTCCTTGACCTCCGCAGGGGTGGACTCGGTATCAGTCGGCGAATATGCTACCACGATTGAGGCGTTTATCCCACTGCTGATTCTCACACGGACTACCAGGATTCGCTCACTGACAGCAGACCAGTCGATTAGGCAACGGGACCACTTCGAGTTAAGAAACAGGCCCACCCCATGTTGCCGTGGCTGACCCTCTGGCAGCCCGGACCATATCAACTGCCAGTCCTTCGTAACATTACGACATCCACTACCCGGTATCCTGCTTTCAGCAACACCACAGGCTCCAACGCCAAGGCGAGACAGCTGCATGACGTAAGAGGATAGCTTGCTCTGTACCGAAGCATCGTCACTGCCGAAAGTTCTGCAGTTCACGAAGCTGAGGCGTTCGGACCCCGTCTTAAGCAATCGCAAGTGCTCAACAGGCCCATGCCTCTTGCTGTGCACGTTGCGAGGTCGTTTGACCCGGTTGCATGGCTCAGTGACCAGCTGTGCAATGGCTTTGTAATTATCCGCACTGCTTTGTGTGCTTTTCCTGCACAAGCCCCGAAACAGCTGGGCACCAGGCAACAGCATGGTGTCCCCCATCTGGGTGCTTTTGCAGCAGGGACATATGTTACTCCTGCATTTGCCATATCTCAGCAGGTTTTTGGCCGTTGGTAGTTGCCCTGTAAGGTACTTCACGCTCGTGTTCTTCATACCTTCTGTGATGCCGTTAAGGGTCACCCAAGTGTCCATGTATTTGTCGGCCATACAAGGAACCGCGGTCTGCATGCCCTTGTAATACACTGTGGAAGTGTCTGCTTTTCCAAGACGAAGTTCACGGTAGTCACTGGAGGCATGCACTCGGTTGCTCAGTGCATCATCCAGGTTTTCTATCTGTTTCCATCGAACTCTCATTCCATCTTGACTGAGTTCATCCTCTTCCCATGTCTTCTGTACTGGCCAAACCTGCAAGGGTCTGGAGTTGCTTTCGACCTTTGAGAGGTCAACTTCAGCCTGCCCTGTCGCAGCTACGGTCGTGGCAATATCGTCTGCATGTTCGTTCCCTGGTATGCCGGCATGCCCGCGCACCTTGATGAGCATTACATCCTCGCCTGTTGCCAAAGCGGCGGCTTTGATCTCTTCCAGAAGGTTCTTGTGCCTGTGGAACCTAATATTTGCCGGATAGTAGATGGCGGCCTTGATAGAGTATATAGAGTTCACACTGCCGGTCATAATCTGGCTGTAGCCCAATTTCAGGGCCCCCAGTATGGCTATTAGCTCTGCCCGGTAAGCCGTATTATGTCTGGTTGGCGCTGCTGCTTGTATACTGATGAAACGCTCTGCCTGGGAGGCTCTGGCAGGCACGTATAACCCTGAGCCGAGGGTGACTGTCTTCCTACCCTCACGTTCCTCTGCTTTTCGCTGGCTACCGTCTGTGTAGACCAACTCTTGCCAATTATATTTCAACGGTTTTGCCTTTGTGAGCTCCAGTTGCTGCTCTGCGAGCTGGTTCATGTGCTCTTGGGATGGAGCTAGAGACAAGCATGGCAAGCTTTGATCACAGGGGGCACTCTTGATCTTATCGGGCGGCCTATACAGTATGCTGTCAAGTTTTACTTCTGTGTCCTTGGCACCAGCGGAATGGTCTGGCCAGTGGTGTTGGAGGTGGCCCCATGTGAGAGGGGTACTTGGATGGGCATGTTGGTTGACCGCCTGGATCAGGTGTTTATTGAAGGTGCTACTGGACGCTTCGGTATCTGGGAAACATTGATTATATCCTGCAGCATTGCCTACAGCAAGTATATTGATGTCCCATTTTGGATGGCCTGTGTCCTCAGGGGGAACTTTGCCCAGGGTGGCTGCTTGAGGTTGGATAAACTTAAAGCTTTTCCTTGGTATGGTTGCCAACAGTCTGCATGTGTCTGGCATCTTCTGTGCCCATTTCATGTAGGCAGTGTTACTGCCTTCCGTCCATGCTGGTAGGACGAACAAAGTGAGTGTGGGCGTCTCTGTGTTTTGTGCTGAGTGTACTGCCCATGATACTGCTTTGTACATCTCTTTTGATTCATACTCAGGGTTGGCAACCGAGTACCCTGTCCATTGGCATGTGTATGCATCATGCATGGCCCCGAACATGCTGGTCCCTTTCAAAGCAACTCCAGTACTGTTGCATGCCACTGTGGTAATTCAGCGGACTCGCAAAGCGCTCTTTGCGTAGACCTGGGAATGTCTCTTTAAATGTGTCATAAATACCTGGGGGCGTGGCCCAGTGGTTGGTAAGATCCACTCTCCTATTAGTGCCTGGGACGGGTTATCCTGTCTTGTACCTTTTTACAAGGCTGGCTACTTCCTCTGCAAAGGTCTTTGGCTTGAGCTTTTTCACCAGATCAGACCTGGTTTTCATCACTTGTTCATAATTGTGATAGAGTAGTGCAAGTCTTTCCTGTGTCATCATCCCCACAGTACGTCCAGCGGGATCGTGGATGCACGCCATTCTTACTTCATAGTCCTTCTTATTTCCTGTGGCTACCTGATACCTTCTGAGCACTTGCCTGTATTGGATTTCAAACCTCCCAGTGCCCACAATATCCGCGTGAGGGTCTGTGTCTTCCGTAACAAATGTGCACCGTTGACGGGCGTCCTCGCCAATTGTGCTGTGCAAGCGTGGACCCTGATTGCCCTGCTTCTCCCTGTTTGTGAGATGCTGGTCTTTTGGTGGTTTAGACCTAGCACTTTGCCTTCCTCCATCAACTCCTGAAGAGTTTTTGGATGTGTATATCTCCATTGTTTTATTAACATGTTCTTCGTACCCAAGCGCTTTCAATGTGTCTGCGTTTTCCCATTTTGGTTCCCATTCAATGTACCACTGCTGTACTTCTTGCTCGTATCTTTCCCGTGTCAAACTTTCAGGGTAATGGTCATACCTTTGGCATTCCCAGCATTTTCCGTCTACAAGAGATGTCCTGCCTGTTGGGCAGCACTGGTGGTAACCCCTGTGGCATGTATTGCATCTAAGTAGCGTGCCTTCATCACCGTGGCATCGTTCACAGACCAGGTTTGGAGAGTTCTGTAGGGTCCAGATGAGGGCTATGCGTCAACGAGTGATAAGCACTACTGTTTGGTGCTAAAGTGAGGCAGAAATCTGTGTGGGGTATCCCTGTATGTGCCAGCCCAATGTTTGTACAGTCTGCTGACTGAAGTACGTGTGTGGTTGAACGAGCAACGTGAACATGCAGCATCTTGACATTGGACGGAGTGAGCATGAGCTCACTGCCTTCAGTAGGCTAGATATGGATCTGCTTTGGCTGCATAGCACAGCAATGTATGTGACTATGAACACTACATGCCTCTGCAACTGGTTTTGCACTGTTTGGCACACGAGCGATAGCTGTATCTGGACAGTCGTTGTGAGCATCGGCAAAGACATGTTACTGCACTTTGACAGTATTCGCTGTTCGAAGCCGGTACTAGGGCAGTTATTGGCGCTGTATTAGAGCGAGGTACCTATAACTGATAGCGGCTTTGGTTTGTGCGTCCGCACCTGCATTCGATGCATGCGCGGTATGATCAGTCGCGGCCGGTTGGATCATGTGTCCGATCAGTCGATCAATTCAACCGCAGTGTCCAGTGCCATTCGCTTTACTGCGGAGCCTGGCCCTCGCTTTTCTTCGGAGCAAGGCATTATCTGCCGAGCCTAAGTGAGTAGAGCTGCCTGCCAGGATCGATCCGATTGGGTCCTGAATTGCAGAGTATAAATAGCTCGACCGGCCCCTGCGGACGGGTAATCACCCATGAGATACGACAACATACAAACACACAACCGTGTTTAACTATTGATATACGTGTGCTTAAGCTTGTGCATAACAAGCCAATCTAGTGTGCCCGCTTGAGCGTATCAAGCCAACCAAGCCTTGTAAGTTACAGTTCCGCATCTTAGAAGTCTTCCGCAAAAGACGCTACTCCTGAACAAGCGCTTATCTCTCAAGAGAGACAGGGCAGCTCAGAGAACCGGTTAAGCTACTCTATTGCATCAAGCAACGCTTCGAAGCTTGAGTGTACACAGTCACCGATCCTAGGGCAGCAGCACATCCGCACAACCGCACGTGCTTGCTTCTCCCGCATAACCGCATACAGGGCACGAAGAGCGAGGGCGTTAACCCAAGGGCACGTCTAATCCCCCCCCCACCCCGCGCGGACCGACAGTTCTGCATATCGGCAGCTGTGGCTGGGCGCATCAGTGCGGGTTTGTATCCCAGGCTGTCTATGGCAATGCTTTTTTCCCAGCTCTCAAGAACTATAGGGGCCCAATGAACTTCCCACTGAATTTGACTGGTCAGCAGGCGTCTTTGCTTTTTGCGCCACTTTGTATGGTGATTGGCCATGCGTGCTGCACCAGATACCTCCTTGACGCTATCCTTGTAGGCGCACAGTAGATTGTACACAGTTTGCGGAGGTACCTTTTTGCTGAGCAATTGACTCGCCCTTTGCTTCCTTGTGAGTGTGCAATCATCGGTCTCCGGTTCTCCAATTTCCAGATGCCTTTGTGTGTGTGTGTGAATCTTACATTGGCAAACCCATCGGCACGCGTGCGGTGCCACAGTTCACCACAGGGGTGGCAAAGCCACTAACACAGATAGAACCAAGAAAAACTGAACACCATCCACCAGTTGGAACTCCATGATCATGCATGTCCAAGCAGATACAATGATGCAGAATACTGGCCCTGGAAAAGTGCACACACAATTTTTATTTTTTTAATTTTTTTTTGGGTTTTTTATTTTTTGGGGTACATCCAGCAAACAAACAGCAACGCAACAGCATATATACCAGAATTTTGTATACAACTTAATGCCAAAAATACTCTCACCCAGATGTGGAGAATCACAGAGCACAGGCGTTACTGTCCGGCCTGTTTTGCTCCGAACTGCCAATATCAGTTTTCCCATCTGCAGTTAATACAGGGTCCGACTGGCGTAGCTGTGGATCAAACGCAATGGCATGCTCCCTTTTTCCTCCACAGCTGAGTTCGACTGTCTTTTGGTGTAGCTGGGCCCAGGTGGCCTTTTCGTAACAGGCTTTCAGAGTATTTGGTGGTGGCGGCCTGTGCGCTGCTTCACCATCAAGCTTCCGCCTGATCCATCGTACGTGTTCTGAATCTACATTATAGCCTCTTGCTGCTGAGGCTGCCCCATTTAAATAATCCTGCGATGCCAGGAACTTGGCCACCTCATTCAGGGAAGTTACGTATTTCGTCTTCATTGATCTGATCCCTAGGTTACGAGCTATGTCTTGGGCACTCAGTAGTCGTTTGCCTTTTTTGTTCAGCAACTCGCCCAGGCGGAAAATGCCCAACTCTTGAAGCTTGAGCAGCGGCTTCCTGATTTGCATAAGGGTGGAGTCCCTATCCCAGTATTCTACATTTCCTAAAATAGTCTGAGCAACCTCTGTTGCTGGGAGAGGGTATGCCTCCTCACCATTCTGGTACATGTATATTCCTGCTCCCACTCCTTGCATCAACTGTCGCATTCTTAGAGAGTAGGTAGGTACCCAGTCTGCTGCCTTGTCTGCTGCAGGGTGGGTGTATGCCTGCAATTGTGCTTCAAGCAGGGCTCGTGTCAGCTGTCCGTGTTTGCTTTGATCGTTTACAGCTTGTGTAAAGTTTTTCACTGCTGCAACCGTGTAAGGCACCATAAGGGACGTATTGCCTAATCCACCACGTTTAAGATCCTCACGAATCATTGCTGTTGGTTTGCCAGGTGGGAGCTTGTACGCTTGCCGGACTACAGAGTCCATTACTTTGTCCAGAGCATCCAGTGCTTTTTCATTGTAGCACATCAGCGCAAAGGGGTACCTAGCTTTAGCCTTCAGACAGCTCTGCAGCGTGCGCAGCTTCTGTGCTTGCGTGTTGTAGCACCTGCCTAAGTGGGCTGCCATGCTCTTGAGTGCTTTGCAAACCTCTTCCTGCTGCTTTTTCCACTGGAGGTCCATTGTGTACCATACACCCAACAGTTTATATGGCTCCTTTGGATCGTGTGCTGTGATTACGTGACCTTGCATCTCGATGATGCGGGTCAGCCGGCAGACGAGGTCCTTGTCAAAGGGCTTCTGGGGTTGCCGCTTGTACAAGGCTGCGGTGGCGATTGTCTTTGACTGGCTGATGATCAGCCGACCCCAAGATGCATACTGACTGACCTTTTGGGCCTGTATAGCCAAGTCGCTGTGCCCTCCTGTGTACAGGGTTAGATCATCTGCATATGAGTTGTTACTGAAAGTGATTAGCTGGCCTTTGCGTTTCAAAGCTCCTGGATGGTATCCTTTGGCCCCTACACTCAGCCACCGAAGCAGTGGTTCCAGGTATAGTATAAACAGGAAAGGACAGAGGCTATCACCTTGCAGTGTGCCTCTCTGGACTTTGATTCGGGCCGTCGTGCCGTGTGGGGTAACCACAGTTGTGAACGCACTTTCATAAAGGCCTCTTACTACATGCACTGCATCCGCTGGGTAGCCAAGGTCAGTGAGTATTTTGTACATTTTTTGGTGATCAATGGTGTCAAATGCTTCCTTTAAATCCACTAGCAGCAGGAATATGTCTTGGCCGGTCAGTCTGGCGTCTTCCAACAACATCGTGTGTATCTCGAGCTGCTGAATTGTGTTCCTGTGTGCCCTGAACCCACCCTGTTCCTGGCTCAGGATGTGGTGCTTGTCGGCATAAGATGCAAATACTCCCTGAACCACTTTGGTCCATAGCTTGTACATAGTGTTTTCCAGCCCTATCCTGCGATAGTAGTCTAGCTCCAAAATGTTGCCCTTGTTCTTGTACAGCAGCACGGTGTAACTTTCCTTCCATTTGTGTGGTGTGCAGCCTGTAGCCCACATGATCATTGTCAGCATGTGCATGCAGTCCTTCAATAGTACGGGGGCTGCTTTCAGTATTTCGTTGGGAATCCCATCTGGGCCTGGCTGTTTGCCGGTGCTTAAGTTGGACAGGCACCTGTCAAACTCTGCTCTGTCCATTATCATGTGATGCAGTCCTTCCTGGCAGGGCCCATCGTGCGCCTCTGTTTCCAGAGAGAATGCATCTGGGGCTGCTGCTTGTTCCCATGGATAGCAGGTTGCTTGGACTCTGTCCTCTTTGTTATTGCTGGTGTCAGTGGCTGGTTGTGGCAGGGAGCCCGCATGGTGGTCGGTCAAACTTCTGTGACATTTTTCAATGATATCGTTTGGCTCCGTCAGAATCCTGTTGCCATCTTTCAACACCCGAAGGGCGTACCGTAGTGCTGGCTTGTACTGCCCTGTCATAATCTTGTTCCCGAGTTTTTGATTGTCCTGTGCCAACCTCTGGTGCCTTTCCCGGTGTCGCTGTACAACGTAGGAGGCATCCTTCTGATCTATTTCTTTTATCTTTTCTTTAATGTGAGCCTCCAGGGCTTTTCCTGACTGTCCTTTTAGTCTGTCTTCAATCTCTCCGCCCTGGGAGTGCTGCTCATTGTCAGAGGCGTGCTCTCGTAGCAGTTGGGCCAGTGTGCAATCATCCTTGCTTTCTTGTACCTGTGCTTCCTCATACCTTATTTGTCTGAGTCTGTGCTTCAGCCTGAGATACTTGGCCCGTGCCCTGGCTGTGGTTCTGTTCTGGTGGTGCACTTTGCTAGGTAGGCCCTGCTGTCTAGTCTTGCATACTTGCAGTGCAATCTGGTTTCCCTTTGAGAGGATATCCGTCAACCTGTCACCCAACATGTCTACTTTGGTCTGCAAGGCAGCAGTAGGCTCCCATTTGGGATCGGTGGGGGTTATCTGCTTGGCTTCTAATTTGGCCCAGTAGGGCTGCACCTCATTCTCCATGATCTTTGTCATGCTCGCCCATAGCTCATACACTTCACCTGACAGTCTCACATCCATGGCAGTTGCGAGGGCTTGTTTGTCTTCCTGGGTCAGAGGTGTGACTAGTACTCTTTTGGTCTGGGTTGCTTTGTCCTCAATGACTGGCAGAGGCAGCTGCCCCATTGTCACGTATGGCACTTCAGCACACAATGCTTTGTGGTCTGTATTGCAGTCGGAGGTTTCTATGGTGTACACCATGGCGCCAGGCCGGTCAGCCCACAGGGATTGTGTCAGAATATCATCTATACGGCTGATCTCATTTTCACCACTCTGCTGAGTTTCCCTGAAGAATGTTTTTGGCCTGGTCGTCCAGCCATTGCTCACCACCTTGGCATCAAACGGGCTCAGCCCAGTCTCTTGCATGAATGTCTGATACTGTGCATCATGTGATCCTTTCTTTCCTGTTTCACGGTCTGTAGGGTACAATGCGGCATTCATGTCTCCAGCCACTAAGTGAACATGGTTTGCGCTGCTTGCCATGCACTCCTTAACATACTTATAGATACTTTGCCTTGTCATCTTTGCCCCGCACCCGGTTGGCATGTAGGCTCCGGTCACTGTGAGAGGAGCTGATGCTGGTCTACATAGAGACATCTGGTATATGTAACCGTGAAGTTCAACAGGAACTGACGGTATGGTCAGGTCAGTCCCTGCTAGCAAGTCCATGTGTACTGCCATTAAGACACCTGCCTGTCCCCTGATTGCATCCAGGGAGGTGTATCCCCACTTATAGCCTTGCAGTAGTATTGCGGCCCATCTCGGTAGCTTGCCTCCTGCTGGCAGGTGATGTTCTGTCCATACCAGAATGTCTGGTTTGGCCTCCATCATTTTCTTCATCAGTTGAACTTTGGCTTTTATCCCTCTGCCGTTCACTGTTACTATCTTCATTTTTGCATTTGTCCCCTCACAGTCAGTGTATGTGTCTGCCAGTATATCAGGGTGCTGTGTTATCTCTGCCGCACATCGGTGCTTGATCTTCTTGTACTGCTTGCTTATGCCTTTTTTGCAGACCGAACGTACCTTCCAGTCTGCAGCAGCAGCATGTGTTCTGCTGCGGCGGGTGTCTTTGTGTCGCCTTCATGTTCTCTGCGCCCTGAATGCGCCTGCTACTTCTTTTTCTACTCCATGCAAGTTCCCTGCAGGGCGCAGCTTTTTATCTGTATGTACCAATGTATCACCTTCACCCTTTGGTCCTGTGGACGCTGCCTTGGTAGTTGCCTGCCACTGTTCCAACATCTGGGCTTGTGCCGCACTTATGCCTGGCTGCCTTTGCTGCTCTTGTGCCTGCCTCTTTTTGCTTATGATTTGTATTGCCTGCCACTCCTGCTCAGTGACAGTGTGAGGCTTGTCTCTGTTATGAGCTGATGTGGTCTGTACTTTGACTGCAATGCTGTTAGGGACCATGGGCCATATTCCTGTTTGTGCCTTGTTGAGGCATGTCATTGGCGGCATGCTACCTCTTGTTTCAAGCACCCTCTCAGCTCCTGACTTGTGCTTTTTTGTGTCAGGAGATGGTTGCTGTGGCTCTGCTGCCATGAGAAATGAGCGGATGTCCTGTGTCTTTGCAGCTGCACTGGAATTGAGCTTAGACAGTCTAAGCCTCCTCCTTTCCTTAACCTGTGTCTTTTTGGGTGGGGGAGCCGGCCTTTTAACCTGGTGTGTGCCTGAATCCAATGTTAGGTGGGCCTTTTTGGTTGCTTGTCCCATATGTGTTGGCTCCTTGCTTTGAGTTCTTCCTTCAACACCTTCCTGTTCCTCGGCTTTGCGCTTCATGTTTGTGGCCAAAGGACTTTGCTTCTTCTGGTTCTGGGCTCTTGTCCGTTTTAGAGGAACCTCGGTTTGAAATGCAGGTTTGCCCTGTCGGGGTGCACGCCCTTTTGCTACATTAGGTCGGAGGGCAGTCTCACCGGGTGGGAGGTGAAACTGCTGGTTAGGGAAGTCCTGCTGGATCCATGCACTGGCTGGCCTGCTGGAGTTGACTTGTTCAGTAAAAGCAACCTGCTGCAGGTCCACGTATGTCAGGTTCTGAGTACTTTCCAGGGGCAGCCGCCTGGCCCGGCTTAAACTCATCATGGTGGTGTGAGAAGTGTAAGCATCCCGTTTTACTGTCGTGCTCATGGTTCCTGTGAAATTGTACCAATCCGCATCTGTAATTTCCTTTACATTGCCGTGATTGCGGCTGCCTCCATATGGAATGGAGTCCAGCTCATACCATTTGTCATCCACAGGGCTTTTCTTCCAGCATATGAAATGTCCACCACCCCCAGGTTTATGCAGATAGAGGGCATTGCATCCTATAGGTGCATGATTTTCCAGCACCTCCCACTTGGTATATCTTGGTGCCTGTTGAGCTAGGTGATGTACGTTTCCCAGCACTGGCACCAACGTGACATCCTCTTGGGTGAAGTAGTACAACAACTTGCATATGGATTCTATTCTGAACCATCCTCCCTCGCGACAGTCTTGCCCATCGTCTGTGTATCGTGGGAGCTCCTTTACAAGGGCATGCATTGCCTGCTCAGGTGTAAGCACCTGCCTTCCCGCCATAGCATTAAGTGCATGTATGCCACAGTACCCTGCTCTTTGAGGCTCGCAGTATAGTTGCTTGTCTGTGGGGCTCACCCACGTCTCGGCTACCCTGCCAGCCCTGTCGTGTGCCGGTGCTTTGCTCGGACCTCCTCCCCGTTGGTCGTGCTTTTTGTAGTAATGCTGCTCGATAACTTCAGGACGAAGTTCGTCTGCGCTGCTAGGGCTGGGTGCATTAGGACCAACAGTATTGCAGTTGTCTGCTAAGTACTGCGTCATCTGGATAGTAAATTGCATGAAAAGTCTTTTATCCATTATCGAGTGCGGGGCCTCCGCATGGACCGCCCCTTCCGACCCGGAGGTGTCTGCCATGTTGATTATTGGTCTCTGACGTTTGCGTGCTTTGTTCCGCGAATACAAATGCCACTGCCTTTCCCTCAGCCTGCGACCAGCCATTCGTTGAGTGAACCTTTTAAATTGCCTAGCCACTGCAATCTTTACATAGTGCTTGTCTCCGGCCTCGAGGCAGTCTTGTGATTCTTGCCAATCGGTGCTGCCTTGCTTTTTACGGCCCTTGCTCTGTCTCTTCCGTGATTTTCGTCGTGGCTTCTTTATTGTACAATTCCGAGGGGATGTTGTGGCGCCAGAGTGGGAGATAGCTGCGGTATCTCCTGCTGGCTCTGTTGCGTTTATCAGTCCGTGAGGATGTACACCATTTGCTGCTACTATGGGTATGTTCGTGGTGACAGCGTGGGTGACAGCCTTGCAGCATAGGCCCGTCTCGCCCGCCGCTGATTGCAGCATGTAGAAGGAAGCTTCCTACCATCAAACTGGCATGCAAAGCACACCAGCTTCTGTTAATACTGAATCCTTGGCAGTGACCTTGAAGCTTATGGTAAGATTGCCAGAAGCAGGGCCCCTCCAGCAGGGGTAGCATCCATGTTGAAAACCACACTTTTTGCTGCCTGTAGCAATGCTCAGCATTGCAGGGATAGCTAATGTGGGGCCTGCTGTGCACAGCATGCATGACTGCAGCTAGTGACATGGTACTGTAAAGCCAAGGAAAGCTTGCTGATAAATGGGAGAAGTTCCATTCCATGCACCCTAACTCAGGTGACCACAGGGGCGTACCCACTTTTGACCAAAATCTGAAAAGTCAGCTCAAGCACTTTCTCAATGCGGTTGCGGTTGCCACCAATTTAGCACAGCAGGCAATAATTGCATCAACAAGTTCTTTGCAACAGGCTA
Source organism: Pseudopediastrum boryanum (assembly GCA_963556185.1). NCBI lineage: Eukaryota > Viridiplantae > Chlorophyta > Chlorophyceae > Sphaeropleales > Hydrodictyaceae > Pseudopediastrum > Pseudopediastrum boryanum. The sequence goes on from OY744499.1 coordinate 2,778,935, forward strand.
GACACAGCTGTTATCTCTGCTTGCACTTGAGGAAACGGGAGGTGCAAACATTGGACACAGTGGACATTGGTTCTGCTGCTGCTGTTTGACAGAGGCAAGGGCTTTGGCTTGGGGCAGGGCTGGTTTAAGGTACCAGGGGCTGGACCTATGCAACAGTCACAGCCAGGGTGAATAAATTGTTGCATGTGCTGGCAACCCATGACGGGGGCCCTTCCTACCCCTACCCTCACCAGCTGCAGCAGTACACTAAGCAAATACCAACAACTGAGATACCTTGACTTGCACACTTCCCCTGGTAGCACATGCCATAGGACATTACAGCTGGAGCAGGGGCTGTCTCTGAAGCTGCCTGTGCCATGCGGAATACCCAAAGGGCATATCTGGCGCCCCCAAAGCAGGGTATACCCCCAGCACATGTAGCGAGCTGCTGTTCTCTGCAGGTGGAGCATGATTGGCATAGCCGATGTGGTATTGTAGAAAGGGGGAGCGGTGCTGAATAAAAACATATGCTTTGAGGAGGTTGTTGAGAGATCTGCTAGCACTATCATGGCAAGATCTGGTGGAAAGTGTTAAAACAGCAGTAGCAAGGGCACGTCGGGTCTAGAAGGTGGTGCTGCACCGAAGGGATATGCGTAACATGTCTTGTTTTACAACAAGCCTGGCCCAGTGAACAACTCTGTGGTATGCTAGACCTTGTTTCAAGCAGTGACAGGTGACAAAGAAAACAGTCCTCCAAAGTGGTGGTGACAGCGTGGGTGACAGCCTTGCAGCATAGGCCCGTCTCGCCCGCCGCTGATTGCAGCATGTAGAAGGAAGCTTCCTACCATCAAACTGGCATGCAAAGCACACCAGCTTCTGTTAATACTGAATCCTTGGCAGTGACCTTGAAGCTTATGGTAAGATTGCCAGAAGCAGGGCCCCTCCAGCAGGGGTAGCATCCATGTTGAAAACCACACTTTTTGCTGCCTGTAGCAATGCTCAGCATTGCAGGGATAGCTAATGTGGGGCCTGCTGTGCACAGCATGCATGACTGCAGCTAGTGACATGGTACTGTAAAGCCAAGGAAAGCTTGCTGATAAATGGGAGAAGTTCCATTCCATGCACCCTAACTCAGGTGACCACAGGGGCGTACCCACTTTTGACCAAAATCTGAAAAGTCAGCTCAAGCACTTTCTCAATGCGGTTGCGGTTGCCACCAATTTAGCACAGCAGGCAATAATTGCATCAACAAGTTCTTTGCAACAGGCTAGACACAGCTGTTATCTCTGCTTGCACTTGAGGAAACAGGAGGTGCAAACATTGGACACAGTGGACATTGGTTCTGCAGCTGCTGTTTGACAGAGGCAAGGGCTTTGGCTTGGGGCAGGGCTGGTTTAAGGTACCAGGGGCTGGACCTATGCAACAGTCACAGCCAGGGTGAATAAATTGTTGCATGTGCTGGCAACCCATGACGGGGGCCCTTCCTACCCCTACCCTCACCAGCTGCAGCAGTACACTAAGCAAATACCAACAACTGAGATACCTTGACTTGCACACTTCCCCTGGTAGCACATGCCATAGGACATTACAGCTGGAGCAGGGGCTGTCTCTGAAGCTGCCTGTGCCATGCGGAATACCCAAAGGGCATATCTGGCGCCCCCAAAGCAGGGTATACCCCCAGCACATGTAGCGAGCTGCTGTTCTCTGCAGGTGGAGCATGATTGGCATAGCCGATGTGGTATTGTAGAAAGGGGGAGCGGTGCTGAATAAAAACATATGCTTTGAGGAGGTTGTTGAGAGATCTGCTAGCACTATCATGGCAAGATCTGGTGGAAAGTGTTAAAACAGCAGTAGCAAGGGCACGTCGGGTCTAGAAGGTGGTGCTGCACCGAAGGGATATGCGTAACATGTCTTGTTTTACAACAAGCCTGGCCCAGTGAACAACTCTGTGGTATGCTAGACCTTGTTTCAAGCAGTGACAGGTGACAAAGAAAACAGTCCTCCAAAGTGGTGGTGACAGCGTGGGTGACAGCCTTGCAGCATAGGCCCGTCTCGCCCGCCGCTGATTGCAGCATGTAGAAGGAAGCTTCCTACCATCAAACTGGCATGCAAAGCACACCAGCTTCTGTTAATACTGAATCCTTGGCAGTGACCTTGAAGCTTATGGTAAGATTGCCAGAAGCAGGGCCCCTCCAGCAGGGGTAGCATCCATGTTGAAAACCACACTTTTTGCTGCCTGTAGCAATGCTCAGCATTGCAGGGATAGCTAATGTGGGGCCTGCTGTGCACAGCATGCATGACTGCAGCTAGTGACATGGTACTGTAAAGCCAAGGAAAGCTTGCTGATAAATGGGAGAAGTTCCATTCCATGCACCCTAACTCAGGTGACCACAGGGGCGTACCCACTTTTGACCAAAATCTGAAAAGTCAGCTCAAGCACTTTCTCAATGCGGTTGCGGTTGCCACCAATTTAGCACAGCAGGCAATAATTGCATCAACAAGTTCTTTGCAACAGGCTAGACACAGCTGTTATCTCTGCTTGCACTTGAGGAAACGGGAGGTGCAAACATTGGACACAGTGGACATTGGTTCTGCTGCTGCTGTTTGACAGAGGCAAGGGCTTTGGCTTGGGGCAGGGCTGGTTTAAGGTACCAGGGGCTGGACCTATGCAACAGTCACAGCCAGGGTGAATAAATTGTTGCATGTGCTGGCAACCCATGACGGGGGCCCTTCCTACCCCTACCCTCACCAGCTGCAGCAGTACACTAAGCAAATACCAACAACTGAGATACCTTGACTTGCACACTTCCCCTGGTAGCACATGCCATAGGACATTACAGCTGGAGCAGGGGCTGTCTCTGAAGCTGCCTGTGCCATGCGGAATACCCAAAGGGCATATCTGGCGCCCCCAAAGCAGGGTATACCCCCAGCACATGTAGCGAGCTGCTGTTCTCTGCAGGTGGAGCATGATTGGCATAGCCGATGTGGTATTGTAGAAAGGGGGAGCGGTGCTGAATAAAAACATATGCTTTGAGGAGGTTGTTGAGAGATCTGCTAGCACTATCATGGCAAGATCTGGTGGAAAGTGTTAAAACAGCAGTAGCAAGGGCACGTCGGGTCTAGAAGGTGGTGCTGCACCGAAGGGATATGCGTAACATGTCTTGTTTTACAACAAGCCTGGCCCAGTGAACAACTCTGTGGTATGCTAGACCTTGTTTCAAGCAGTGACAGGTGACAAAGAAAACAGTCCTCCAAAGTGGTGGTGACAGCGTGGGTGACAGCCTTGCAGCATAGGCCCGTCTCGCCCGCCGCTGATTGCAGCATGTAGAAGGAAGCTTCCTACCATCAAACTGGCATGCAAAGCACACCAGCTTCTGTTAATACTGAATCCTTGGCAGTGACCTTGAAGCTTATGGTAAGATTGCCAGAAGCAGGGCCCCTCCAGCAGGGGTAGCATCCATGTTGAAAACCACACTTTTTGCTGCCTGTAGCAATGCTCAGCATTGCAGGGATAGCTAATGTGGGGCCTGCTGTGCACAGCATGCATGACTGCAGCTAGTGACATGGTACTGTAAAGCCAAGGAAAGCTTGCTGATAAATGGGAGAAGTTCCATTCCATGCACCCTAACTCAGGTGACCACAGGGGCGTACCCACTTTTGACCAAAATCTGAAAAGTCAGCTCAAGCACTTTCTCAATGCGGTTGCGGTTGCCACCAATTTAGCACAGCAGGCAATAATTGCATCAACAAGTTCTTTGCAACAGGCTAGACACAGCTGTTATCTCTGCTTGCACTTGAGGAAACAGGAGGTGCAAACATTGGACACAGTGGACATTGGTTCTGCTGCTGCTGTTTGACAGAGGCAAGGGCTTTGGCTTGGGGCAGGGCTGGTTTAAGGTACCAGGGGCTGGACCTATGCAACAGTCACAGCCAGGGTGAATAAATTGTTGCATGTGCTGGCAACCCATGACGGGGGCCCTTCCTACCCCTACCCTCACCAGCTGCAGCAGTACACTAAGCAAATACCAACAACTGAGATACCTTGACTTGCACACTTCCCCTGGTAGCACATGCCATAGGACATTACAGCTGGAGCAGGGGCTGTCTCTGAAGCTGCCTGTGCCATGCGGAATACCCAAAGGGCATATCTGGCGCCCCCAAAGCAGGGTATACCCCCAGCACATGTAGCGAGCTGCTGTTCTCTGCAGGTGGAGCATGATTGGCATAGCCGATGTGGTATTGTAGAAAGGGGGAGCGGTGCTGAATAAAAACATATGCTTTGAGGAGGTTGTTGAGAGATCTGCTAGCACTATCATGGCAAGATCTGGTGGAAAGTGTTAAAACAGCAGTAGCAAGGGCACGTCGGGTCTAGAAGGTGGTGCTGCACCGAAGGGATATGCGTAACATGTCTTGTTTTACAACAAGCCTGGCCCAGTGAACAACTCTGTGGTATGCTAGACCTTGTTTCAAGCAGTGACAGGTGACAAAGAAAACAGTCCTCCAAAGTGGTGGTGACAGCGTGGGTGACAGCCTTGCAGCATAGGCCCGTCTCGCCCGCCGCTGATTGCAGCATGTAGAAGGAAGCTTCCTACCATCAAACTGGCATGCAAAGCACACCAGCTTCTGTTAATACTGAATCCTTGGCAGTGACCTTGAAGCTTATGGTAAGATTGCCAGAAGCAGGGCCCCTCCAGCAGGGGTAGCATCCATGTTGAAAACCACACTTTTTGCTGCCTGTAGCAATGCTCAGCATTGCAGGGATAGCTAATGTGGGGCCTGCTGTGCACAGCATGCATGACTGCAGCTAGTGACATGGTACTGTAAAGCCAAGGAAAGCTTGCTGATAAATGGGAGAAGTTCCATTCCATGCACCCTAACTCAGGTGACCACAGGGGCGTACCCACTTTTGACCAAAATCTGAAAAGTCAGCTCAAGCACTTTCTCAATGCGGTTGCGGTTGCCACCAATTTAGCACAGCAGGCAATAATTGCATCAACAAGTTCTTTGCAACAGGCTAGACACAGCTGTTATCTCTGCTTGCACTTGAGGAAACGGGAGGTGCAAACATTGGACACAGTGGACATTGGTTCTGCTGCTGCTGTTTGACAGAGGCAAGGGCTTTGGCTTGGGGCAGGGCTGGTTTAAGGTACCAGGGGCTGGAACTATGCAACAGTCACAGCCAGGGTGAATAAATTGTTGCATGTGCTGGCAACCCATGACGGGGGCCCTTCCTACCCCTACCCTCACCAGCTGCAGCAGTACACTAAGCAAATACCAACAACTGAGATACCTTGACTTGCACACTTCCCCTGGTAGCACATGCCATAGGACATTACAGCTGGAGCAGGGGCTGTCTCTGAAGCTGCCTGTGCCATGCGGAATACCCAAAGGGCATATCTGGCGCCCCCAAAGCAGGGTATACCCCCAGCACATGTAGCGAGCTGCTGTTCTCTGCAGGTGGAGCATGATTGGCATAGCCGATGTGGTATTGTAGAAAGGGGGAGCGGTGCTGAATAAAAACATATGCTTTGAGGAGGTTGTTGAGAGATCTGCTAGCACTATCATGGCAAGATCTGGTGGAAAGTGTTAAAACAGCAGTAGCAAGGGCACGTCGGGTCTAGAAGGTGGTGCTGCACCGAAGGGATATGCGTAACATGTCTTGTTTTACAACAAGCCTGGCCCAGTGAACAACTCTGTGGTATGCTAGACCTTGTTTCAAGCAGTGACAGGTGACAAAGAAAACAGTCCTCCAAAGTGGTGGTGACAGCGTGGGTGACAGCCTTGCAGCATAGGCCCGTCTCGCCCGCCGCTGATTGCAGCATGTAGAAGGAAGCTTCCTACCATCAAACTGGCATGCAAAGCACACCAGCTTCTGTTAATACTGAATCCTTGGCAGTGACCTTGAAGCTTATGGTAAGATTGCCAGAAGCAGGGCCCCTCCAGCAGGGGTAGCATCCATGTTGAAAACCACACTTTTTGCTGCCTGTAGCAATGCTCAGCATTGCAGGGATAGCTAATGTGGGGCCTGCTGTGCACAGCATGCATGACTGCAGCTAGTGACATGGTACTGTAAAGCCAAGGAAAGCTTGCTGATAAATGGGAGAAGTTCCATTCCATGCACCCTAACTCAGGTGACCACAGGGGCGTACCCACTTTTGACCAAAATCTGAAAAGTCAGCTCAAGCACTTTCTCAATGCGGTTGCGGTTGCCACCAATTTAGCACAGCAGGCAATAATTGCATCAACAAGTTCTTTGCAACAGGCTAGACACAGCTGTTATCTCTGCTTGCACTTGAGGAAACGGGAGGTGCAAACATTGGACACAGTGGACATTGGTTCTGCTGCTGCTGTTTGACAGAGGCAAGGGCTTTGGCTTGGGGCAGGGCTGGTTTAAGGTACCAGGGGCTGGACCTATGCAACAGTCACAGCCAGGGTGAATAAATTGTTGCATGTGCTGGCAACCCATGACGGGGGCCCTTCCTACCCCTACCCTCACCAGCTGCAGCAGTACACTAAGCAAATACCAACAACTGAGATACCTTGACTTGCACACTTCCCCTGGTAGCACATGCCATAGGACATTACAGCTGGAGCAGGGGCTGTCTCTGAAGCTGCCTGTGCCATGCGGAATACCCAAAGGGCATATCTGGCGCCCCCAAAGCAGGGTATACCCCCAGCACATGTAGCGAGCTGCTGTTCTCTGCAGGTGGAGCATGATTGGCATAGCCGATGTGGTATTGTAGAAAGGGGGAGCGGTGCTGAATAAAAACATATGCTTTGAGGAGGTTGTTGAGAGATCTGCTAGCACTATCATGGCAAGATCTGGTGGAAAGTGTTAAAACAGCAGTAGCAAGGGCACGTCGGGTCTAGAAGGTGGTGCTGCACCGAAGGGATATGCGTAACATGTCTTGTTTTACAACAAGCCTGGCCCAGTGAACAACTCTGTGGTATGCTAGACCTTGTTTCAAGCAGTGACAGGTGACAAAGAAAACAGTCCTCCAAAGTGGTGGTGACAGCGTGGGTGACAGCCTTGCAGCATAGGCCCGTCTCGCCCGCCGCTGATTGCAGCATGTAGAAGGAAGCTTCCTACCATCAAACTGGCATGCAAAGCACACCAGCTTCTGTTAATACTGAATCCTTGGCAGTGACCTTGAAGCTTATGGTAAGATTGCCAGAAGCAGGGCCCCTCCAGCAGGGGTAGCATCCATGTTGAAAACCACACTTTTTGCTGCCTGTAGCAATGCTCAGCATTGCAGGGATAGCTAATGTGGGGCCTGCTGTGCACAGCATGCATGACTGCAGCTAGTGACATGGTACTGTAAAGCCAAGGAAAGCTTGCTGATAAATGGGAGAAGTTCCATTCCATGCACCCTAACTCAGGTGACCACAGGGGCGTACCCACTTTTGACCAAAATCTGAAAAGTCAGCTCAAGCACTTTCTCAATGCGGTTGCGGTTGCCACCAATTTAGCACAGCAGGCAATAATTGCATCAACAAGTTCTTTGCAACAGGCTAGACACAGCTGTTATCTCTGCTTGCACTTGAGGAAACAGGAGGTGCAAACATTGGACACAGTGGACATTGGTTCTGCTGCTGCTGTTTGACAGAGGCAAGGGCTTTGGCTTGGGGCAGGGCTGGTTTAAGGTACCAGGGGCTGGACCTATGCAACAGTCACAGCCAGGGTGAATAAATTGTTGCATGTGCTGGCAACCCATGACGGGGGCCCTTCCTACCCCTACCCTCACCAGCTGCAGCAGTACACTAAGCAAATACCAACAACTGAGATACCTTGACTTGCACACTTCCCCTGGTAGCACATGCCATAGGACATTACAGCTGGAGCAGGGGCTGTCTCTGAAGCTGCCTGTGCCATGCGGAATACCCAAAGGGCATATCTGGCGCCCCCAAAGCAGGGTATACCCCCGGCACATGTAGCGAGCTGCTGTTCTCTGCAGGTGGAGCATGATTGGCATAGCCGATGTGGTATTGTAGAAAGGGGGAGCGGTGCTGAATAAAAACATATGCTTTGAGGAGGTTGTTGAGAGATCTGCTAGCACTATCATGGCAAGATCTGGTGGAAAGTGTTAAAACAGCAGTAGCAAGGGCACGTCGGGTCTAGAAGGTGGTGCTGCACCGAAGGGATATGCGTAACATGTCTTGTTTTACAACAAGCCTGGCCCAGTGAACAACTCTGTGGTATGCTAGACCTTGTTTCAAGTAGTGACAGGTGACAAAGAAAACAGTCCTCCAAAGTGGTGGTGACAGCGTGGGTGACAGCCTTGCAGCATAGGCCCGTCTCGCCCGCCGCTGATTGCAGCATGTAGAAGGAAGCTTCCTACCATCAAACTGGCATGCAAAGCACACCAGCTTCTGTTAATACTGAATCCTTGGCAGTGACCTTGAAGCTTATGGTAAGATTGCCAGAAGCAGGGCCCCTCCAGCAGGGGTAGCATCCATGTTGAAAACCACACTTTTTGCTGCCTGTAGCAATGCTCAGCATTGCAGGGATAGCTAATGTGGGGCCTGCTGTGCACAGCATGCATGACTGCAGCTAGTGACATGGTACTGTAAAGCCAAGGAAAGCTTGCTGATAAATGGGAGAAGTTCCATTCCATGCACCCTAACTCAGGTGACCACAGGGGCGTACCCACTTTTGACCAAAATCTGAAAAGTCAGCTCAAGCACTTTCTCAATGCGGTTGCGGTTGCCACCAATTTAGCACAGCAGGCAATAATTGCATCAACAAGTTCTTTGCAACAGGCTAGACACAGCTGTTATCTCTGCTTGCACTTGAGGAAACAGGAGGTGCAAACATTGGACACAGTGGACATTGGTTCTGCTGCTGCTGTTTGACAGAGGCAAGGGCTTTGGCTTGGGGCAGGGCTGGTTTAAGGTACCAGGGGCTGGACCTATGCAACAGTCACAGCCAGGGTGAATAAATTGTTGCATGTGCTGGCAACCCATGACGGGGGCCCTTCCTACCCCTACCCTCACCAGCTGCAGCAGTACACTAAGCAAATACCAACAACTGAGATACCTTGACTTGCACACTTCCCCTGGTAGCACATGCCATAGGACATTACAGCTGGAGCAGGGGCTGTCTCTGAAGCTGCCTGTGCCATGCGGAATACCCAAAGGGCATATCTGGCGCCCCCAAAGCAGGGTATACCCCCGGCACATGTAGCGAGCTGCTGTTCTCTGCAGGTGGAGCATGATTGGCATAGCCGATGTGGTATTGTAGAAAGGGGGAGCGGTGCTGAATAAAAACATATGCTTTGAGGAGGTTGTTGAGAGATCTGCTAGCACTATCATGGCAAGATCTGGTGGAAAGTGTTAAAACAGCAGTAGCAAGGGCACGTCGGGTCTAGAAGGTGGTGCTGCACCGAAGGGATATGCGTAACATGTCTTGTTTTACAACAAGCCTGGCCCAGTGAACAACTCTGTGGTATGCTAGACCTTGTTTCAAGCAGTGACAGGTGACAAAGAAAACAGTCCTCCAAAGTGGTGGTGACAGCATGGGTGACAGCCTTGCAGCATAGGCCCGTCTCGCCCGCCGCTGATTGCAGCATGTAGAAGGAAGCTTCCTACCATCAAACTGGCATGCAAAGCACACCAGCTTCTGTTAATACTGAATCCTTGGCAGTGACCTTGAAGCTTATGGTAAGATTGCCAGAAGCAGGGCCCCTCCAGCAGGGGTAGCATCCATGTTGAAAACCACACTTTTTGCTGCCTGTAGCAATGCTCAGCATTGCAGGGATAGCTAATGTGGGGCCTGCTGTGCACAGCATGCATGACTGCAGCTAGTGACATGGTACTGTAAAGCCAAGGAAAGCTTGCTGATAAATGGGAGAAGTTCCATTCCATGCACCCTAACTCAGGTGACCACAGGGGCGTACCCACTTTTGACCAAAATCTGAAAAGTCAGCTCAAGCACTTTCTCAATGCGGTTGCGGTTGCCACCAATTTAGCACAGCAGGCAATAATTGCATCAACAAGTTCTTTGCAACAGGCTAGACACAGCTGTTATCTCTGCTTGCACTTGAGGAAACGGGAGGTGCAAACATTGGACACAGTGGACATTGGTTCTGCTGCTGCTGTTTGACAGAGGCAAGGGCTTTGGCTTGGGGCAGGGCTGGTTTAAGGTACCAGGGGCTGGACCTATGCAACAGTCACAGCCAGGGTGAATAAATTGTTGCATGTGCTGGCAACCCATGACGGGGGCCCTTCCTACCCCTACCCTCACCAGCTGCAGCAGTACACTAAGCAAATACCAACAACTGAGATACCTTGACTTGCACACTTCCCCTGGTAGCACATGCCATAGGACATTACAGCTGGAGCAGGGGCTGTCTCTGAAGCTGCCTGTGCCATGCGGAATACCCAAAGGGCATATCTGGCGCCCCCAAAGCAGGGTATACCCCCGGCACATGTAGCGAGCTGCTGTTCTCTGCAGGTGGAGCATGATTGGCATAGCCGATGTGGTATTGTAGAAAGGGGGAGCGGTGCTGAATAAAAACATATGCTTTGAGGAGGTTGTTGAGAGATCTGCTAGCACTATCATGGCAAGATCTGGTGGAAAGTGTTAAAACAGCAGTAGCAAGGGCACGTCGGGTCTAGAAGGTGGTGCTGCACCGAAGGGATATGCGTAACATGTCTTGTTTTACAACAAGCCTGGCCCAGTGAACAACTCTGTGGTATGCTAGACCTTGTTTCAAGCAGTGACAGGTGACAAAGAAAACAGTCCTCCAAAGTGGTGGTGACAGCGTGGGTGACAGCCTTGCAGCATAGGCCCGTCTCGCCCGCCGCTGATTGCAGCATGTAGAAGGAAGCTTCCTACCATCAAACTGGCATGCAAAGCACACCAGCTTCTGTTAATACTGAATCCTTGGCAGTGACCTTGAAGCTTATGGTAAGATTGCCAGAAGCAGGGCCCCTCCAGCAGGGGTAGCATCCATGTTGAAAACCACACTTTTTGCTGCCTGTAGCAATGCTCAGCATTGCAGGGATAGCTAATGTGGGGCCTGCTGTGCACAGCATGCATGACTGCAGCTAGTGACATGGTACTGTAAAGCCAAGGAAAGCTTGCTGATAAATGGGAGAAGTTCCATTCCATGCACCCTAACTCAGGTGACCACAGGGGCGTACCCACTTTTGACCAAAATCTGAAAAGTCAGCTCAAGCACTTTCTCAATGCGGTTGCGGTTGCCACCAATTTAGCACAGCAGGCAATAATTGCATCAACAAGTTCTTTGCAACAGGCTAGACACAGCTGTTATCTCTGCTTGCACTTGAGGAAACAGGAGGTGCAAACATTGGACACAGTGGACATTGGTTCTGCTGCTGCTGTTTGACAGAGGCAAGGGCTTTGGCTTGGGGCAGGGCTGGTTTAAGGTACCAGGGGCTGGACCTATGCAACAGTCACAGCCAGGGTGAATAAATTGTTGCATGTGCTGGCAACCCATGACGGGGGCCCTTCCTACCCCTACCCTCACCAGCTGCAGCAGTACACTAAGCAAATACCAACAACTGAGATACCTTGACTTGCACACTTCCCCTGGTAGCACATGCCATAGGACATTACAGCTGGAGCAGGGGCTGTCTCTGAAGCTGCCTGTGCCATGCGGAATACCCAAAGGGCATATCTGGCGCCCCCAAAGCAGGGTATACCCCCGGCACATGTAGCGAGCTGCTGTTCTCTGCAGGTGGAGCATGATTGGCATAGCCGATGTGGTATTGTAGAAAGGGGGAGCGGTGCTGAATAAAAACATATGCTTTGAGGAGGTTGTTGAGAGATCTGCTAGCACTATCATGGCAAGATCTGGTGGAAAGTGTTAAAACAGCAGTAGCAAGGGCACGTCGGGTCTAGAAGGTGGTGCTGCACCGAAGGGATATGCGTAACATGTCTTGTTTTACAACAAGCCTGGCCCAGTGAACAACTCTGTGGTATGCTAGACCTTGTTTCAAGCAGTGACAGGTGACAAAGAAAACAGTCCTCCAAAGTGGTGGTGACAGCGTGGGTGACAGCCTTGCAGCATAGGCCCGTCTCGCCCGCCGCTGATTGCAGCATGTAGAAGGAAGCTTCCTACCATCAAACTGGCATGCAAAGCACACCAGCTTCTGTTAATACTGAATCCTTGGCAGTGACCTTGAAGCTTATGGTAAGATTGCCAGAAGCAGGGCCCCTCCAGCAGGGGTAGCATCCATGTTGAAAACCACACTTTTTGCTGCCTGTAGCAATGCTCAGCATTGCAGGGATAGCTAATGTGGGGCCTGCTGTGCACAGCATGCATGACTGCAGCTAGTGACATGGTACTGTAAAGCCAAGGAAAGCTTGCTGATAAATGGGAGAAGTTCCATTCCATGCACCCTAACTCAGGTGACCACAGGGGCGTACCCACTTTTGACCAAAATCTGAAAAGTCAGCTCAAGCACTTTCTCAATGCGGTTGCGGTTGCCACCAATTTAGCACAGCAGGCAATAATTGCATCAACAAGTTCTTTGCAACAGGCTAGACACAGCTGTTATCTCTGCTTGCACTTGAGGAAACAGGAGGTGCAAACATTGGACACAGTGGACATTGGTTCTGCTGCTGCTGTTTGACAGAGGCAAGGGCTTTGGCTTGGGGCAGGGCTGGTTTAAGGTACCAGGGGCTGGACCTATGCAACAGTCACAGCCAGGGTGAATAAATTGTTGCATGTGCTGGCAACCCATGACGGGGGCCCTTCCTACCCCTACCCTCACCAGCTGCAGCAGTACACTAAGCAAATACCAACAACTGAGATACCTTGACTTGCACACTTCCCCTGGTAGCACATGCCATAGGACATTACAGCTGGAGCAGGGGCTGTCTCTGAAGCTGCCTGTGCCATGCGGAATACCCAAAGGGCATATCTGGCGCCCCCAAAGCAGGGTATACCCCCAGCACATGTAGTGAGCTGCTGTTCTCTGCAGGTGGAGCATGATTGGCATAGCCGATGTGGTATTGTAGAAAGGGGGAGCGGTGCTGAATAAAAACATATGCTTTGAGGAGGTTGTTGAGAGATCTGCTAGCACTATCATGGCAAGATCTGGTGGAAAGTGTTAAAACAGCAGTAGCAAGGGCACGTCGGGTCTAGAAGGTGGTGCTGCACCGAAGGGATATGCGTAACATGTCTTGTTTTACAACAAGCCTGGCCCAGTGAACAACTCTGTGGTATGCTAGACCTTGTTTCAAGCAGTGACAGGTGACAAAGAAAACAGTCCTCCAAAGTGGTGGTGACAGCGTGGGTGACAGCCTTGCAGCATAGGCCCGTCTCGCCCGCCGCTGATTGCAGCATGTAGAAGGAAGCTTCCTACCATCAAACTGGCATGCAAAGCACACCAGCTTCTGTTAATACTGAATCCTTGGCAGTGACCTTGAAGCTTATGGTAAGATTGCCAGAAGCAGGGCCCCTCCAGCAGGGGTAGCATCCATGTTGAAAACCACACTTTTTGCTGCCTGTAGCAATGCTCAGCATTGCAGGGATAGCTAATGTGGGGCCTGCTGTGCACAGCATGCATGACTGCAGCTAGTGACATGGTACTGTAAAGCCAAGGAAAGCTTGCTGATAAATGGGAGAAGTTCCATTCCATGCACCCTAACTCAGGTGACCACAGGGGCGTACCCACTTTTGACCAAAATCTGAAAAGTCAGCTCAAGCACTTTCTCAATGCGGTTGCGGTTGCCACCAATTTAGCACAGCAGGCAATAATTGCATCAACAAGTTCTTTGCAACAGGCTAGACACAGCTGTTATCTCTGCTTGCACTTGAGGAAACAGGAGGTGCAAACATTGGACACAGTGGACATTGGTTCTGCTGCTGCTGTTTGACAGAGGCAAGGGCTTTGGCTTGGGGCAGGGCTGGTTTAAGGTACCAGGGGCTGGACCTATGCAACAGTCACAGCCAGGGTGAATAAATTGTTGCATGTGCTGGCAACCCATGACGGGGGCCCTTCCTACCCCTACCCTCACCAGCTGCAGCAGTACACTAAGCAAATACCAACAACTGAGATACCTTGACTTGCACACTTCCCCTGGTAGCACATGCCATAGGACATTACAGCTGGAGCAGGGGCTGTCTCTGAAGCTGCCTGTGCCATGCGGAATACCCAAAGGGCATATCTGGCGCCCCCAAAGCAGGGTATACCCCCAGCACATGTAGTGAGCTGCTGTTCTCTGCAGGTGGAGCATGATTGGCATAGCCGATGTGGTATTGTAGAAAGGGGGAGCGGTGCTGAATAAAAACATATGCTTTGAGGAGGTTGTTGAGAGATCTGCTAGCACTATCATGGCAAGATCTGGTGGAAAGTGTTAAAACAGCAGTAGCAAGGGCACGTCGGGTCTAGAAGGTGGTGCTGCACCGAAGGGATATGCGTAACATGTCTTGTTTTACAACAAGCCTGGCCCAGTGAACAACTCTGTGGTATGCTAGACCTTGTTTCAAGCAGTGACAGGTGACAAAGAAAACAGTCCTCCAAAGTGGTGGTGACAGCGTGGGTGACAGCCTTGCAGCATAGGCCCGTCTCGCCCGCCGCTGATTGCAGCATGTAGAAGGAAGCTTCCTACCATCAAACTGGCATGCAAAGCACACCAGCTTCTGTTAATACTGAATCCTTGGCAGTGACCTTGAAGCTTATGGTAAGATTGCCAGAAGCAGGGCCCCTCCAGCAGGGGTAGCATCCATGTTGAAAACCACACTTTTTGCTGCCTGTAGCAATGCTCAGCATTGCAGGGATAGCTAATGTGGGGCCTGCTGTGCACAGCATGCATGACTGCAGCTAGTGACATGGTACTGTAAAGCCAAGGAAAGCTTGCTGATAAATGGGAGAAGTTCCATTCCATGCACCCTAACTCAGGTGACCACAGGGGCGTACCCACTTTTGACCAAAATCTGAAAAGTCAGCTCAAGCACTTTCTCAATGCGGTTGCGGTTGCCACCAATTTAGCACAGCAGGCAATAATTGCATCAACAAGTTCTTTGCAACAGGCTAGACACAGCTGTTATCTCTGCTTGCACTTGAGGAAACAGGAGGTGCAAACATTGGACACAGTGGACATTGGTTCTGCTGCTGCTGTTTGACAGAGGCAAGGGCTTTGGCTTGGGGCAGGGCTGGTTTAAGGTACCAGGGGCTGGACCTATGCAACAGTCACAGCCAGGGTGAATAAATTGTTGCATGTGCTGGCAACCCATGACGGGGGCCCTTCCTACCCCTACCCTCACCAGCTGCAGCAGTACACTAAGCAAATACCAACAACTGAGATACCTTGACTTGCACACTTCCCCTGGTAGCACATGCCATAGGACATTACAGCTGGAGCAGGGGCTGTCTCTGAAGCTGCCTGTGCCATGCGGAATACCCAAAGGGCATATCTGGCGCCCCCAAAGCAGGGTATACCCCCAGCACATGTAGTGAGCTGCTGTTCTCTGCAGGTGGAGCATGATTGGCATAGCCGATGTGGTATTGTAGAAAGGGGGAGCGGTGCTGAATAAAAACATATGCTTTGAGGAGGTTGTTGAGAGATCTGCTAGCACTATCATGGCAAGATCTGGTGGAAAGTGTTAAAACAGCAGTAGCAAGGGCACGTCGGGTCTAGAAGGTGGTGCTGCACCGAAGGGATATGCGTAACATGTCTTGTTTTACAACAAGCCTGGCCCAGTGAACAACTCTGTGGTATGCTAGACCTTGTTTCAAGCAGTGACAGGTGACAAAGAAAACAGTCCTCCAAAGTGGTGGTGACAGCGTGGGTGACAGCCTTGCAGCATAGGCCCGTCTCGCCCGCCGCTGATTGCAGCATGTAGAAGGAAGCTTCCTACCATCAAACTGGCATGCAAAGCACACCAGCTTCTGTTAATACTGAATCCTTGGCAGTGACCTTGAAGCTTATGGTAAGATTGCCAGAAGCAGGGCCCCTCCAGCAGGGGTAGCATCCATGTTGAAAACCACACTTTTTGCTGCCTGTAGCAATGCTCAGCATTGCAGGGATAGCTAATGTGGGGCCTGCTGTGCACAGCATGCATGACTGCAGCTAGTGACATGGTACTGTAAAGCCAAGGAAAGCTTGCTGATAAATGGGAGAAGTTCCATTCCATGCACCCTAACTCAGGTGACCACAGGGGCGTACCCACTTTTGACCAAAATCTGAAAAGTCAGCTCAAGCACTTTCTCAATGCGGTTGCGGTTGCCACCAATTTAGCACAGCAGGCAATAATTGCATCAACAAGTTCTTTGCAACAGGCTAGACACAGCTGTTATCTCTGCTTGCACTTGAGGAAACAGGAGGTGCAAACATTGGACACAGTGGACATTGGTTCTGCTGCTGCTGTTTGACAGAGGCAAGGGCTTTGGCTTGGGGCAGGGCTGGTTTAAGGTACCAGGGGCTGGACCTATGCAACAGTCACAGCCAGGGTGAATAAATTGTTGCATGTGCTGGCAACCCATGACGGGGGCCCTTCCTACCCCTACCCTCACCAGCTGCAGCAGTACACTAAGCAAATACCAACAACTGAGATACCTTGACTTGCACACTTCCCCTGGTAGCACATGCCATAGGACATTACAGCTGGAGCAGGGGCTGTCTCTGAAGCTGCCTGTGCCATGCGGAATACCCAAAGGGCATATCTGGCGCCCCCAAAGCAGGGTATACCCCCAGCACATGTAGTGAGCTGCTGTTCTCTGCAGGTGGAGCATGATTGGCATAGCCGATGTGGTATTGTAGAAAGGGGGAGCGGTGCTGAATAAAAACATATGCTTTGAGGAGGTTGTTGAGAGATCTGCTAGCACTATCATGGCAAGATCTGGTGGAAAGTGTTAAAACAGCAGTAGCAAGGGCACGTCGGGTCTAGAAGGTGGTGCTGCACCGAAGGGATATGCGTAACATGTCTTGTTTTACAACAAGCCTGGCCCAGTGAACAACTCTGTGGTATGCTAGACCTTGTTTCAAGCAGTGACAGGTGACAAAGAAAACAGTCCTCCAAAGTGGTGGTGACAGCGTGGGTGACAGCCTTGCAGCATAGGCCCGTCTCGCCCGCCGCTGATTGCAGCATGTAGAAGGAAGCTTCCTACCATCAAACTGGCATGCAAAGCACACCAGCTTCTGTTAATACTGAATCCTTGGCAGTGACCTTGAAGCTTATGGTAAGATTGCCAGAAGCAGGGCCCCTCCAGCAGGGGTAGCATCCATGTTGAAAACCACACTTTTTGCTGCCTGTAGCAATGCTCAGCATTGCAGGGATAGCTAATGTGGGGCCTGCTGTGCACAGCATGCATGACTGCAGCTAGTGACATGGTACTGTAAAGCCAAGGAAAGCTTGCTGATAAATGGGAGAAGTTCCATTCCATGCACCCTAACTCAGGTGACCACAGGGGCGTACCCACTTTTGACCAAAATCTGAAAAGTCAGCTCAAGCACTTTCTCAATGCGGTTGCGGTTGCCACCAATTTAGCACAGCAGGCAATAATTGCATCAACAAGTTCTTTGCAACAGGCTAGACACAGCTGTTATCTCTGCTTGCACTTGAGGAAACAGGAGGTGCAAACATTGGACACAGTGGACATTGGTTCTGCTGCTGCTGTTTGACAGAGGCAAGGGCTTTGGCTTGGGGCAGGGCTGGTTTAAGGTACCAGGGGCTGGACCTATGCAACAGTCACAGCCAGGGTGAATAAATTGTTGCATGTGCTGGCAACCCATGACGGGGGCCCTTCCTACCCCTACCCTCACCAGCTGCAGCAGTACACTAAGCAAATACCAACAACTGAGATACCTTGACTTGCACACTTCCCCTGGTAGCACATGCCATAGGACATTACAGCTGGAGCAGGGGCTGTCTCTGAAGCTGCCTGTGCCATGCGGAATACCCAAAGGGCATATCTGGCGCCCCCAAAGCAGGGTATACCCCCAGCACATGTAGTGAGCTGCTGTTCTCTGCAGGTGGAGCATGATTGGCATAGCCGATGTGGTATTGTAGAAAGGGGGAGCGGTGCTGAATAAAAACATATGCTTTGAGGAGGTTGTTGAGAGATCTGCTAGCACTATCATGGCAAGATCTGGTGGAAAGTGTTAAAACAGCAGTAGCAAGGGCACGTCGGGTCTAGAAGGTGGTGCTGCACCGAAGGGATATGCGTAACATGTCTTGTTTTACAACAAGCCTGGCCCAGTGAACAACTCTGTGGTATGCTAGACCTTGTTTCAAGCAGTGACAGGTGACAAAGAAAACAGTCCTCCAAAGTGGTGGTGACAGCGTGGGTGACAGCCTTGCAGCATAGGCCCGTCTCGCCCGCCGCTGATTGCAGCATGTAGAAGGAAGCTTCCTACCATCAAACTGGCATGCAAAGCACACCAGCTTCTGTTAATACTGAATCCTTGGCAGTGACCTTGAAGCTTATGGTAAGATTGCCAGAAGCAGGGCCCCTCCAGCAGGGGTAGCATCCATGTTGAAAACCACACTTTTTGCTGCCTGTAGCAATGCTCAGCATTGCAGGGATAGCTAATGTGGGGCCTGCTGTGCACAGCATGCATGACTGCAGCTAGTGACATGGTACTGTAAAGCCAAGGAAAGCTTGCTGATAAATGGGAGAAGTTCCATTCCATGCACCCTAACTCAGGTGACCACAGGGGCGTACCCACTTTTGACCAAAATCTGAAAAGTCAGCTCAAGCACTTTCTCAATGCGGTTGCGGTTGCCACCAATTTAGCACAGCAGGCAATAATTGCATCAACAAGTTCTTTGCAACAGGCTAGACACAGCTGTTATCTCTGCTTGCACTTGAGGAAACAGGAGGTGCAAACATTGGACACAGTTGGTTGCAAAAGTTTTGGCCCAAAACTCAGATTTTGTTAGGAAATGGTCTGCTTCTGTGAAATGGCATGGCCGTTCATTGCTCTCTTGCACAGGCAGCTTCTGTATGAGGTCCAGGTTGTCACCAATGGGTGCGGTCAGCATCTCTGTTGCTCTGTGTTGCTTGGCTGCCGAGAAAAGCAGGGGTCTTGCAAGGGAGACAGCGGAGGCATTTTTGCTGCTTTTTAAGGGGGTAAATGCTGAGAACTGCCAGCAGGCACAGGTGCCCTTTCTTTACTGTTTAGGGGCAGTAGCATATAGACCAGGTGTGAAGCAGGTGCAGGGGCTATACCAGTTCAATGGCAGGGCAGGTGGGGGTAGGCAGGGCATGCGAGAAGTTGGGGCAAGTGCAAGGCTGAGCTGAGAGGGCTGTGGGAGGGGAGCAGATGGGGTGTGGGGCTGGCAACCACAGGAGGGGCAGAGGTGGAAGGGGAGAGCCAGGTTAAAAAAAGCAGGAGGGCTATAGGAACAGGGGGGAGGCTTGCTGGTCTGCGTCTGCGGCTAAGGCTAAGGCTGGCTGGCTGGCTTTTATATAGTATATTTATAGGGCACGCCCGGGGCTCGAACTCGGGACGTCTCGCGTGCGAGGCTACTTGTGGTACCACTTGGGCATACTAACTGCAGCACATTGATGCTCTGCCTGTTTACTTTCTTAAACATAAATGGTTGTAAATCAGGTCTTGCTGCTGCTGCTTAAACCCCAGCCTTATGTTCCGGCCAAAACTTTTGCAACCAACTGTACTCGTAATAGTAAGCCCCAGTGCAAGTGCCATGCCGGTGGCAGCTGATGCATATCTATCAAGATGTCTCCGCTCTTGTAACATCGAATACAGCTGACCTCGGTCTTACTTGTTTGACCTGTAACTAGTACGGCCGCATGATCCCGTAAACCCACACTACTCGTAGTGACTGACGTTATCGTTGACCACAGCCTCGTAATCCAGGGGATTTTCGGTTTTCTTTTCGGCAAGCTGCATGGCCAGCAGAGCCAGGAGTAAAATCGGTTCCCGGGCGGACAACAGAAGATGCTTTGGACCTTCCACGTGTGCATGCACACTCCTGCTGCTGCCAATTCATCACCAAGAAACGAGGCCTCCAAAACACAATGGACTACTGTTCCGCATATATCTCCAGAATATTACAGCAGTATCAATCTCATCGGCCACTAACGTGAAGAGCAGGCCGGTACCGTCAGGTTAAGCAGCCAGGCATACGACCCCATCAGCAACCACGATTCAGCAACCAGCAGAACTCACTGGCATATATGCTAGCTATCCGAGCACATACGTTCGTCTAAAAGCCACTTAGCAACGTTACGAGGGTACACTCAAGCCGTTGCTGCCACCCCTTCCCTGCTCTGCGGGCCTGTACTGCATAGTGCACAAATAGTACAGGAGACCGCTGATGGTCCCAGTGCTGAAAGCAGCCATGCAAGCAAACCCAACCAAAAAAAGCAGCCTCGCCTGTCATGAGCTTTCAATAAAGGAGCCTGACGTGCAGAATCACTTGCCAACAAGCTTGCTCGGCTTCCAGCAGCACTCACGTGCAAAAGTTTGCCCCATGGCAAGCACAATTCCGCCAGCAACAAAGTAACATTTGCCCTCACCCGCACTCGAACCTAGCGTGGAAAGCGAAGATGCTTCCCACTCATAGTGTTAGCTGCTAAACCCTTGCAATTCCTCACTGTGACCCCTTATTAGTCTTCCAAACTGCTTGTGCAGCCAGTCAAAAAGACAGACAAGGAGGGTTCAGAAATCCCATCGTGACCTCCTCATGCACTGATCAAGCCCCAAGATCCATGGACTCTTCAGCTGCTCTCCAGAAGCTGCTGAACAGGTGGCCCTCCACATACAATGCAACCCACACCATATGAAGGCAACAATGTACTGACAGCACATATGGCTCGTCAGAAGCACACAGGCAGTGCACAAAGTAAGGAACCAACCCAATGGCATCAGCTGCTGCTTCCCAGCAAGACTTGGAAAAGAATAAAACCTCACAAGCACACAGAGAAGGTTGAACACTGGTTTATACACAGGGATGTGTAACCACATATTATGCAAGCCCATAAGTTGCGATGTACGTTTAGTTATTGATGAATATGGTCTCATGCGATCCATTTCACCACTGTGGTACAAGACAAGTGCGATCCGCCCCTGTTGAACAGACTGATAGTTACTGCATACGTCAAAGAAACGGTTAATCAAGTTCTGTCGGACATATAAAGACAGTGCAAGATGCCTCTATATGTCGAGCAGTGTTCTACAGGCAAGTTCCGCAGCCACAACGTTGCACCTTTTGGCAAACACATATGTATGCAAACATCGTGGCAAAACATGTGGCAGAAAATGTACCAGCTGGCCATACGGCAATACTGCTAGGTCAGCATTCATCAACAGACGGAGGGCCTCAAAGGGCACACATACGAGAGCTCAACATGTCTAGCAAAAACCCCAGGAAACATACAGATGACGCATTATTCACCTTATGCAGCAAGCTCACAGAAAGGCAGGCTGAAGGTGGGTGGTAAGAAGGGCCCCTGCTCCTGCACCTCTACAGGGCCATTGCGCACTCAGCTAACAACCTAACCAGAGCGCTGCCTGGTCTTATATTTATTTGCTGCTGCATATTGAGCCCTTACAGACTCACAGAAGCCTCAACACACCCAAAAACAGGTTGTCTTCCTGCTTTCCAGGCTGGCCTGAACAGTCAATCTAGCCCCTGGCCACCTCCTCCTAATGGCTTGCGAAGCTGAGGTCACCCAAGAGGTGCTGTGAGTGGACGCCGGGCGTTAGTCCTGCGTAGGTTTAAGGAAGAGGCGGTACTAGCACACGTGGTGCGCTCCCCCCTACCCTGTAGAGGTGCTGCATATGCTGCCTGGAAGGTCCCCAGCCCAAAGCTGCTGGAATCTTGTACGTACAAGGCTAGACCAGGGTCTGGCTTTGGGTTGAACTCTACCCAAAGCAACCAAAGCTCAGGGGGCATGGCACTGTCTACCATACGTAGGAGCGGACAGCACTAGCTGCAAAACACAGCTAGGTCGGTAAGTACAACCATGGTACTTTCTTGACCCAAACCCGAAAACCTGACTGCCTTACAGCCGTTGCGGGCTCCATCTCGGTCCACCGCCATCCAAGTACCAGGCAGCCCCAAGCACTAGCTGCTGCCCCAGAAGTGTCACCAGAGAGCTCCTGGATCAAAGCATGGTAAGGGCATTTCCTTGCCCCCAGCAGCGCCTTGATAGACTTAAGGTATTACCCAATGGTACTGCGGGCGTGCAGGTCGGGCAGCTCCTTCCAAAAGAAAGTGTTGGACAGATCTGAAGTCTGGGCGTTCCTTCATACGTCCTTGCGGCAATGTGGGGGGCTTCATACCAAGAGCTGCCGCATAAGCTGCTGCAACCGGACAACCACCTCAGCAAAAGTAGGCCTGCGAGAAGTCCAAGGTATAGTAAAGAGACTGCCTGTGAATACAAGAATGTGACTTGAAAACAGTGACTGGAGGGTTGGCATCAGCCCTGCGTAGGTTTGACAAGGACGCAGTACATGGCATGTATTCCCTCCCTCACCCTAACTGATTATACCCGTTTGCATATGTAACCTTTAGACCTGCTGCTCTCGTGGGACGTGATGGCCTTAGTCCACCAGTATCTACACCCCTGTCTATGTAGGATAGTGTGTCCATAGGGACCTGGATGTGTAAGGTCAATCTTTGTGGGCTGACTATGCCTCATTAAGCCAAATCAGCGACCATCTAAGGCAGATGACACATTCACAATTTTCTACAACAAGCAAAAACCACAGGCTTAAGCTCCCAATGTCCAATGAAAACTGCAGCATAAGAAAGGTTCCATCGTTGTGGCTTGCGGAATGCCTTATGAATGTGACATGCGGAACGGCCCCATATGCTTCTGCCCTTAGTTGCGTTCAGGCACATGTTGTAAACTTCAAATGGCTGCCTATTGACTGACTTTCCACATCACAACATTTGTGATATTCTGGGATGCAGGGTCTATGGCACCTTTGCCATGGCAGATCGTGAGATGATAAGAATATGCCTGAAGAGTGATATTCTGTAACTGTAACTCCAATAACTTATTGTATTCAGACACGCAATGTCATATTTTCTTGGCTTGCTGGCAATGATCCTGCAAACGAGGTTGTGCCGTAGTGCAACCACCCGAAGTCATCCTGCACTCTCCTCTTAAAAGATACTCCCACATCAAAGCTAGCTGCTGGGTTTACCTCTGTTCACAACCACAGCTCCCTCGCACATGCATCCGAGCCTACAGCACTACCTAACGAAGTCAAAGCTCCATTTTGTAAGGTAGGGCACCGTCTAGTACTTCCCCTCCCTCAACCGCACGCTGCAGATCAACAGACGATCTCTTTGCGTATCGCTCTCTCTATCTCTCCGTCTGTCTCTCTGTCAAGGATCCTCCATCCCTACTTTTGATATGCCCTCTCTGTAATAAACCTACTTCCTTTATTGTACGCCCCTCATGGTGGAGCGAGCATAGATGTAACAATGAAACAACATCACGGCTTACCTTTGATCTGCTTCCTGCCGCCAGCAGTCCTCAATGAGCACCTTTAGAGGCTCTGGTACGCCTCTCTTCTTAGGCCATGCAGGTCTTCCCCCTTGGTCTGCCACCCTGTGCACCAGCAGTGCCAGTGGGTATCCCTGGAAAGCCCTCCTCCCCGTGACCATTTCCCACAGCAGCACCCCAAAGGCATACACATCACTGGAGCGACTGGCATGACCATGGAGCAGCAGCTCAGGGGACATGTGGGTCACAGTGCCCTGGGAGGGAAAAGGCAAGAGGAAGGAGCAGGAGGGGCTCAGTATGTATAACGCGGCAAATGCAGAAGAGGTATTATGTTTCAGGAGATACTGTAGATAAAGTGCCAGACAGAAGAAGGCTGTGGAAACTGGTATGCATACTAGCTTGTGGACAGCATGTCATTATTGTAGCACCTGCTGACTAAACTTCAGCCATTCTTATTGATGCATGCGCACATAGGGCGCAATGTTGCTTGCATTCAGGGATCAAAATGCAATTGATTGACAAGACATGTCTTATCTGATGGTCTAAAACATCATAAAAAAGTTCTCTTGGGAAAGAAGCATTGAAGTTCTCAATCCAGTAAGAATGCAGCAAGAGACAGCAGGTTTAAAAGCCAGAACATCATATGCCAAAAAACAGCAACTAGTGCAGCAACAGCAGGCAATTCAGACTCACTGCTACACAGTGACACAAGCCCAATAGCTCCGCTGCTGTAACCCCAAAAAAGAAGGCAGGAATTGCAACTCCAAAATGGCCAAACTGGCTGTGTGAAAAGGGATTAGCAGTAAGTCCCAACATTGGTAAGCCATCTGCATAGCAGTTTCAGAGTCTCGCACCCCTGCACCCCCCTCACTCCCCACCCACTCACCCCATGCATGTGACTGACATGTGTAGCTTCCACATCCAGCATCAAACTCAACCCGAAGTCAGACACCTTCCCAATCAGCCGGTTAGGAACATTCCGCAGCTGCCCACGCGGCTCCATCCCCTCCTCTTCCTGCTGCTTGCCCTCTCCCCTTAGCACCTCAATGCTGCTGCTCCCCGTCCCAGGGACATCTTGTACAGTAGGCCCTTCCACCAGCAGCACATTGCGGGTGCCTGCACGTGGCTGCTGCTGCGGCTGCTGCATGCTGCTGGACGGGCCAGACAGTTCAAAAGCTGGCCCCTTGTCCAGCAGCACATTGCGGGTACCTGCACGTGGCTGTTGCTGCGGCTGCTGCGGCTGCTGCATGCTGCTGGCCGCGCCAGCCATGTCAAAAGCTGGCCCCTTGTCCAGCAGCACATTGCTAGCCTTGAGGTCCCCATGCAGCAGTCCCTCACTGTGAAGGTGAAGCATAGCTCTGGCTACATCCAGGGCAACTGGAAGCACCAGAGACAGATCCTGAGAGGTGGGAAGAGGCGCTGGGGCTATGGGAGCGGCGGAAGGCGGGGGTACACCCTTCTCCTGCTGCTGCTGCTGCTGCTGATGGTCGCTACAAGCAGACTCCCGCTGTGCCTTTGGAGTGTGGCGTTTGAATACTCCTCTGTCTAGTGCAGACCTAAGTGTGCCCTGTTATGAATGAAGCAGTCACAATAGCACATTCAGAAAACAGGCAATAGTAGTTGTAAGGAAGTGCAAGCGGCCTTGCTTGGTAGTTTTGATTGATAAATTGGTCAATGCACCCTACATCTCAAACAACCCTACACATCACATCCCCTAAGAAACACTGATTTTGGGAAGACATGCGGATAGTTGGTCTTGCTTCATCAGTACCTGCGCTGTGCCCATATAAACCATGACGCAGAGCCAGCAGAAGTTCTCTGTGCTATCTTCCTTGAACTGAACAAAATTCGGTAGAAGGTGTCAACGGTGCTTGCCTTACCAGGTAGGGTTTAAGGTATCAGTATTTAAGCTCTAGGGGTGGCTACCCCCAGAATACTGCAAAAAAACCAACCCAGCAGCTGCCGGCTATGCCCTACGCCTATTACAGTTTCAAATTCCCTGGCCATGAGGAAGCACTCTGCCTCTTTTCCCTATCCAAGCCTTGCCCCCTTGCAGCATGCCCCCTACGGCCTGGTCTGAGTAGTGGCTGGAAGTGTTTGGTGTGAGAACGAACTGGTCTGAGTAGTGGCTGGAAGTGTTTGCTGTGAGAACGAATTGGTTTGATTAGTGGCTTGAAGTGCTTGGTATGAGAACGAACTGTTTGTTAGTATGAGGGAGACACCGACAGGTGTGGTATGAGACACTTGTTTAGGCGGTGTGAGATACCTGCATGCTTGATATGAGACACTTGCTTGTTTAGCACGAGACACTTGTTTGGATAGTACCAGTGCGTGTTGGCAGCATTGTAGGCGCTCAGGTGCACACCTTCAAGGGTTTGGTGCACCTGAGTTAGGCCAAAAGGACAAGGGCCAGTTGAGGGCCCCTCTGACCCCTGGCGAAAGCAAATTGGACATGAGACGAGCTTTGTGCGTGCGAAAAGGAATATTCCCTGTGTAACTCAGGAATATTCCTTTGTTGGGTAACTAGTAAGGTTACAGGGTCAATTGGGACCAGTTGTAATCATTGTAGATTATTGTAGTAATGATCCACATCAGCATTCTGGGCTGACTAGGACATAAAAACTTGAGCATGCTGACGTGGCGTTGCACATGTGCCCATGTGGTCAAGTGGCAGTCCGTAGTGGCTGCAGTTATATAAGCAAGGCAGTTTTGTATGGAAATCATCAACTATTTGATAACCAGACAGCCTACTTGCATACTTAAGTGATTTACACCAGCTCTGCTATCTCTTCACCGGGATCAAGCAAAGCAGCTACGCACCGGCGGTATCCGGCCTTGTATTCAGTGTTCTGTGATTCGTGGCCTTGGGGCCTACCTTGTAAGATATACGTTCGGAAGCATCTGACCGTCTGACACCTCTGGTGACTAGTGCTCTCTGAAGTCAGCCGAGCTAATACCTTGTTTACATATACATATCAGCGTGCTCGGTCGTGACCCGTGACAGCCTGCAGCGAGTCAGCCTCTTGTCTTTGGCCAATCGTGAGAGTCCGTAGGAATATAGATCTCTGGCAGCCTGTGTGCCCTGGGCCCACCCACGCAGGCGATTAACATAGTCTAAGGCAGCGACAGCCTTCAGTGAATTAGACCTAAGCTATCTACAGCCTGACAGCAGCCCGTCAGTGCCCAGCCGAGCTTAGAGTGAGAAGCGTACCCGTCCGAGTGAGCGAAGCATCTGACAGCGGTACATCGGTGCTCAGCCTAGAAGTGGAGACAGCAGTTGTCAGCCCTCGACACGTCGCAGCCCGGGGCCCGCCGAAAACCCTGGTTTCGGAGCAAAGGCTCTCGTAAGCCAAAGCAGGAGTGAAGACAGCCGCAGCAGTACAGTCAGACGGGACCTACGATCCGACTTTGCGCAGCTGACAGAAGTGATTGGAATCAGATTTGAAGCAGCGAGACGACGTGCTATTTGAAACGTGAGAGTATTCTACAGTCAGCGCATCGATTGCTATCTAAGTTGAGCTAGTCAGGCTTCACCTGACGGCATCGTACGAGCGAGCAAGTTGTTAAGCAGCAGACAGCCGCAACAGCTTATTATTGGGAGCGAAGGCTATCAGAGCCAAGCAGCTATATATACGCGTATAATACCTAAAAAGGATACTGGGATCCTTGACAGCAGCTTTTGACAGAAGCAGCCGACCGATTGCATCTGACAGTAAGCCGGTTGTTCGGCGCCCCTAACATATAAAAAAGCTTTCTTCTCAGAGCGTGCAGGGAGAAGAAGTTGAAGACAGAAGACGTGAGAAGGCGAAAGGACCAGCTCCGCCTGTGTGAAAGGCATATCGACCTAAGTGGACACAGCGAAGAGCCGGAGTGAGCACGTGAAACGGGTATCGGTGAGACAAGGGTGTAGAGGCAGCGGTTGCACTCTTAGATTGTCTATTTGCACCCTCATCAGGGAAGGGTTCGAGGCAGCAAGAGGAAAACAGCGAGACAGCGGTCGGAGTGCAGCGGTCGGAGCATCTCTAGGAGAAGCAGTTCGAAAGGACGGACATAGATTGACGGATAAGTGCCTTGCATCGCGACAGTCAGCCTTGTGAAGTATATAGCGGCCGGAAGTTGTTGGGAACAGCGAAAGTTCTACCATCAGCGGAATTACCAGAGGCCAAGTGTCACTAGTCACTAAGGAGCTAGGTCGCCTCTGAGGACCCTAATAGGAGGATCTCCCCCTCCGAAAAAATATCTTAACTGATTTGACTAGACCCTAATATATAGTTATAAAACCTATAAAGACAGCGGTATAAAATGGTATCTCACCATGAGGATGAAGGGAACCAGTATAGGCCATTTGCGGCACCCCCAGGCTTAGCTGCTAGGGCACCGCTGCCTTCAGAGGTGTCTAGTGTGCCTTACTTTTATGGAGATGGAAGTGATGGACATGATGCTAGGCATTGGTTGGATACTCTGGAGGAATATGCATTAATGTGGAATTGGACTGAGGAATCTAGAATTAGGGTGGCCCGCACTCGGTTAGTGGGACCAGCCCATCATTGGATCAGCAGCTTGCCTCGTGATATCAGTTGGGCACACCTGGAAAGAGAATTTATAGCCCGATTTGGAGAAAGGGTGGAGGCAGCTTTGAGTAGACTTGCGGTATGTCGCCAGGAAACAGGAGATCTGGTGCACGCTTACGCGGATCGTTTTCGTAGAGACATGCACCTTGCAGGGCGTCAAGAAGATGCTGCTTTGCGTCACCAGTTCATCGCTGGCCTGAAGAGGGGCCTAAGGTTTGAAGTACAGAGGCAACATGCGCACATCCAGAGCCTGGCGGACATCATCCATGTGGCCAAGCACTGGGAGGATTGCTTTGAGGAGGAGAGGCTACACCCTGAGCCTGAGGCAGCTACAGCCGGAGGAGCTGGGTCATATGTACCCCCCCACAAGAGGGACAACCTGCCCCAGCGGCGCGACCCTTGGCGCCCAGCTGGCGGCCCTAATCAGAATCAGAATCAGCAGCGCAACAACTATGGCGGTAACCGCAGCAGCTACCGGGGCCCCAACTACAGCAGCGGCTCTAGAGGCCCCACCAGTGGCAGCGGAAATCGAGGGCCCAGCAACAGCGGCAGCTTCCCGAGCCCTTATAACAACAGCAATCAGCAGGACAGCGGACCAGTGAGGGTTGTGCCTAGACCCCCTCCCAACTTTCAGCAGCAACCTTGGGGACCAGCCCCGGGTGAGAATCGTGGCTATACACCGGGCGGAAATCAGAACCAGCCGAGCCAGCAGCCGGAGCAGAGGCCGGCCAGTCAGCAGGATGTGGACAGTTTAGCCCGCCAGTTCGAGAGGATGCAGCTTACCATAGCTCAGATGGAGCGCAATCAGCGACAGCAGCAGCCAGTACACCGCTACCATCTGGACAGCGCCCCTCAGATGAACGCGATATTCGAACCGACCAAACCGGAACCGACGCCCAAGGACATTTTCGAGCTGTGGATGGCCATGCTAGACGACTACGAGAAGATGTGTGCTCTCAAGGTGGACCAGACCTACCTCCAGGACCTACGACATCATATGGAGTGGATTTATGAGAAGATCAAGCCCATCCTGGAGGACTTCTGTGAAGGTACCCCTCGGCTTCACCCTAAGCCTGTGGAGCTGCACTGCTCGGAATGTTTGAGTCTGATGGACTATGGAGGAGACGCCCCGACCGACACCGGAGACAACGCCGAACCGACCCTCGGATACGCCGATTTCCGGATTCAGGAGGAGACGACCGACTCCGTACGCCAACATCACATAGAAGAGGCCGCTTACCCGCACGCCATAGATGAACCTCTCACCGGAGATGGTGATATCATCAGCCCTTTCGACCCCGCTATCAACGACAACATCACCATCATGGACTTCATATCGGACGCGGAGGACGACTTCGAGTGGGATACGGCCGAACACGGATTTGCGATGACGACGCCGGCGGACATATACTCCCAGAAACGAGCAGGTGAAGACATCGGGCCAGCACAGCGAATGCCGACTAAACGAGTGGCTTTTGCTCCCGGACCGGCCTCAACAGGAGCCCCCGGTGCTCCCGGACACGGCGTACCGCCGCCACCTCCACCACCAGCAGCAGCCGGACCCTCTCGGACCAGCCCCCGCACTGGAAACGGACCGACGCCAGGGGCAACACCGCGCCCATTTCCTGGACCCCGACCCGGTAACGAGGGTTTAAGGCCACCGGCGCCTCAACGGGGTAGTTATCCGATGCCAACTGGAGGAGCGATGCGACCACCGACCGACCCGGCCCGCCGAACCGACCCCGTACCGAATCTCTCCGCCGAAGAACTGGCCGACTCCAAGGGCAAGGAGATGGCAATGAAGGCCTGCCGCTCGTTGACGGTGGACGCTGTGAAGGAAGACAACCTGGTGGTATCAGCAGCCAAAATATGTGCCGCCGGGCACATTCTCGGTTTACCTCGGATCGTTGACATGGGAAAGGACGCAGCGAAGCGTGTAAGTGGATTCGACCGCCGCCATCTTCAGACAGTATTATCATCATTGATCGGGGGAGGAGCTCCAGCCCAGGCGAACCTTTACACCCCGGCCAACCAAGTCGAGCAGGACCAACCGCCGGTCACTGGTACCCGATTCAAGTGGGAACCGTACACAGGCTACCCTATGATGATAGGGGCTGCCACGCCAGGTGATGAAGAAGACCGTGTGAAGATATCGACGTGCAAGACCCAAGTACGACTTGGCACACCCACCAGCCCGGCCTTTTACGACGCCTACGCCATAGTGGATACCGGTGCCAGCCAGAGCGCGATCACGATCGATACGATTCAGAGGATGAGACTACAACAATACGTGGACGAGACCAAGACGAGCTTCTTCTACAACGCGGACGGCCGGAAATCGGAGACCATCGGAATCATCAGGGACTTCCCAGTCACTATCGGGAAGCTCACCACGAAGGTGACCTTCAGCGTAACTGACGCACTCACCTATGATGTGCTTCTAGGTACCGACGCTCTAATGGCCATCGGAGCCACCATCAGCCTGAAGAAGGGGGAGTTGAAATACGACATTAGCAGCAATCTGGAGGGAAAGGTGGACCTGTTGTGCTACTCCAGGTCCCCTGAGACAGTGGCGGTCTACAATTACTTGGGGGAAGATTACGAGTTACAAGTGTCGGGGGAACCCTATTCAGAGGAGCAGCCTTCAGAGGAGCTATCTACAGAGGATATGTCAGAGGACGAGGAGGACAAGGGATTCTGGGACGATATGGCAGCAGCGGGAAAAGAAGACGATGATTGTGAGCCCCCCCCTAGCAGCTCCATCGTAGATACCGATCTAGTGATGGGAGAGCTGCTGGGAGAGTGGGATAGTGGACGGCAGATACCGAAGAAGAGTGAGCATATGTTATTTAGTTTTACGGCAGCGGACCAGCCCGAGGAGAAGACATTAGCAGAAGCTACGAAGTCAATGGAAGTCAAGGAGTCTTGGGAGGACGATGATAGAGCAACTGCCTCTAGCAGCTCCGTCATCGATATGGATATCATGATGGGAGAGCTGCTGGGGGTCGAGCAGAATAGCTACCGGGACGTCGAGCAGCTTACATTGGAGAAACCGTTAGCAGTAGAGATGTCCGAGGACAATATGTCGGTATTCTGGGATACTTACGAGATGGAGGCAGCAGGGAACGAGGACGATGATAGTGATTCCGACTCT
Organism: Pseudopediastrum boryanum; assembly: GCA_963556185.1. Lineage (NCBI taxonomy): Eukaryota > Viridiplantae > Chlorophyta > Chlorophyceae > Sphaeropleales > Hydrodictyaceae > Pseudopediastrum > Pseudopediastrum boryanum. Next base: position 2,810,042 of record OY744499.1, read on the forward strand.
AGCAGCTCTGTCATAAAAATGGATCTATTGACGGAAGAGCTGCTGGAGGAGTGGGATAACGGTCGGGTTGTCCGAAAGAAAAGCGAGCCGATTCCGTTCAGCTTGCCAGAGGAGGAACAGCAGGGAGAGCCGATTCGACCGTGGCCAGTTCCACAAGGGGTTAACTGGAACAAACCCCTTGTCAGCTATGAATATCAGCCTGGTTACTACGAGCCGCACTGGGTAGAGTGTATGATTAGAGCATTTCTGCCCAAGCTGGAGGACCTCAAGGGCGACATCATGAGTTGGGTTGCCGATCATCAGGCCCTCCAATGGCTAGCCGTCCTGAAGGCCATCGAAGATTGGGGTCACGAGAACCTCATGAACAAGGAATACTGTTTTCCTGCCCTCGGCACGCTGCTATCGACCGACCCCCGCACCATCGAGGAGAAGTACGACTACTGGCTCTACTCTACCTCCCTCTACGTCGCATACCAGGTGGTAGAAGAGGAATTGGACACCATGGACAAGAGAAGTGATGATGACATTCTGGCGGAGGCGGCCAAGGTCCGAGCTCATGGGCCCCGAGTGCTGAAGCAAGTGAAGAGGATTCGCGGCATTGTGGAGAAGGCAGTGACGTCAGCAGCTCGACAGCTACTAGAGAAGGAGACAGTCTCTCCGTTCCTGCTTTACCAACCTCAGGTACCAGCAGGTAGGGCAGGAGAAGCAGACCACCAGGAGGAGGGCACTAAGTTCTTGCCACCCATTCCTATGCGGGTTATTGTTCCCTGGGAGCATTATGGTGAAGGGGGGATTAGGTATGTCAATGTTCCCACTTATGTATGGGTAGAGAGGTGTGGATTAGTCCCGTGGGTCGATAGTGACATGATGGATTTCGACTATGGGGAGCCGCGCTACCTTGATAAGAGCAAGTCCTCCTATTGGGTAAGGTCCCAGGCCTTGAAGTATACCCCTACACTTCACCTAGATGACAAGGAGGAGATTTTTAAGGTGGTAGAAGACAAGGAGGCGTTCGAGTGGTGGGTAGTTATGAAGGCTTTAAAGGAGTGGGGATATAGCACTATCCATGACGATTGGAATGGGTGTTGTGGGATACTAGCCTACATGCTAGGTGTCCCCCTGAGTATGTTAAAAGATAAAATTAAAACATGGGTGACTAAATCAGCATTAGAAGTAGCTACCTACATGGAGGAAGTAGAGTCACGGGCGGGCCAGGACATTTGGGATCGGGAGAATATGGTCTCAATCTGCCGCAGGTTCACGGCAGTGCCATCGGAGGTTTGGGGAACCCTAATTAAGTTGAGGTGGAGGCGAATTGAGTTACAGCGAGCAGCAGTCGATTCTTATTCGAGGGCAGCAGACAAAGAAGTAGGGAAGGATTGGGAGGCGGACATCAGGGGTTGGGACACAGAGGAGGCAACATGGGTGGAGAAATCGTTTCTACCCCCCCTAATGTCAAAGAAATGGGAGTTGAAGGATGATAGGATTATTAATACCCCTACCTACATACGGGTCCCGGCAGAGGAGGTGGCTAAGGAACTAAAGCTTTTATTGTTGCCTAGGTTCCATGGGAAGCGAAAGGGTGCCCTCCTACAGCCCCTGAAGACAAGGAGGGATTGGTTTCGAAGAATAATTGGGTAGAGTATATGAGCGACACCTTTGGGTCAGCTACTAAGATGACATTGATGGAGGTCATGGGAGAAGTGGGTAGTCAAGAGGCGTTTGAGTGGTTAGTAGTGTTCAAAGCAATAGAAGAGTGGGGCTATGTACCCCTCCTGAACCACCCTGGAGCGGTAGAATTACTAGCATACCTTATGCAGACTTCGGAGTATGGACTTAAGCGGAAGATCTGCCGGTGGAAGGATGAGTCAGCGCAATATGTTTTAAGGAGGGTGACAAGTACAATGCCAGGAGACAACATAAAAAAATGGGGGTACGAGGCCATTGCTTTAGCAGGAGACTATTTGGCAGACCTTGAGGATGTGTTTGAGTTGATGCTAGAGGAGAATGCAACTCCTATATATGACATGTTGGTGGATAGATGTTGCCGGAATACGGAAGTAGTAGAGGCTTGGAGGAGGGAAACATATGATACGGACATTCCAGTGATGTGCCACTTGGAGGGGGGGGGGACACAGGAGGAGAGCCGGTTCATATTGCTTTGGGCAACACCCCAACAGGAGAATGGGAAGAATGTCTTCCACCTGGCGAGCCCTGGCCACGTACCGACAGTAGAGATTCAGTAGTGGACCCAATGGGGGGTTGCAATGGCGAGTTGAGCTACGAAGAGGAGTTATTGTTGGCAAGGCAGGAATGGGATAAATGGTATAAGCGATGGGATGAGCTATTTGCTCAGCTAGATGCCAAGAGAGAGCAACAGAGGACCGAGGTGGCAACGGGGGGGAGGCCCGTTTATACTGCCGAACCTGTACCACCACCTCCAGAAGACACCGAGGACGAGAAGAAATACCCAGAGCAGAGCGACACCGAGGAGGAACTACAAGGGACCGAGGTGGCACCGGGGGGGAGGCCTGTTTATACTGCCGAACCTGTACCACCACCTCCCGAAGACACCGAGGACAAGAAGAAATACCCAGAGCAGAGCGACACCGAGGAGGAACTACAGCGGACCGAGGTGGCAACGGGGGGGAAGCTCGTTTATACTGCCGAACCTGTACCACCACCTCCAGAAGGCACCGAGATTGAAGAATGTAATGAGGAGGGGATAGGAGCCACCCCAACGAGGAAATACAACTGGTGGGAGACACCGAAGCCGGCTTTTCTACCACCTTTTCCGAAGAAGGAGAAGGTAAGGATTGAGGAGGGAGGAGAAGTTCGCTATGTTAATGTGGAGCCAATATTAGATGACTTCATGAAGGAGCATACTTTGACACCATGGGAGAAAGTACCTGATCGCGTCAGCGCATGAATGAAGCAGCTAAGACAATTGGAGAAATCAACAATGTATGATTTGATTCCTGCCTTTCCGCCCCAATATAGTTTGGCTTGGTGTCAAATGATACAAGAGAAGTGGTTGTTCCATCTAGAAGTGTATGGGGCCGATTACGGGCAGCGATGTGCTAATAATGAGACCTTCACCTGGCTAACCATCATGAAAGCGCTCAAAGAGTGGGGTTATCAAGGAATGGAGGACAACCCTTTGAGTTACTCCCTTTTGGCAAGGATGCTGAGCTCCACGAAGGAGGATATTATATTCAAAATCAGAGCATGGGATAAGATTTCCGCTCAATGGGTGGCTGAGCAGATCCTGAACTGGATGGGGGACTACTATAGAGTGCCAACCTTAGAAGGGTCAGTGGGCATGTACAGTAAGACCCGTCTAACTCGGGAATCTACAATTAGGAGGGAGTATGGTAAGGGCTATCAGTGTCTAGTAGAGGAATGGAGGTTATTGGCTCCTGGGGTGCCAGAGTGTCACCTAAAGTATATTCCTCTAGTTGGGCCTAACCCATATGGACCGTCGGGTACCTTGGACGATCATGTTTTAGATAACTATGTGGGCATGGAAGCATTACATTTAGACGCAAGGGGAATATCTCATGCGGACCAGGGAAGTGAGGGTATGTTCTGTGGATATGGGTATGAGGAAAAGGACACTGAGGAGAAGTTTTTTGGGGTCAAGTTAGAAAGCGAAGCCCAAATATATACCATTTCGGGCGATGAGGGAGAAATAGAAAGAATCGAAAACAACAAAAAGAGTGAGGAGTTAGAGGAGCATAAGGACCCGAGGGAGGAGGAGAGTGTGTATGGGCTCCATGGTTTTGGTGAGGATAGTGGGTATAACTACATGGGGGACGATTTTCGGTGGGAGCATGATTCGGAAGGATCTCAGGATCAGTATGAGGATTATGAGGATTCATATGGAGAAGGCGAGCATACGGCATCGGATTTGGGGTTAGATGATGAGGAAGAGCATGGATGGAACCAGGAGGAGAAGAGTGAGCATGAGGTTTATACGTGTGAGCATGACTTAGATTGTGGGGAAGAGACAGCAGAAGTGGGGTATCCCCTGTACAACTGTGGGGAGATGCCATCATTGGTGAAGCCAGGACCTATACTTACATGTGACGACATCAAGCTGGGCAAGGACCTCACCAATGGACAACGTCAAGATCTCAGAAGAATCCTGTGGAAGAACGAGGATGCCTTCGCCTTTACCCCGGAGCAGCTAGGCCGATGCAGTGTGGCCGAATTCGATGTTCGGCTCAAGGAAGGCGCAAGACCAGTGGCACAGCCGTACTACCGATGCCCCTTCAAGCACCGTGAAGCTTTCAAGGCCGAGATCGACAAGATGGTGGAGCTCGGGCTGATGGCCCCAAGCAACTCGCCTTGGTCCAGCCCTGTAGTGCTGGTACCCAAGAAGGATAACACACTACGAGTTACCTTTGACTACCGGAAGGGACCAAATACGTGGTTGGAAAAGGATGAGTATCCCTTGCCGAGACTGGATGAGATCTTGGCATTGTTGGGAGGAGCTAAGTATTTCTGTGCAGTGGATGCGACCAAAGGATTTCTTCAGATCCCCTGTACTGAAGAAGCATCAAGGGTTTTGAGTGTGACCACCCCGTTTGGAGGTTACTCTCCCCTGGTAATGCCTATGGGAGTCAAGACAGCACCCCCGGCATGGCAGAGGGTTATGAACACAGGGTTGTCACAGCATCTTGGAAAGAGGGCTTTCTGTTATATGGATGATTGTGTAGTATATGCATCTACATTTGAGGAAATGTTGGAAAATGTGGACATGGTTTTAGGATCATTTAGGGAAATGGGAATTAGGCTGGCCCCTTCAAAATGTTTGTTTGGAGTAACCAACCTGAAGTTCTTAGGGCATATTGTCACCCCGGAGGGAATTAAGCCGGATGAAGAGATCTTGGAGGCTATTGAGAAGTATCCAGTGCCGACGGAGAAGGTACACGTACAGAGGATGTTAGGACTGACCAATTGGGTCAGAAAATTTGTGAGGAACTATTCCCGTATCGTAGCACCTCTAACAGGGTTAACAGGGAATGTGGACTTTGCGTGGGGAGAGAAGGAACAGGAGGCTTTTGAGCATCTAAAACAGGCACTCAAGTCTCCACCTATCTTAAGGCCCCCAGATTTGAGTCAGCCATTTATACTAAAAACAGACGCTTGTCAGTTGGGTTTTGGGGGAGTATTAGCACAAGTGGATCCGGACACAGGACATGAGTATGTGGTACGTTATGCCAGCAAGAAGACCACGCCGGCTGAGAGGAATTACTCTGCCACAGACCTAGAATGCGCAACAGTGGTGTATATGATTAGAAAGTTTCATTGTTATTTGGCAGGGGGGAGATTCACTGTAGTGACGGACCATATGGCACTCAAGTTTCTGATGAATGCCACTGATTTAACAGGGAGGTTGGCACGATGGGCACTCCGTTTACATGAGTATGACTTTGACATACAGTATCGCCCTGGGAGGATACACGGGGATGTGGATGCTTTGTCACGGGCTGTAGGTCAGGACGAGGAACAGGGAAGGGAGGAGACCGCTGAGATCTCCTTCCTTACTCAGGAGGAAAGCACAGTTAAGTATGGGCAGGGACACCAAGCTCGGAGTACGCCATCCCTGAGCCCCCACCCCATCTACGTTGGAGGCAACACCAACAACATCACCATCTACGCGGAGCCCTGCAGTCACATCCACTTCAATCAAGCGTACCAAGCAAAGGATTATGAGTGGAGACTACCGATGGAAGATGATTATGATGATGGATGGGCCACCTTTGAAGATTGGGCCGAGCAAGTCTTGGTTATGTCGGAGCTGACTCAGGAGAGAGCGGACCAAGAAGAATATGTGAGGCGTGAGAAGGAGAATATCGCGCCTAACTACACAGTGGAAGAACCGACAGAGGAGCTTCAAGAAGAACCAGCCCAAGTAAGGAGGCCCCTACTTATTGTTGTGGAAGGTTCCATAGGGGCAGGGAAAAGTTCTTTGTTGGCACAACTTAAGCAAGAGTTTGGCAACAAAGAAGCCCCATGGCTCATTGTCCCCAAGCCAGTAGAATCATGGGATGATGACGGAACATTGTCACATTTCTACAGCACAAGAGAGCTAGGCCGAACGAACGCCAGGAGGTGGGGGTCAGCTACAAGGCTACAAAAGAAGGTCATTAGATCTTATCTAGACATGGTCCCTTTCGGATCTGATAAGGTCATTATGGAGCGTGGACCATGGAGCTCTTTATCTGTGTTTACTCCGGCAGCTAAGTTACACCCGGAGCTAGAGAAAAATTTATATGATGAAGCTCTGGCTGACCCTAGGCTGAAGGAGCTGATGCCGGATGTTGTTATCTATATTGAAACCCACCCTAAGGTGTGCCTGCAGAGGATCCAGAATAGAGGGGTATCGTATGAAGGGAAGGTGGACCTTAATTATTTATATGACCTAGAGTATCTGTATTCATCAGCATTGTGTGAGTTTCCAGGCAGGGCATATCATGTGGACGGGACTCTGTCAAAAGAGGAAGTGGCAAGGAAGGTGAAAGACATAATAAATCACCATGACGCCATATGGAAGGATATTGAGCATCCAGAAGTGGTGTTTACTCCACCGGACACTGTGGAGAGAATAGTAACAAGGGAGCAGGAAATGGAGTTGGCTCGTTTCCATAGAGTATCTCCAGACGAGGTAGAGGCTGTCAGGGAGGGGCCTAGTCATCTTCCAGGAGGGGCCATGCTGGGAGCATTAAGGTCCGCCAGCGCTGACACTCCAGCGCCGGGAACGGTAGCCCATTACCCTGTTAATCTTCACATAGATTCAGAGGCAGTTGTTTTGTTCCAGAACGGTCCTGGAGAGTTGGGGTTTAGTGAGGAGTTTGAGCATATGTTCTCCAGCATTTATGCATACAGTCCGATTTTATTCGACAGGGTCGATAACTTTGCGGTCCTGAATGTGATGTTGCACTTAGGTTTTCATACATCAACCACACCGGGCAGCTGCCCTGCATTTGCAGTACTGCCCAGGAGGGGCTTAGCAGGGTTGAGGATAAGGAAGCTAGCATGTGGTGCAGAATTGGTGGAGGTGAACCCGGAATTATATGCTTTGGTCCGATCGGAGGGAAAGAGAAACTTTGATGAAAATCCGATAGGCACGCTCAATGCATACCGGCAGGAGGGAGAGATTTTAGCCTCTCAGGTTAAAGTAGTTACCCACGAGCACCAGATGCTCCCTCCATATGTGTTACCAGTAGGACCGTTGGAGGTGATAGGGACAAGGGGAGGAGTTGATGTGCATACGGATGGAGAGGCACCTCACATCCTTCTATTTTCGGAAATGGAAGATGTATCTGATTCATGTGAGCAAGGATGGACAGAGACAGAGGACTCAGGGCCCTCCATTTCGGAGAATTTAGTGTGTGGGGTGTGTGGAAGCCCGGACGATTGGCCGAACATGGTGTTATGTAGCACGTGTATAGGGGGATTCCATACATATTGCATAGGGCTTCAGGAGATACCTGAAGGTGATTGGGATTGTGGAGATTGCCGGAAGAAAGGCAAGCAGCCAATGAAGGAATCAGACAATGGGGAAAGTGGACAGTTGGGAGGGAAGTGGCATAAGAGAAGGAGTTATCCAGCACCACTGCACCAAGAAGAAGACCAAGACAATATCATCACACCACAGAAGACCCAAGCTGGAGGAGAACACCATGAGGAGGCACCCAACCATAGCGACATCAGCAACAAGCGAGACCCTGACATCTGGAAGGACCCGCCGGCGCTTCACTACATCATCAATGGGGATTTTCAACAGGAGACCAAGACAATGGATGCCCCCAATCGGAAGAAAGAGATGCGCCGCATCACCAAGAGGGCGGTATCTTACGAATATCGGGACAATGTCATGTTCCGAAAAGCGAGCGGTGCCTACAAGGAGCGGCTAGCGCTTGCTCCTGACGAGCGAGCTGACTGCATTCGTGAGCTTCATCAGAACCATGGCCACCTCGGAGTCAACAAGATCACGCCGATACTGTCAGCCCGGTTCTATTTCAGAGGCATGAGGGAGGCTGTGCGAGAGGAGCTAAGGAAGTGCGACTCGTGCGCCCGGCGGAAGCTCGATCTGGTCACCGATCCGGAATTACGCCCTCTTCCCTTGCTCCCCAGCCTTGAAGGCCTCTCCATGGACGTATTCGGCCCTCTTCCTCTCACCCCCCGTGGCAACAAGTACGTATGTGTCGCCATCGATCGCTTCACCATGTGGCCAGAAGCCAAGGCCCTACCAGACAAGACATCGGAGACAGTGGCCCGTTTTGCAGACGAGTTGATCTGCCGGTTCTGTCCCCGGAAAATTCGCACTGATCAGGGACCTGAGTTCAGTTCGAAGTTCCGCAGCCTGTTGAAGCACCGTGGAGTGAAGCACGTGTTTGGGACCAGTTATAGGCCTCAGTCTAATGGTGCGGCGGAGAAAACGGTCCAAAATGTGTTGCATGGTTTGCAGAAGATTGCATCAGGGCCGAACCCGACCAATTGGGATGATCACATTCCAGAGGTACTTTATGGACTCCGGTGTGCTCCCCAGGCCTCTAGTAAAATGTCGCCTTATATGATGTTGCATGGAAAGGAGCCATTAATTTCAGCAGAGTTAAAGCGGCTGCCTGCAGTAGTAGAGGAAGAGGAGGGACTAGAAATGCCCAAGCATATGGTGCACCAGCAGCTTTGTGATAGGTCTGATACCTTAGAGGAAGCCGCGGCGCAAGCTTTGCATAACTTACGCAATGCGCAGGAGCAGCAAAAGAGGGGATACCGTTTGAAGAGGCGTCTTGAGGAGCCAGTACCTATTTCTGATAAAATCCCAGTTGGTAGCATGGTGTTAATGGAGACTCCGGCTCGCAGCCGTAAAAAGTTAGGAACTGCGGCAGAAGGCCCTTATAAGCTCAAGGAATGGGAGAAAAGAGAGGATGGTTCAATTACTAGAGCGGTGTTAGAGGATGCGGCAGGGAAGGCTTGGTATGTGGCTCTCAACCGCATCTCTCTATACACGCCAGCTGGGGCATCCGAGGATAAGGAGGGAGAAGCCCCCGCTGAAAAAAGAAGGTTATAACAAGAGAAGGCCATAAGGAGGACAATGGATTGTACATTAGCCGGAAGTGGTTTAAGGAACGCATGGAGTATTTGTTTGGATATCAAGTGGACGCTAGCTAGCTCCATGCGTTCCTTAAACCACTTCCGGCTAATGTACAATCCATTGTCCTCCTTATGGCCTTCTCTTGTTATAACCTATAGGATAGCATCAAGGTTGCATACCTGGTGGTTAAAAGCAATGTTTGATCCAGTGACCTTTGCAACTGAACCTGAGGAGGTTCAGCCATTGTCAGTGCTGATAAATTGGGACAGGGTATGTGGTATAACGAAGAACCCAGTGGTGTTTGACCCATGTGCAGGGCACAACTCCATTATATTGGCTCTATCTGATGAGCTGCCTAGATTGGCACGGGAAGCCAATTTACTGTCCAATGATATAAACACAGGATATGCAACAGATTTTCATTTCGACATAGTTGACCCCGAGCAATGGCCACTGGGCCCCGCTCAAGTTGATATCATACTTGCATCAGTGCCATGGGAGTTGGCAGACGCTATGGTTCCAGATCTAGCATTGAGGGCACGCATGTTTGGCGCCTTCCATCTTAGCAGTGACTGGGTGGCTAATGGACCGGTATGGAGAAGAAACTGGACTGCATGGTTACAGAATGAAGGTAGACTTGCGGAAATTAGGGGCTTGCCAAGAGTGAAGTCTAGAGCCACCCGTAGGTGCACGTGGGTTATCATATTCTCGTCTGCTGAGGTCAAAGAGGCTCTATGGCAAGCAGCAGTGGATTGTTTTACGTTGTTTACATAAAAGGAAAAATAAAAGAAAATGGGAGTAGATGGACCAGACAATGCATGGTTGTATGTTATGGAAAGAGGGAGAAATCCATGCAAGTTATGGGGACCTAAGAGTTTAGGTCAGGGCGAATAGCCCTGGATTGTTCAAGATATCTAGACAAAAACAAAAGAAGGTTGACATGGTTGTACACATAATTGGTATATAAGGGAATCCATGCAAAAAGGTTATGGAACAGGGTTTTGAATGGAGGGTCACTGGAGCACCAGAGGCCCAGTGACGGGCGGTACATAAGTCACCCATTTAGAGTGACACATGGTAGAGTTTGTACCTTCATACTATTTGGCATTATGACATGTGCATATGGTGAAGGTGGTGCATGTTTGCAAGGGACTTATATACAAGCACACCGGAGGATGAAAAGGTCTTGACCTAGGGCATACCACTGTATATACAGGAGTTAATACCTACTTGATTCTCAGGGTGTGCCATCGGCATTATTATACATTTTGATTTGTGCGAGCATATATTTATCAAAGTGCATCATGGTGGGAGCTAAGGAAGAATCCAGTGTGCCTCGTTTTAGGGTCTCCTGTACCCCGGTGCATAGGACATCAGTGCAGGCCATCCGGTCTAAATTGGCACCTCAAATTAAAAGAACAAAAAGGGGGCACACCGCTCTGATAGGAGATGGTGTGAGAGTTACCCCATGCCTCCACCTAGCTAATGCGGCACCGGACCAGCCTCGTTATTTTGTGGACACAGCAGAGCTAACTCTGAAGGATCGTGTGCGTTTGAAAGGAGGCAGAGCAGCTACAGTGGAGCGCCTACAAGCTGCCCTGAAGAAAAGGAAGGTGGAAGCTATCAACAAGGGGTCTGTGAAGAAGATCAGCACCAGCACAAGCAAGTACCTACCCCTGAAGAAGGCGGGGACAGAGAAGGTGGACGCCAATACTGCGACAGCCATCGTGAAGATGCCAGTCTCCACTGCCATCAGGGTCATGGACATCACCACCACAACTCCTCAGTACCGGGACACTGCGGACAACACAGCCAAGAGGGAGTTGTTGGAAGCAGCCAATGCAGCCCGAGAAGCCAAATTCAAGGACCGTGCCATGCAGCTCTACTCCAACCCCAAGGCAAGTGACAAGGAGATCCTCAAGATGTTTGAGCAAGCCAGGCGCAGGAATCGGGCTAAGAGGGCCAAGTACCATGAGGCGCCTTCAGCTACAAAAGCCCCTCCAGTCATGATGGCAGCAGCAGCAGAGCCAACGGCCAAGGAGGCGCAGGCGGCAGCATTGCCTGCAGCTCTTAAGATTCAGGCGCCAGCAGGGCCCGCAGCCAAGCCGAAGAAGGTAGAAGCTTTGAAGGTGCTAATGTCGGGCATGAAGCCCCTGAAAGTGAGGGCAGGGTTTTGCACTCCTCGCAAAGTGGTCACGCCTCTTCCTGAGCACCATCGTGGGGTGCGGCTGTCTGAGAGAGAGGCGTATGTTTTCTTTTCCAAGGGCAAGCCACACTAGGGTTCTTGTGCATCGAAGCATCTGGTGGTCGAAGGTAGGGCACACTAGGGGGTGAAGGCTTCCTATGGAGGGTAGTAGCCTCGGTGCCAGTGTATTATAGAGTTCACGATATGTGCATTCCGCTCGAGTCGGAGTCCAGGGCAAGGGGTTCGCTTTGTTAGAGGCCACTACACGGCCAGTCAAAATTGATTGACTAGTTTGCTGAAGGCATGAAAAGGCAGAGGGCTGCCTTTGTTTGAAACACGGGGGAGGTAAAGACGATGCCTGGAACAGGTTTGAGAGAGAAATTAAGGTGTCAAAGCAGTCGGACGCAGGGACATGGTTGAGGATCTATCAAAGGTGTCAGATTAAAACGAGAAAACAATTGAGGACTTGCCCTGAGCAAGGCATTAAACTGCTTGGCTTGCTGTTGACTGGGTCAACTGGTCAGCACATGGCAAGTCGAAATGGGCTGGCCTGACATACATTGGCTAGCAAGGGATTTAGGGTGGGCTGGTGGCAGCCATTGTGCGAGTTTTGGACAGGAACTTGAGTATGCCGTTGGAGCCTAAGTTGGCTCCTTGTGGGTGGCGCTGCCCCCACCGGCGCCCCGCTTTGACGGGGCCATTTGGTAATTGGTAATTGAGGATAGAGGACGTTCTGGGGAAGCCAAATATATGGTTGAAAAGAGCAAAAGAGGCGTATTAAAGATGATAGCCGGGGAGAACAGGATGCGCCGAAGAGTGGCGTGACCTACCGTCACTCGAGCGGCAACGAGTGTGGGGCAGGACAACTAGGAATGCGATGTTAGACTTTGTGTATGGGTGTTTTCGGCAGGGCAATTTTTACCAGTTCCATTAGGATACTAGCGTGTTCTAATGAGCAATCGTAGGGATGCGTGGGCAGTACGCAAGAAGCAGCCTGTTGTGTATGAGAAGTAGGGTTGCAAGCCATACGACGCTTTGGAAGGAACGAATAGGGCGTCGGGATGGTATATGGAGAGGATACGTGAAGATTGGGGCTATCTTGCCTCCGTTTTGCTACAGGCTATTGTCAGCAACTCTTAAATCCTGAGCTCTAGTCTGTCTATGTGCATTAGGCGAGCCAGGCTGTACTAGTATGCTATGTCTTGCGCCAGTTGGGTCCACGGTGTAGTGCCACGGGCTAGGCTCGCTCTGTACCATATTCTTAAAAGTGTGTCAGCGGGCCTAAGGGTGCATCTTGTGGGCACAGCATTGCTGATTTCTGCATGCCTAGTCTGATGTGTAGCAATGATTCCAGCCCAAGTCTGATGTGGGTGCAAGCCTCCGGTGCTTTGGGGTATAGACGACATGAGAGCCCACCTGCTCAGCTTTATATGTTATACGAGGCCATGTATATTAAGGTTACCCGGCGTTGAGGTCTCAAACAAAAAAATGTGTTGTGCACTGAGGTGTCTGGCGTTGAGCTTTGTGGACTAGGGTGCGTGAAAGCGCCATGATCTAGGCTGTGAGAGGGTCGACGGCATGATTGACTTGAGGTTTAATGTGGGTTCAGTCCTAGGGCAGTGGTGAAGGTCTGCTCATGCAGAGTATTAGCCCTCAGCTTTGTTGAACCCTGTTTTTGCATCATACGCATGGAAGCTTTTTCAGTTGGGCATAAGGGATGAGGTTTGGCCTTAGGAAGGGTCCAGCTACCCCTCAAAACACTGTGGTAACATTTACATATGTTGACAGGGATGGGTGCATATATGTATATTTAAGGGAAGGCAGGAGGGTGTTAACATGCTTGCATATGCTGGAGTTCCAGATTGATATACATGTAGTACATATCTACTTGTGGTAGATGGCCAAGTGGTGTGTCCCTGACATACATATGGGAAGGAAGAGAGGTGTGTGCATGTGACAAATGACAGGCAGCCGTGGCTTGTTATCTTAAATACTTACGGGCTGGGACAGCCCTTTTTGAAAGGCGGCGGTGGCAGTTGCAGCATGCCCCCTACGGCCTGGTCTGAGTAGTGGCTGGAAGTGTTTGGTGTGAGAACGAACTGGTCTGAGTAGTGGCTGGAAGTGTTTGCTGTGAGAACGAATTGGTTTGATTAGTGGCTTGAAGTGCTTGGTATGAGAACGAACTGTTTGTTAGTATGAGGGAGACACCGACAGGTGTGGTATGAGACACTTGTTTAGGCGGTGTGAGATACCTGCATGCTTGATATGAGACACTTGCTTGTTTAGCACGAGACACTTGTTTGGATAGTACCAGTGCGTGTTGGCAGCATTGTAGGCGCTCAGGTGCACACCTTCAAGGGTTTGGTGCACCTGAGTTAGGCCAAAAGGACAAGGGCCAGTTGAGGGCCCCTCTGACCCCTGGCGAAAGCAAATTGGACATGAGACGAGCTTTGTGCGTGCGAAAAGGAATATTCCCTGTGTAACTCAGGAATATTCCTTTGTTGGGTAACTAGTAAGGTTACAGGGTCAATTGGGACCAGTTGTAATCATTGTAGATTATTGTAGTAATGATCCACATCAGCATTCTGGGCTGACTAGGACATAAAAACTTGAGCATGCTGACGTGGCGTTGCACATGTGCCCATGTGGTCAAGTGGCAGTCCGTAGTGGCTGCAGTTATATAAGCAAGGCAGTTTTGTATGGAAATCATCAACTATTTGATAACCAGACAGCCTACTTGCATACTTAAGTGATTTACACCAGCTCTGCTATCTCTTCACCGGGATCAAGCAAAGCAGCTACGCACCGGCGGTATCCGGCCTTGTATTCAGTGTTCTGTGATTCGTGGCCTTGGGGCCTACCTTGTAAGATATACGTTCGGAAGCATCTGACCGTCTGACACCTCTGGTGACTAGTGCTCTCTGAAGTCAGCCGAGCTAATACCTTGTTTACATATACATATCAGCGTGCTCGGTCGTGACCCGTGACAGCCTGCAGCGAGTCAGCCTCTTGTCTTTGGCCAATCGTGAGAGTCCGTAGGAATATAGATCTCTGGCAGCCTGTGTGCCCTGGGCCCACCCACGCAGGCGATTAACATAGTCTAAGGCAGCGACAGCCTTCAGTGAATTAGACCTAAGCTATCTACAGCCTGACAGCAGCCCGTCAGTGCCCAGCCGAGCTTAGAGTGAGAAGCGTACCCGTCCGAGTGAGCGAAGCATCTGACAGCGGTACATCGGTGCTCAGCCTAGAAGTGGAGACAGCAGTTGTCAGCCCTCGACACGTCGCAGCCCGGGGCCCGGACAAAACCCGGCACCCTTATATCCAAGGGGAACCGCCCCAACCGTCTTACTCCAGCTAAAGCTTGAATTCCTATTTCTCTCCCACTCACTCCCACCCTTCATTTCTACCTTGGGCACTGTACCTTCTCTTCCCTCTGTCTCCCTCTGTTTCCAACCTTCAACCACCTTCACCTCTCTCACCTCTCTCACCTCCTATCCACAAGTCACCTGTTCAGTCCTCTAGTTTCTAGCCGCATTACCCATCTGAGCAGCTAACCACATGCGTCCATCAGCTCATAACGACCGATCAAACTCTCCCTCACTCCATTCTTCCTCTTCTGAAAGACCTTCTTCACCTCTTGACCTCCTCCTTCTGGTCCCCTTGTACTTGCTCCTTCCTACCTCTCCCGCTGGCTTCTAATATTTTCCCCCGCACTTCTATCCACATCCATTTTGCTTACCCCCGCCCACTGAGCGAGTAAATGACGCCAGGCTCAGATAAGGAAAAGGCGGTACTACGGTATCACGGATGGTACGGGCCCCTGTACCTTATCCTCCTGATCCCCCTCCCCCTCCCGCTCTCCCACCCCTCTCGCCTGATCACAGTACCCCCGGCCCCTCCCCCCTCCCCCCAGCTCCTCACCCCTCCTCACCTGAGCACAATACTCCATCACCAGCCGCAGCTCCCACCCCAAGCTGTCATCCTCCTGCTGCTCCCCCCCACACCCCTCCCTCCAACGCACCCCACTCCCTCCCACCCCCATCCTCTGCAACACCCCCCTAGCCCCCCTATCCAGCATATCCCCTGCCAAGGGATGCACCTCATACCTAAACACCCTCACGATATTCGGGTGCTGCATGCTCATGCTAACAACGGCCTCCATAAGTGCCATACGCTCCGCCTTATCCTGTGACGCATCCGACTCGTCCTTGAGCTGCTCTGCAAGCGCCTGCCCCACTCCCTTCCTGCCCCAGCCCTGCAAAAGGTACCCCGAGCTCTTCGGCACATGCACTAGCTTCACCGCAACGGTCCTGCCCCTCCATGCGGCACGGTACACGGTGCCAAAGCTGCCGCATCCAATCACTTCAAGCAGCTGCACGTCGCGGCCTAAGCGTCCAGGGTCAGCACAACTACTAGTAGCCATGCTTGAACTGGAAGATAGTTGGCCATAAGTCATTAGGTGGCCACCATGAGGACTACCAAGAGCTGGGCTTGGGCCGGTTGGAGCAGCAGTAGGAATGCCCACAGCAGCAGCAGGGGGTGGGGCACTAGGAGAAAGCGTATGATCCCCTGCAGCAACTGCTGCTGTTAATGGCAGCTGCTGCTGCTGCTGGTGGTCAGTGTCATGCGGTGGCTGCTGTCCTGGCTCGTGCTGCCTCAACTGCTTAGCCACCCCAGGACTCCTTGGGCCGCCTCCTCTAACCTGAGCGGAGCTGCTGCTGCCTGTTTGTAGCTGCAGCCTCCGATGCTGCAGCCTAGTAGACATGCTGGAGATGACATTATGCACACGCTGCCACCCAGGACCATCCGCCTGCTGCTGCCTCAGCGACTGTAAAACGCTACTGTTCATGCTGCTGCTGCCAGTGCGAGCATTAGCTAGCCTGGCTGTAACTACGGGTACCAAAGCCGCTGAGCTTGCTACGGGACAAGTAGCAACCTTACCACTCTCCAGGTCATGAACATCACCTAACCCCCCTACTGCTGCTGGTGATGGAACAGTACTGTTGCTGCGGCTGCTGCCTTGTGTTCTCACATTGCCATTGCTGCTCCCACCTCTAAAGTTAGAAGCCATCACAGCATTTTCAGTATCGCTCCCTGCTCCCGACCCACCCCAGCGCAGCCCAGCCCCGGAGCTTCCCGTCGTCCCCCCACCTTCCATTCTTCCCGGAGCTGTCCCCTGAACATCTTTGCTCCCACCCCTGCTGCTTGCTCTAGCCGCCCCAGATGTTCTGCCGTGATGCACCCAGGCAACTACAGCTGCAAAAAAGGCCGCTGCTAGTGCCAGTAGCGCCACCACCACCACCACAGCTATTAACCAGGCCGGCCACCTGTTTGGATCTATTGCTCCCTGGGCCGGTGGTGCCCCAGCTGCTGCTGGCCAGATGTAGCTTACACCTGCTGCTGCTGCAGCTGCTAGGTAGTTATCGTTCCTGATGAGGGTGAGATTGGTGGCGTCTATACCCCTGCCTTTGAGGGATGCTAAGCGGAGGGTGTTGGGGGATAGCAGCTCGGGACCCTGGACAATAAGCTCACAACGATCTGCAGCAGTGTGCATGGTTGTTGACCTTTAGTTACAGTGTCGCTGCAGGCAGCTCTGAAGTCCAAACGGATAGGATAAAATATGACATTAAGTTCATTGACATTAACATATGTAAGCACCCCTTGTGTTGGAGGGGTTACAGGCTGACCTTACAAACCATTGCTCCTTGCACTTACAAGATGGCATAGGATAGGCAAGAATAATACGAAATATCAAAACAGTCAACCCATACACGCACTTTGCCAATCTGGGCTCAGCAAGCTTGTCAGAGTATCACCACACACAAGACCTGCAGCGCTTCTCAGTGGCTGAGGGTGTTCTTCAGAACCAATGCAGGGGGCCAGCGGGCAGGGCATGGCATAATCCCAGTGCCTGTCTGCTGCTGCTGCCGAGCAGTGTGCAATCAAGAGGGGTTCATATACCCCAGCAATACACTGCAGCAGACAGGCACTCGGATTATGCCCCTTAGACTCGTCCAAAAAAGGATAGAACTGAATGCAGGAGGGTTAATTGTCGTTTTCAGTTGCAGAGCAACCCACCGTCTAGTTGCACCAAAAATTGCCTGGCGGCGCTCCCCCTAGCCCTTAGCTCATCAAACTCTTCAGGCGGCAACACCAGGGTGACGTCTTCAAGCACCAGTGGGGCCTTAAGGGAGGGAGCTACAGACTGGTCCCTGCAGATAAGTGAAAACACCACAAACAACTCTTGGTCAACATGAGGACTGAACTGTCTAGCAGTGCCGAAATTATGAGCTGATAGGATATCAATAGAACTAGTTTCCCACGACATGTGCTCTTCAGGAGCTGGAGGTCTTCAGAAGGCTTGCAGAGTGGCTAAGTTACCAGAGTGGACAGTAACATCAAGAAAAATGGATAGTGGTAGGAAAACTCCAACACCAGGGAGCCAATAACCAGGAGCAAACTTTGGAAGACCCTTCAGGCTTGGCACACAGAGACCTATAATTGCGCTCGATCCAGGCAGGGATGTGGCTGTTGCTCTCAGGCCTCTTTTCTATTCTGCCCATTCGACTTATACCCTACTCCTGGATGATCTCAACTCTTATGTTGCCATCTGGTGGCACGAGCATAATCTTACAGCATGGACCCTCCCCTCCTCCACCTGCTCCCCACATCCCTTGCCCTGCCCGTTCTTTCTCCCGTCTCCACCCTGCCCTCCCCTACTTATTCTCCCCTCCCCTCACTTCCCTTATTCAACTCTCCCCTCCTCTCCCTGCTTAATTCGCCCTTCACTGGCCTTCCCCTCCGCTCCCCGCCACTCCCCTCCCCTCCCCCGGTCCTCCCCACCCCGTCCCCGCCTCTCCGTGCCCTCACCTGCTTGTTCCGCCCTCTCCTCCCCTCCCCTCCCTTCCCTCCCTCCCCCTCTCTCTCCTCCCTCTCTCCTCCCTCCATCTCCCCTCCCTGGCTTCACCCGGCCCTCACCTGCTTTATCCGCCCTGCCCGCTTTTCCCCTCCTTGCCCACCCCACCCTGCCCTCGCTCCCTTTCCTGCCTTCCCTCTTTCATTTCTTTCTTCCCTGCTTTCACCTGCTTATTCCCCCTTGCACT
The DNA here is from genome assembly GCA_963556185.1 of Pseudopediastrum boryanum. Classification (NCBI taxonomy): domain Eukaryota; kingdom Viridiplantae; phylum Chlorophyta; class Chlorophyceae; order Sphaeropleales; family Hydrodictyaceae; genus Pseudopediastrum; species Pseudopediastrum boryanum. Next base: position 2,828,436 of record OY744499.1, read on the forward strand.
CCTCCCCTCCTCCCTGCCCACCCTCCCCTGCCCTCCCCTCCCCCGCTCTTCCCCTTCCCTTCCCTTCACGCCGGCTTCCGTTCCCTCACCTTTCTCGCCCTGTCTCCTTCACCAATTGCTCCCCCCGACCTGCCCAGCCCCTGCCCTTCCCCTCCCTCCCCCTCACCTGCTTATCCCCCACATCAAGATAGTCCAAACCTGTGGATGAGCCAGGTCAGCTGCAGTTGCCGCCTCAGGCCCTTGTGCTAAACCCTCCAGCAGCAGGTTTTGCACCCTGAGTACGTCTCCATAAGGGGGATCCAAATTCACCGGCTGTCCAAGCCCAACTGTTGATACTTGAAAAGGCCCACTAGTATCACCAGCACTAGCTGGATCCCTCAAATCTACAGCTGCCACCCTGTATGCCAAATCCATCACAGCCATGGCATCTGCTGGTGAGTTATCACTTCTGACTGCAGATTTAGATGTAGTGTCCATGCTGCTGCTGGTGGTGGAGTCACCGGGTTCGTCACCGGAGGTCATCACCGGGTGAGCTGTAGTGACATTTGGGCGGCAAAGCTGCCCCTTTGGGTTACCAGGTTCTGCTAGCATGGTGAGGGGGAGAGACATGGTGAGGGGGTCAGCCCCTGCCCATGAAAGCTTGCAGCTTAGCATGACTACATGCACCCGCACCCGGGCAACAGGGGCCTCTGCTGCCAACAATTCCTACAGCGAGCAGAAGAGGTAGGAGTTAAACAAGAATGGAGTTAAAATAGCAACACATCATGCCGAGTGTTCACACGACACACATTCTTGGTAGATGGCAGCAACCTTTTTCACCAAGCAGTAAATGTTTAGCTACGTCCCACCACAAGTGTATACTACAGCCAGGGCAGGGACACACAGCCTGGGCAAGGTAAGGGATTCTTGTAATGGACTACAGATAGATTAATAAGTCCCCGGTAGCTTTTCAACGGTCAAAGCACCCATGCCTTGAAATGCTCCATAAGCTAGAGCGCCATTGCAAAGAACTCTGATTCTCTTTCAGTCTATGGATGAGTACCTAGCATGCTAGTGTGCTGTAGTTCATACATGTCTGATATAGACAACCCCCTACGCACAGCACCATATCATTGCAACACAATCACATGCAAAATGCCAGCAGCAGCACCTTTACATGGCTAATCCCACATATAAAACCAACATCTCCAAAACCTGCACTGTGGAATCCCTTTTGTGTCCCAGCCCCTCTTCCCTCACCCCCCCCCTCCGCTCCCGGCACCCTCTAGTCCCCCACCGCCCTTCCCCCTTTTCCCCCGGCACCATCTAGTCTCCACCCCCCTTCCCCCTCTCCCCTTTGTGTATCTCTCTTACCCTGAGCTGGTCAACATTGTTGATCTTAGATACCAGGGGGGAGGCTTTATCAGCAGCCAGTGGCACCCCTAGGGCAGGCTCTATTTGGGGCATGGGCAGCTTAGGAGCCACCACGGGCCCTACCACATACAAGCTGTCTTCAATGTTGCAGAAGCGCATGTAGGATTTGTGGACTGAAATTACGGTTGTGTCCGTGCCATTTGACGACAGAGGTGACAGCTGCGGCGGAAAGAGAGAGAGAAAGACAAATGAAGTTCAACAAGGCACGATATCATGTTTAACAAGTAGACCTGCGCTAACCCACCAAGGCACAGCCCCAACACTCATGAGCATAACAATGATAAGCCAGAGCTGTTAGAAAAGTACCCCTGATCTAAGCTAAATCACATATGCTGATTGGGTTCTGAGGTAGATATTATCACCTTTCATGAAATGCCCTAGCAACAGTGCCTTAGGCCCTGCACCAACAAAAACAGCGAGCTGGAACATAGGGCAGGAGGTACCTACCTCCATACGTGAGACACCAATCACGTCTTTGACAAAGGTCCTCTGCTCTTGAAAGAAGCTGAAGTCTGATTGGAAGATGGCCGACTGAAACAGAAGGTAATTCATTGGTGCAGCATCTGCAAGGCTCAGAGTGATGTTCTTGCCAGCATGGCGGAAAGTCGTCCTACACAAAGAAAACACACAAATAAGACAAATACAATCACATAACTACAAAAATATCATTTGATTAACATTTACAAAAGAAAGTTTGTAATATATATAAGAGAGTTTGACAAGATTGTATTTGAGGTAATGAGCAAAAGCAGCAGCAGCAGTATGGCGGTGACACAAGTTAGGGGCAAAGGGATCACCAGACGGCAAAGAGAGAACAGGGTAATAATGCATGCCTTCTTTGGGAGCTCACAACTGCATTCCTACCCCTGAAAGGGGTACGAAGCTTCAAGCATATCAAAAGAGCGACCCAGCAGGCACAAAATGGTAACCTCTTCTATGAGAGCTGTTCCCAAAAAGACCAAACGGACCCAAAAACAAGAGGTATTCATGAGTTGGCAGTGGCATGGGACCTTGGCAGGAGCTAGCCTGCATAAGCAGAGAGAGAGAGAGAGCTACGCAAGGAGGGGCGTGAGTTGCCCTCCCGCGTAAGAATAAGGGAGGGGCCCATTGGTCAGAATTTACACTGGGCCAGCCTACTCTGCATAAGCAATAGTTATCCTGCCACATCATCTTAAGTTCATCAAGTGTAACAAGAACGAAGATAATCCCTCTGGTGGAAAAGTGCAGCTGTCACAGCCACTTCATCTGATCGCATGGCATTCGGAGGTGGGTGGGTGTGTGTGGTAAAAATGGTAGGCTCGAGACGCCAGCTTGTGGTAGTACCACCCCTATTTTTAAAAACACGCGGACGAAATCATATGCATCCTGTAATGTGATGGCAGCAGGGGGGTCCATCTGGTTCCTAGTTCAGACTGAGCAACATGCCAGGTCAAATCTGGTAACTGTTACTAACGTATCTGACGGAGCCCCGTACCTGTCATAATACAGGCTCCATACATTGCCTGCTGATGAAATGCCCAGAGGTCTGGCAATCTCAGCTGATACGGCATCCCCTGGGGCCAGGTTCTCAAGCACCAACCAATCAGATGTCAGGTTGGAAGTAGGGGCCATCAGCCTCAGCTGGTTCACCTGCAAAATGAGGAGAAGAAGGTTGAGAGACAGGCTTGACCTTTTGCCCAATAGCAAGAGGGGGCTCAATAGAAAAAAAGAACAGAGCAGGTGGAACAGAGTGGGTGTTATGTTTGCAAGCTCACGTGCCTCATAGAAACCACTGGTATACTTAGGGTGGGTGTGGGGTAAACCCTCCCTCCCCACAAATTCACACCCACCCTCACACTCATAGAGAGATGTTATGAACAGCCTTGATGCACACTTCAACTTCATGCTCGAGCACAGCCGAATGCTGTTTACACCACCCTGCAGCAGCTGCATGCCAGACAGTACGTGCTACATGTTAACCCCGGAGTGCCATTGCGCTAGTCATCTCCTCTTCACTGCCACCAAGCGATCACCCCCACAAACACGGCACAAAAGTAGACACTGTTTGAGTTCCCACCAACTTTACCAATTAGCATCGTGCCACCTTCCCAAGAGCGGTCCTTATACCAGATCATGTAGATCTAGTGATATACAACAAGAGGATTTACTGATAGCATGCATAACACGATGAAAAGCAGATACAGGTGTACTCCATTACAACTGACTCTGGTTAAAATCTATACATCGGGATAGACGGCGTCCAGACAAATCTTACCTCCATGTGCCAGTCCACACTCGTGTTCCTTGAGCTGAGACCCACCCAGTGCAGAAACCTGTTGATTGCAATCCCACGAGCTGGCACACCCGCACCCCTCGACATAGTCACATTCCCAGTCACATACAGCAACATCGGTGTGCTCGTGTTCACGCTGGCAAAGCTCTCCAACAGCGGCACAAGCGTTGTGTTGTCAGCTGCGAGCACGTAGTTTAACTGCGTTGCACTAGTAGCGTTACCGTCTTTCGGCCCTTGCAACAGCAGGCGAAGAGGTCCCGTCAAGGGGCTTCCACCGGCATCCCCTATGGCTGGCAGAGCTACTGGCTGAGATGTACTGTCTGCAACTCTTGCATCAGTGCTTGTAGCTTCACTGCTTCCAGGCAAGCTGCCCACTGCTCTTGTTGGCATTGACCCGACTGTGATGTTGCTTGTAGCTCGTGCCTGCTCCAGCGAGTCAGCCACCAGTAGTCCCACAGAGAGCCAGGTGGTGGTGTTGGTGGGGTTCTGCCACCAGGACACATGGAGGAAGCTGGTGCCATCCTGCAGCAGGGGGGGACAAGGGGGCTGGGGTCAAGACTGGGAAAAAAGCTGCATGGTACACTGCCTTGCATGCAATCATATGCGATGCTGAGTGGTGCTGTCCTGCAGAACGTGTGTAAAACCGCCCAAGACTGGATAGGGACATACCAGTAGATAGATGCCGAGAGAGCCAAACTGTGCAGCTTCAAAACTGCCATCTCATGCACAATGCCATGTGAACTGAAAATCTTCCCTTATGTCCATCTGCACAACGTATAACTAAAGCTACTTTGCGGGGCCTGTGGCACTTCTGCTATGGCACATTGAGAAATGTTACGATAACAGAGCTTCCGAGCTGCACAGCTTCACATGATCCTTGCATGTCGTGAGTAGTATTTGATTTCCTTGTCAGCAAGCCATGAAGATCTTCAGGGATATGCACCAAACGCAGGAAGATGCCTGAAATGCATGGCAAGACTGAAAAATGCTGCCTTTGCAAGAAAGTGGCAACCATTCACGCTCTCTGCCGGTGCAAACAGGAGGAGCAGCCTGCTAACTGCAGACAAGGTCTCCTTACTGTGTAAGCCCTGCCTTCATCCACCATGGCTCGCAGAAAAGCCACATGCTGCTGCAAGCTCTCACGGGAAACCAGGATTTGCACATCCTGAAGAAACAAGAGGCTACTGCTACTGCTACTGCTGCTGCTATTGCTGCTGCTGCTGCTGCTGCTGCTGCTACTGCTGCTGCGAGTCAAGCCTGTGGGTCGCATAAGGTCCTCAGGCTCTGCCTGGGCTGGAGATGGCAGGGGGAAGCCAGAGAGGACCACATGCACGAGCTTGAGAGGACCTGCACAGCAGAAAGCACATGGGTCAAGAGAGGGGGAGAGAGAGAGAGCTACGCAAGGAGGGGCGTGAGGTGCCCTCCCGCGTAAGATTAAGGGAGGGGCCCATTGGTGTAAGGATCACACTGGGCCAGCCTACCATAGGATTTTATCCGTGGGTGGGCTTCCGCCCATCACACATGGGTCAACACAAGTGCTAGGTCACAGTGGAGGTTTTGATGCTCATTTAATGGGGTAGATTGTGCCCCAGGACTTTGAACGACTGGCTGTGAGATTCGGACTGGTTAACATAGGTTGCAAGCGCCTAATGCATGCGACTGTACCCCATTAAGAGCCGGCTACCCACAGATCTGGACCTGTTTCTTGTTTTGTTGGCAGCGCCAAGATGAGCAGTTGATTACTCCCTGACATCTTGATGCATTGCAGGCGATGCACTAGCCATGATGACTATTACAGTCAGGAGGACAGAAAGAAGCACTGCTACCTGGGGGTGCAGGGTCCATTGTGGTGCCAGGGTCTTCAGAAGGAGCCACGACAGCTGGTGGCCAAGCAACGCTGCCAACCCTAACGCCAGATACAACAGTCTCGGCCTGAAGAGCGGGATGCCATATGCAATCTCCTTGCAGGTACAGCGTCCGCCTTCCGCTATCATCTTCTCCGTCTGCTACTGGACAGAGGGGAGCTGCAACCGTCGTTTGACCCCGTGCAGCAGACGCTGACACTATGACTATACAAGAGCTTAGCAGCAGAAGAATTGCTCCTTTGGGAAGCAACATCTTGTCAATCAAGACACCTCAGCGCGTCGAAGTTGCCTGGTGCAGGATTGCATACGAGGAATCGAAGGTGTTGGTGCAGTTCAAGCACACGGCCTGGGCAACCGAGGTCACATTCTTATCAAAAGCTTGGGTGTGTACCTTTCAAGCTTAATAATGCTCCTACGTACTGCATCCTTAGCCTTTCACACATACGGGTTCGGGGAAGGGTGCAAGATCGTGACTACTCACGCGATTAACACGGGACGTGTCAGCGTCAGCATACCCGACCAAAGCAATATTTCTAACAATCCACACGCGTAGGCGACCTCTGATGCTTGAGGGTTGTTCTACTCTAACCTTGGAGCGCCTTGACGCAATGTCGGCACCCGTCGCACCACGACGAGTGACACAGAGTGACTTCGAGTCTGTCAGGCAGAACCCGGATCCAAGCATCCTCCGCCAAGCGCCACATAGCACTTCTCAACCTCGTTTGTTTACCACCTGCCCGCTTTCATTCACTAGCAAGCTCATACAGCCCGTCAAAACAGTGCACACAACATGTTGAAAAGCCATCCACCATGTTCTAAGAAAACATCCTCTCAACAGCGCCCCCGTCCTATTGAAGTCTAGCTTCACCATTTGAAGCTGTACCTTCTTTCACAACTTCCACATTGAATTTTCATTTCTAATTGTTGCTTTGGTCCACCTTACAATGACAACAGCATGAGCCTGATGCAACAACAACAACAAACATTTAAGGTGATGCAACGGCAATTCCACCCCAGATATGAAGTTCGCCTATCTTACCAGCCAGCACCATTGCGACCAATGCGAGGAAAGAAGACAGTACTTGAAGTGAATTCAACTTCTGTCTCCACATCATCTGTGGTAACCATTGTCATGTGTTTCCACCATGCAGGCACGCCAAGTTTTCAAAAGAGATATTATTACATTTCATGAAATGCCATAGCAAAAAGTGCCGCACCTCAAGCTGTCTCAAAGTACAGAGAGGTGGAACAGAATACGGGATGTCTTCCGTATGCATGACAACATATGCCTAGACATGACGTCCAGCAGCTAGGTCAAAAGCACCCAAAACCTCCACTGCTCCAATGGGGGTAAGAGCCTCCCTCCTACTTGGAAAACTAGAATTGCTTATAAGCCCAGGCGCAAGCAATAGTTGATAACAAACCCCATTGGTTCGACCTCACGCAGCATCAGAAGGGTGAGCATAAGCATTCCTAACCTGAAACATATTTGGTTAAATGCATGCTTGAAAGGGCCATACACTAAGCCAGATTCCTCATCGACGTCTACACCCCACAACTTTTCATTAAGCATGCTATGGAGCTAGTTCTCCTCCTTAGACTTGCCATCTAGCATCTGACATTTGCAGCAACATCAGGGTCAGAAGTCAGCTCTCCCACAGCTTTTGCCTTTGTGCCTTTGGGGACCCATTATTTGGGGGGCAAAGGACCAAACACAAGAACAGCTTTTTTAGTTGGGTTCAGCTTAAAACGCTACTTACGACTGTAGGCATGAATCATGTCAGCCATCTTCAAACAGACAAACATTAAAAGTATTGCAATTGCAAGAGGGTTGCTAGGTTGAAATGATCAAACACATCATTGGATGGATCCAAAGGCAATGGCTTCCAGGCCACCAATTAGTAGAGGTACCCAAAAGAAGTATCCCCAACTAGGAGACCTCAACTGCATTTCCTCATCAAAACAAACTGATCCGCATCCAGATTGTGTCCCCTGGGACCACGTGAGAGTTCAGGGTCCTGCTAAACTGTGGTACAAAACAGAAAAATCATCTCTCCTGAACGAGAACATCCTCCCACCAGAGACAGAAGCATCACCCTTCCCCGAGTACTGCCCAGTGGAAACACAAGAAAAGCAGTCCCCAACAAAGGGACAATCTGCATGATTCGCCAGCTTCTGTTGCATACCTGTCAACCAGACAGTCCAAACAGTGCCATGTCCTGCTTGCTACAAAGGACCACTAAGTAGGCCTAAATCATTAATTGTACGCCACAAATGGTGTGTGCGTAGATGTCACCATGTAACCATGCTACAAAGGACCACAGGTAGCAGACCAGAGGGTACCCAAGGCAACGCAACAGATGCAGATGACATTCAGCCCACATGTACACACCAAAAACTTTTAACTTGCAACTGCTCCCCTTGCAAGCCCTGCCTTTTGCCTTCACTAGTTTTCTGCAACAAAAAGCAGGCTATTGCATGCAGCGCAGGCACATTGCAATAGCCCTGCAGCGCACACACACTGCAATAGTGCTGCAGTCACATTCCTTGTGCCATGGAGGAGGCACATGGTGATCATGCCAAATCCCTTCTTTGCTGTACTCTCAGTCACTCATAAGTGATTAGTTTGGTAAGTCCTGTCTACAAAGGTGGCATGGTGAAGGGCATTGCAAACAAAGCAAGCTGCTCCTACCACCAGCCAAGCTATGGTTAAAGGCAAGACCCACGCCAATTTGCAGGCGACAGGGCCTCGTTCAAAGGTAAAGAGGAATGCAACCCTATCCTATCCTTAATCCTAGTACATGCGCTGCGACTGCATTCTCCCCTGGAAAGTCAGTCAACCATGCTAGTCCACGACAGCAGCAGCCTTTAATGTAATGCAGTTTACTTTCTGCATGTGATGGCCATAGTCATGTACAGCTCTAAGTAGCATGCCCTCAGAATGCATGCTAAGCTAGGCAACGACCACCAATGCCCCTCGGGGGTAAGAAAGGCAATACTTCACCCCCTTCCTGGCATCCATTAGTAAGGACTCTTTCAAGTTGTCATTTAGCAAGACTGGTGTCACTTCTTGAGCGTAAATTAACCATGACATCTGGCGCCTTGCATCAAGCAGAATGTTCTTTAACTGTTTCAGCATAGATGCGAGATGGTCCCATGCAGTGAATAAACAAGTGCAGCTGCACTCAGGAGGCAGGCCCACAACCCCCTGCCCAGCATCCACCCCAGCCAACCCCTTCTAAACAGCTTCTGCAGAGTTTCTGCAGCTTTCCGCTTTCAGCTAGTCACCCAAATTTACAGGACCTTACCCCCCCCCCCCCCTCCCAGTCATCTCTACTTGCTGCAAGTCTGAATGCAATTCAACTGCAAGACTAGCATGCATCAAAGCCAGCACCTCCAGTTACTGGGCTTCAGCAGTATCAGCATGTGTTTCAGTATGACATGAACTATCAGATTACGAGATTAAGAAATGTCCCCATCAAGGTGGGCATCGGTGGGGACAGCACAAGGAACCATTTTAGGCTCCAACGGCATATACGTTCCTGTCCAGAAATCTCACACTGGCTGCCACCAGCCCTCCATTAATCCCTTGCTAGCCAATGTATGTCAGGCCAGCCCATTTTGACTTGCGGTGACCAGCTGCCCCAGTCATGAGCAGACCCAGCAGTTTAATGCCTTGCTCAGAAAGGCAGCCGGAGTTCCTTGCAAACCTCACAGGCGTACTTCACCTCACAAGGACCCTTGCTGCACTGCAACCCTCGACTTCCTGGGTTTCCCCAAACAGCCTGAATAACACTCCCACCCAACCCTGACAACCGACTCCAGAAGCCTCCTCTCCCCCGAAGCCCCCCATGTCTTGCTCAAATCAACTTCTGTTAAGAGACCCCACCACGGTCCATTAAACACATCACCAAGGCTGCCATTTCTGCTGCAGCAAGGGGAAAAAAGCCGATCTTACAGCTGCTGTTGCAATCATGCTCAAAATGCTGCCTACTGCTGCCCTTGCTGCTATGAGCGCTGATATAAAACCCACTGCTGCTGCTAAATGTAGCTGCAGCTGCTGCTGTAACAGTCACCTACACTGCTGAAGTGAGTGGTTTTAGGAGGCATGGGCTGCTATGGCTGCTGCGGTTGCTGCCTCACAAGTCAAGCCCCTTGCAGCTGCTGCTGCTGGTACTGCTGCCGCCACTGTCTCGCATCCAGAGCTAACGTCATAGCTCCTCTTGCTCCCAGTCTTGCTCCACCACCATCACCACCTCCTGCTGCTGCTCTTTATCCGCACTTGCAACTGCAGCTCTCATCTCCCTTGCTGCTCCACTTTATGCTGCTCTTGCAACCTGCGCTGCTGCTGCTGCTGGAGGTACTGACGTTGCCTCAACAGATACAGCAGCTGCAGCTTTGCTAACTCCACCTGCTGGTCCAGCCCTCCAAGATCCTCCCCGCTCGCCAGCTGCTGCTGCGGCTGCTGCTCATCTGGCTGCAACAGGACATCCAGCAGACCCAAGTCTACCTCGCTGAGCTCATGCCGCTGCAGCGCCTGTCGGAGCAGCTGCAAAGGCTCTGATAAGCTGCAGCTGCCGGGTGGATCAGAAGCAGCAGCAGCAGTTCCAGATCGTCCTGCAGCTGCTCCTGCTAATGCCCCTTGATGCTCCTGCCGCTGCTGTTCCTGCTGGTAAGGTCCAGGTTGCCCTTTCTTGCCTGGAGTCGCTGGAGGCAGCTGTTCAATCAGCAGATCTAGCAGCGGATCCATACAGTTGTCTAGTATTGCCCCCTGCTGCTGCTCTTTCATCTGTCGGCAATGTCGTCCTTCTGCACCGTCTGGATGACCTGCTGCTGCTCTTTCATCTGATGCTCCTGCTTCAGCATTGCAACAGAGTCGTAGTAGACTGCACGGGCCACTGCAGCAGCAAGAAGGGACAGCCAGGGGAGATTTCAGCCTATACATGCTGGCTTGAAAGGTGTTATACGTTGGCAAACGTGATACCGATGGAACTTGGAAGTGTACCAGTTGAGACTTGCACAGCTGGGAAGACTTCAACCGAAAGTAATGTTCAGTATGTCTCTTGTCTGTAATGCAGCAATGCATGTCTGGACTGCATGTAGCCATTCAGCCATGCTTGAACATAGAGGGTACAGTGCTCCACAATCAGAATGCTACAGGCCACCAAATCATGCCCTAGCGTGCATGAAGATTGGCCATGGAACTGAGTCGCATGTTCCCAAATGCATTGACCGCATGGAATGACCTATGGCCTGATCTATAAGTTGACATGAAGCACCCAGAGCATGCTGTCACAAGTAATGGTAACAAGGGGAGCTCAATACTCACAGTCTGATGCGCTGTACCAGTAAGGGTAGAATGCTACCACTGCACAGCAGACTTGCTTGAGCGTCATGACATTGCCAACCAAAGTGGCAAGGGTGAGGCCACTCTGCTGCCACTTCTGCAGCATGCTCTCCAGCTCCTCTGCCGCTGCTGCCAAAGACGGCCAGGAGGCAACTCCAAAACCAAGCCCAAACGGGTCCCTTTTTGGGGTCTCTGACAGCTGCTCCAGGAGCCTTTTACGTTCGTTGTGGGGCAAGCTTTTCAAATACACCCCATACCCGGCAGCTATAGCGCGCCTCTGCTGAGTGGAAAGCTCTATTCTGGCTATGGCCAGCCTTGCGACGCTTTCTGGCACCCCGGCGGGCTCGTTTGTGTCCATCCTCGTGGCGTCTGCTTTCCACATTTCCGAGGGCTGCACGATGTGGGCTGCGATCAAGAAGGCATATGAATCGGTAATAGTGGATATGAGCTCTTCCTCAGCGGCAGCTGCTCGCTTGGCATCTGGGCCGTGGGAGACCTCAAGGAGGTGAGCTGCTTGCTCTGCAGCCTGCTGGCACCTGGAGTTGATATCCACCCAACTGGCCCCTCGAGCAGCATCAAGATGTTGCGCTTTAATCTGGCTTCTTATATATTCCACAGGCGGAATGCCACCAGTCCAACTGTCGTTGCACGCACTCTCTTCACCCCATGAGGCAGAATCTAAAGCTGATGTCCCAGGCTCCAAACCAAGATTGGATACAAGGATGCTGATATCAGCATCTTTACGTGTACCCACATCTACTGCAGTGCTACTGACGTGCTCTGTCGACGAGCGCAGGACGTTGAGCCAGCCAGTCCTCTCCTTCACAGATGTCGCTAGGGCAGTTGCCACCAAGCTAAGCTCGGCACGCCTAAAACCCTCAACTTCACATAGACGCTGAAGGCTTGACGCTCGCTCACTAAGTTCTTTTAAGCGACTGCTCAAAGTCGCCTTCACCATGGCTCGTTAGAGGCAACACGCCGTGCTACTGTCGCATTGGTAAATCCTGTATCGTGGTACAGCCAACAAAACTGTTATAGTTCCGGCATCTCGTGTGATGGCATACTTTTCAGACAGCCTGTGACTTCTAGCCGTAGAGCCAGGGGAGCCATGGGGAGCCATGTGATGACGAGTGACGAGTGACGAGTGAATTCTCACTCCGTACTGTAATTTAGGATTTATGATGTATTTCCGCATTTCCACATCCCCGCTGGACTTCAGACCGCAAAGGGTCCGGGTCACTACAGGAATAGTCGAGAGAACCCTTACCAAGTCCATCAATCCACCATCCTCACCTGACTCGCTAGTGGGTTGGTCACACACGTATCTAAAGCAGATGGGAACTCTGCAAAGACCATCTGGTGGCTTGGCATTCTCACATCGGTCTGAAGCATGCAAGGGTCTTGACCCCCAAGGGCAAATTCTTCCCCAGCCGGTCTGTCTATGCCACCAACTCACTACGTATTTGGCCCTGAGCAAGGCATTATGGCGGTTTCCAATCCCAATTGGAACAAAATGCGGAAAATACGGGGATTCTGCGCAAACGCTGGTGAGGCCTGTTAAAGGCGCTTCCGCCGCTCCTTATAGGCTAGGAGTCTTTCCTATAGACCTATTGGTTATGTCGCAAAGAGAAATCTTGCAAGGATCCGAGAGCTTGACAAACGCAAGTCCGATGCAAACCAAGACTCATGGAGACTCGCGGTGCCGATGGAAGCAGGGGAAGCGCATGAAATCCGGACCGCTTTGCGAAGCCTTAACCGTCCCCAACAAAGACTCTTGTGCAGTTCCTGGGACCTACAAGCTGGAGGAAAGTCGTGAAAATGCCAGATTGCTGGGTCACCAGGCTAGTGTGTGGGGCTTCGCGGGCTGTATTTATTCCAATTGGGATTGGAAACCGCCATAAACTGCTTGGCTTGCTGTTGACTGGGTCAACTGGTCAGCACATGGCAAGTCGAAATGGGCTGGCCTGACATACATTGGCTAGCAATGGATCTAGGGTGGGCTGGTGGCAGCCATTGTGTGAGTTTTGGACAGGAGTTTGAGTACGCCGTTGGAGCCTAAGTTGGCTCCTTGTGGGTGGCGCTGCCCCCACCGGCGCCCCGCTCTGATGGGGCCATTTGGTAATTGGTAATTGGTAATTCATGCCACAGAAGCTTATTCCACAGTATGTTGTCGTACAAAGTGAAGGAAGCATGGTACCTCCCACTGTCAAAGGAGTAGACCTGTCATACCATATAGCGTCCCACACTGATTAACTCCTATGCTGATGCATCTAATCAACCCCAGCTGAATTCCCAGCTAACTGCTGGAACCAATCAACTCAAACTACTGACATCAAGTGCTGCAAGGCACTCATATAGCCAACTGAACCTTTGCTGAATTAAGAACTGCTAATATCCAGTCAATACTGCTACCACAGTTAGCTGCATCAGGCCAGGAAAGCAGTGATTAATGGGACCTCATATCTAAGGTACCAAGAGGCCTTAGAGCCCCTGACGGACTCGGCCTAAGCTGAATGCGTAAGAAGATCTATCCGATTGAGAAGCGTGTTGCCCGTGTCGCGCTGCGACGGAGCCAGACTGTAGCCCAGACACTTGCCTTACATTCAGTACATCGCAACACAACTGCGAATCACTGCTTGCTTACTGCCTTGCAGTGATTCGTTAAATAACTTTCATTTCCAAGCGTCCAGAAGCAACCAGCCGCCAAACGGCTACAGGCACAACAGCCAATTACTACAAACTGGCCAGCACTTCACACCATGACTTCTCTGTTCCCTCAATTACCAATTACCAAATGGCCCCGTCAAACACTATGGTCAATGAGCCTTCCAATTGTGTTCCAAAGCAAGTCCAACATTGGAACTAGCTTGGACCTCAACTGGAGTGAACTTGGACCGGATTGGACCTGGAACTCAAGTCCAATGGACCATGACTGGACCTGTCATTGGACTTACATTGGATCAACCATTGGACTTACATTGGATCAACCATTGGACTTACATTGGATCAACAATTGGACTCACATTGGATCAACCATTGGACCACAGTTTGGACTCCCCTTGGAACCAACATTGGACAACCTTGGAACCAGCATGGATCAAGCAGATGGTACACAATTGGACATCCTACAGACCATTGTAGCTGTGCAGCCATTCATCACCACTTCCCTATACCTTAATCCTACCCCTACACCCATCCACCATGCTTGACCATGCTTATGATCCCACCATGACATCTGGAATAACCAGTGATGTCAAAGCAACTGATAGCAACGCCCCGTCACAACCCTCCCACTCACACATCTGCGCATAGCAACTGCCCTGTGCCTAGCTACCCCTAATCCATATCTGACCAGCCCTCCTTCTCCTCCTCAGCCTCAGACTCCTCAGCCGCTTTTGCTTTTTTACCACCGCGAGCTTTGCCACCACCCCTCCCCCCACCACCGCCCCTACTGCCCCTGCCACCTCTTGCCCCCCTCCCGCCTCTGCTACCACCTTTGTCCCTCCCCTTTCCCCTGCTGCCTTTAGGTGGGCTGGCTTTCTCCTCAGAGCTGTCAGCCGTGGCAGCCTTGGACCTCAGTGAATTCACTGCGCGCTTGACCTTCTTTGACTGCTCCACCTCATCATCTGCCCCATTCTTCCTCTTCCGTCTAGCTTCTTCAGTAGGGTGCTGGCTCAGGAGCTTGCCATCGCTGTCACGGCGCAGGTCATTGAAGGACAGGGTCAAGGGGTCGTCTAAGTCTTGCTCCTAGCAGCAAAGCAGTAGGCACGCAAGCAGCGGTCAGTAGCAGCAGAGCAGGGTGCATTATGCTCTCTAGCAACAATTGCAATGATAGGACTGAACAGAAGCAACAAAAGTTTCAAGCTGTTGCAATCTGCAAACAACCAAGAGAGAGAGCAAACAACCTTATACCTCCAGAACTTTGCAACGTCGAACACTGTAAGCCATGCAGAGTCTACATTGCCAGCATTGTAGACCCCCTGCTGATGTGCATTGCTCAGTATACCTACATGTCCTAGCACCTCGTGCACCAGTAGAATAATGGAGAAGCCTTCGAGCCATCAGGGCGCTATATCAGCTACATATGGAGCACTCGCCCATTCAAAAAACCCAAGCAACATATCCCGTGCAAGATGTGAAACTTGCATACAGCATAACACATGTTCTGCTTACCTGGAACTGCGCGGCGTAAGTGTTGCGGATTGTACCAGGGCTGAGGCCAGCTGCTTCCATTGCTGCTTTTGCCACCTTCATCGCCTCAACTGCTTTCTTGGCCTTCTTCTCGGCACTGGTCACTTTGGTTTCCTCTACTGCTGCTGCACCACTGTCCACATCAGCAGAAACCGAGCGATTTGCTGCACCAGACCCAGCCGAGCGCCGTCCCCTCCGACCAGGTGCCCCTCTGCCCGCTGTGCCATCTGCTGCTGCTCCATCTGCTGTTGTGTCATCTGCTGCTGCTCCATCTGCTGCTCCATCTGCTGCTGTGCCATCTGCTGCTGCTCCATCTGATGGCAGTACATCTCCTGCTACTTCATCTGCTGCAAGCCCATCTGCTGGCTGATCTTCTTTAACCGCTGCCCCAGAGCCTGGCTGCTGCTGCTTGCTGCCGTCGCCGCCAAAAGACAGGCGTTGTGGTGGTCAAGATGTGCTGGGGGTTGTTGCAGGTGTCTTCCCACCCTGTTAAGGAGGGGACAACGAAACCATGAATGATGTCGAGAATAGCTTGACAACTCCATGTCAATGGGAGCTTGACATCTCCATCGCTTTTACAAGGTCTGTGAGAAAAACACAACCAAGGCCCTGTTTCCAGTACATATTATGATATGCCATATCAGGAAAGTGCCAAAGGCCCTGCACCTCAAGTTGTTACAGTTACAGCAAGGTGTGACGACATGGACAGAATATGAGGTTTTAACAAAGCTTATCTTCAGCATGCAACCAGAATAACGGCACAAACATGACTAGACATGAGGTGCAGCAGTTAGTTCAGCAGCACCCAAACCTAGAGTGTCCCAATTGGGGTAAGGGCGTCCTTCTTGCTCCAACCAAGACCATATCACCACTTCACAACATAAAATGAATAAGCACAGACTGCTGCTTATGCATGGCTGACATACCCATCCAGTGCGTGCATTACCCACAGCTGACTCACAATGTATATTCTCAATTAATCAAGTTCATCAAGGGGCAAAATGATTCATCCGCTACATCCTGGCAGCATGTTGTGACATACAGATTTATTGGTGGAAGTGTGTATTCCCGCTATAATAAAACGGGGTGTACTAGCCAGACCGCTGTATTTCAGAAGCGTACCTTTCCTCCTGCAGAGCTGCCCTTGTAACCACTCATCCTGGCTTCAGGGCAAAGAACCTTGTACGTGGCCACAAGCATCTGCCAAACACACAAAGCATTGAGGTCATCACCTGCTCTAGGGCGAGATATGGCTGCTGCAGGTCAACCATCCGCTATCTTTTCCAGAATTTGAGTTGGCCCTCTTTCCCCGGTCAAGAATGCAAAACATGCTGATGGGGCCCATGTGACTCCTAGCAAGCATTTCAAAGGCATACAAGGCATGGGCCCGTATCATGCAACAGCTACGGAACCATAGGACTGAGTAGTAACCGACTTCTAGCCACCTCGTCTCAATAATACTTCCTTTTACGATGCACAAAGCAGGTGCTATCATAGCCCATAATCAGAAAGAACATGCATGCGGTCATCTATGTACTTGTCACCCATACTTGGAGCAGACAAAGCACCAAATGGCTGTCATGACGTCAGCACAGATGCAGCACAATTTTACAATGCCAAGATTTCTGGAGGCAGTTTGATAGTGTCTTACCGGGGGCAGGGGGGGGGGCTTCTCATGGCGCCGCTCGTACATCTCGCCAAACTCCTCATACCACTTGGCACCTTCAGCCTCCATCTTCTTTACTGTCTTTTTAGTGAACTTCGTGGCTCCTTCTGACAGCTCCTGCTTGTAGGTGTGCTTGATGTGGTAGTTACACGCCCCTCGGGACTTCTGATCAGAAGTCCCGAGGGGCGTGTAACTACCACATCAAGCACACCTACAAGCAGGAGCTGTCAGAAGGATAGCTCATGAGCTATCTTCCTGTCGAAAGGGGAGCAGGAAAGGAAAGTGCCATGGTCATCAGAGAAGGGTTGGGGGCTGCAAGCTTTGACTGAGCTCTCTACTGGCATGAGAGCAATGCAGAGATCACAGGAGTCAGGACTGACACAAGAATGTTTGCTACTGATTGCAGATCTTTCCTCCTTCATCCATTTTTATGCCAGAACAGAATGGTGTCATTCCCTGGTATGGCGCTCCTCATCAGCGTTTTCATGCTGGAGCATTAGCACTGGCCAGGAGTGGAGTTGCAGAGAATCAACCCAGAATCAACATCAAGTGCATGCCACAGGAATGCACGTTGTTTGACATCCATTAAAGTTCCTGGCACCAGGTCCTTGATACAAACATTTCGTATGGCAAGTGAGAACTAGAACTGACTCCTGATAGAGCAAGCCATCAATGGAACAGGCAGCATACACAGCTGGTGGACTCACTTCTGGAGCACCTTCCTGACCATCTGCTCAGTCACACCATGCACCTGAAATTTCAGGTATATGATCTTGATGCAGAGGTCCAGGCATTGGGTCCACACATTCTCCTCGTCTGTGGTGTAGATGAGCATGCCAGGTGCCTGCAGCATGTAGTAGTCGTAGTAGTTGTAGTCCGCTGGTTTCTCTGGGTCTGGCTCTGCACCGTCCGGTACCTCTACACCGGTTTTCAGGGGCTGCATTCACAAGTACAAGCATGACACAATGCCATCGTCATATGTCTGTGGGTGAAAGCGACAAAAGGGGACTTGTAAAACAGCAGGAGAATGTGAACGACGTCCTATAGAGTTGTGCCAGTCGCCGATGCACCAGGGCGGCCAGTGCTCAGCCATTTGGCAATGCAGCCACTGGTCGATAGCACATGAGTGAAACGTACATTAACTCGTGGTACGCGCTGATCTGCCCGCTGCTTGCTTACCACGTGTTTGGCCATGTACCGTGGTATGTACTGGTCCAGATCAGCAATGGCCTGGTTAAACAGTTTCTGCGGAGCTGCATCTAGCGTGCTTGCGCTGGCCGGGGTCGTGCCTGCATGGAACGCGACCTTATTGGTCAGGCACGCACGGTTTCTCTCAAGCGAGCGCTAACCCAGGCAGCTGAACAGGAGGGATTGTGCACACGGCAGGTGCAGGCTCAGCCAGTATGTGCGCATACGGAGGAATATTACGAAGGTAGCATGAGGGCCTGAATGCACGGCCAAGATGCTAACGGTGACCTACCGTTGTTGCTGGCATTGCCGCGTGCAGGCTTCTCCTTCTTCACCGTCATCTTCAATTTGAGGCTGCCATTGTCAACTTCGGAGCACGGATCATCACCAGCACGTATGGAGTCCACTATGGCTGTTAGGGACAAGAGGCACCCCTCTGTATCTGCGTACACTATCCTGTCGCTTGAAGCAAGCTCGCAATGACCCCTGAGCTGCAACTCTATATCTGCTGCGGCCTCACTAGCTGTCCTTGTATCCCTCTGATAAACCCACTTAACTGCTGTAGCCTTTGCGCCCTGTAAGAACAGTAGTTTTTTTATTGTCTGATCAGCCATGGTGGCGCTGCCCGGCGGTTTGAATTCTTAGCGCATTTGGGCAACCTGTACACTGCTTTTACATAGTGATGTAGGGTGTGGAGAGCTTAGATGTCGGCTGGCTGCTTTGCCATGGAGAAGAGCAGCTTTGGATCTGTCTTGTCGATTTGCAAATGATGAGAATTTAGAGAGGCGGTGCAAGGGTTTTACGTGCTCGGTGGTCCGGCTTTGCTTCGACTGGCAATGGCATTCACTTGGGGGAAGTAGAACAGGCTCCTACATCCTAGGGTGGGCTAGGACACGGCTTCTATGGTATCGCCACGTACTCTAGTCTGGCTGACCATGGTGATGCAGTGCTTGTTCTCGCGGCCAATAGCGTTTGGCGAGTGTGTTTCCCTGCCTCTACATTTCATCAAAGAGATGCTTGTCGTGAATGATATATTCGCCTTCCTTGTTCGCTAATTGTTTTGAATGAAGCTCATCGTCCTATGGCGAGGTGGGGTGTCTACTGACCTTTGTGAGTGCTCCTTGAGCAAACTGTGCCCCACGTCGGTCCACACACCGCTATAGATCCGTTTGGCATAGCTCTTGAAGCGCAACGAAGCTGATGCCTACGGAGGGCGGCTGGGACGTGGGCCCGCACGTCGTCTCGGTCGTGTTACTGTATGTGCAACTAACTGGTACGGACGCTGAACCTCTATGGCATTCGTCATATACAATACACGTCTAATGTGGAGGACCAATTGCCGAGCTTGTTCTTCAGCACATCCCCTCGCCTTTCTGTTGTGCTGAGTTTGTCAACTGCAGATGGTTTGATGAGAGCACACTGTGTGCATCACTAGGGGTCTGAGTGCAACCGATTGTGCTTTCTTTTATACCAAGGCAAGTTTACAATTGCGGGTTTGTGTTGTGGCATGCAGGAATACGTGGTGTCCAAGTGCTGCTGCATGGGCTATGGAGCCCTCAGACCTGTGGAGCAGCTGCGATTAGTAAGGGCACAGTTGCGATCAGTAAGGGCGCAGCTGCAGTACATATTGGATCAGCTGCAGGCAGTAGAAGAGAAGCTAAGGTCGGAATGAAGCAGAACACTGGATCTGTACCTTGAACTTGAGATCTGGTTAGGGTGGCGGGACAAGAGCGGGCTTCTTTGCACAGTAATTCCTGAGCGCTCAAGGTGGGCTTGGGTTTTGAGATGGCCTAGTATGCATAGAAGCTAGTTAGGAAAAGGAGTGGCTGGAAAAGCAGCCGCGCCTACTGCTTTTTAAGGCTGATGTGGTAGGTAGGGGGGGGGGTCTGGTCAGGGTAGCGGGAGAAGGGCGGGGCTTCTTTGCACAGTAGATTATGAGCGCTCAAGGTGGGCTTGGGTTTTGAGATGGCCTAGTATGCATAGAAGCTAGTTAGGAAAAGGAAGGGCTGGTAAAGCAGCCGCGCTTACTGCTTTTTAAGGCTGATGTGGTAGGTAGGGGGGGGGGTCTGGTCAGGGTAGCGGGAGAAGAGCGGGGCTTCTTTGCACAGTAGATCATGAGCACTCAAGGTGGGCTTGAGTTTTGAGATGGCCTAGTATGCATAGAAGCTGGTTAGGAAAAGGAAGGGCTGGAAAAGCAGCCGCGCCTACTGCTTTTTAAGGCTGTTGTGGTAGGTAGGGCGGGGGGGGGGGGTCTGGTCAGGGTAGCGGGAGAAGAGCGGGCTTCTTTGCACAGTAGATTATGAGCGCTCAAGGTGGGCTTGGGTTTTGAGATGGCCTAGTATGCATAGAAGCTAGTTAGGAAAAGGAAGGGCTGGAAAAGCAGCCGCGCCTACTGCTTTTTAAGGCTGATGTGGTAGGTAGGGGGGGGGGTCTGGTCAGGGTAGCGGGAGAAGGGCGGGCTTCTTTGCACAGTAGATCATGAGCGCTCAAGGTGGGCTTGGGTTTTGAGATGGCCTAGTATGCATAGAAGCTAGTTAGGAAAAGGAAGGGCTGGAAATGCAGCCACGCCTACTTCTTTCTAAGGCTGATGTGGTAAGTAGGGGGGTTCTGGTCAGGGTAGCGGGAGAAGAGCGGGGCTTCTTTGCACAGTAGATCATGAGCGCTCAAGGTGGGCTTGGGTTTTGAGATGGCCTAGTATGCATAGAAGCTAGTTAGGAAAAGGAAGGGCTGGAAATGCAGCCGCGCCTACTTCATTTTAAGGCTGACGTGGTAAGTAGGGGGGGGGGTCTGGTCAGGGTAGCGGGAGAAGGGCGGGCTTCTTTGCACAGTAGATCATGAGCGCTCAAGGTGGGCTTGGGTTTTGAGATGGCCTAGTATGCATAGAAGCTAGTTAGGAAAAGGAAGGGCTGGAAATGCAGCCGCGCCTACTTCTTTCTAAGGCTGATGTGGTAAGTAGGGGGGTTCTGGTCAGGGTAGCGGGAGAAGAGCGGGGCTTCTTTGCACAGTAGATCATGAGCGCTCAAGGTGGGCTTGGGTTTTGAGATGGCCTAGTATGCATAGAAGCTAGTTAGGAAAAGGAAGGGCTGGAAATGCAGCCGCGCCTACTTCATTTTAAGGCTGACGTGGTAAGTAGGGGGGGGGGGTCTGGTCAGGGTAGCGGGAGAAGGGCGGGCTTCTTTGCACAGTAGATCATGAGCGCTCAAGGTGGGCTTGGGTTTTGAGATGGCCTAGTATGCATAGAAGCTAGTTAGGAAAAGGAAGGGCTGGAAATGCAGCCGCGCCTACTTCTTTCTAAGGCTGATGTGGTAAGTAGGGGGGTTCTGGTCAGGGTAGCGGGAGAAGAGCGGGGCTTCTTTGCACAGTAGATCATGAGCGCTCAAGGTGGGCTTGGGTTTTGAGATGGCCTAGTATGCATAGAAGCTAGTTAGGAAAAGGAAGCGCTGGAAATGCAGCCGCGCCTACTTCATTTTAAGGCTGACGTGGTAAGTAGGGGGGGGGGGTCTGGTCAGGGTAGCGGGAGAAGAGCGGGCTTCTCTGCACAGTAATTCATGAGCGCTCAAGGTGGGCTTGGGTATCGAGATGGCCAAGTATGCATAGAAGCTAGTTAGGAAAAGGAGGGGCTGGAATGTGTGCAAAAGCAGCTGTAGCAAGAGCCTCCTGGGCATGCATGCTGAGTAGGGAAGGAATGCATGTGCTTATGTTCATAGCTTGTCTGACAGCTACCATGTGTGCTACAGCTGCCTTCTCTTCATGTTGTTTCTTCCACAGATTTGCTGAACCCTGATGCATTCAATGGTTTGTGGTGTTGCAGGTGCTTGCTCTGGAGGATATTGATTGTGTCTGAATGTGGCAGCACATGGGCACTTGGCTTGATGGGCCAAGCATCAAGGCAGTACTCTGCAATACTACTGGAGGGTCGTTTTCACTGGTCATGTCATCTGCGTGCGGTTTAGGTGTTAGTCTGGCAGTCTTTGCTGATGAGTGGCATGTGGATGTAGTAGGGGCCGCTGCTGGATGTTATTATTGCTGGGCCAATGTCGGTTTTTGAGGCGTATAAGCGGAATTGCCGCGTATTGTACAGTGTATATGGGGTCATAGCATCTGCTGTTGACTTGAATGAATGTAAGAAGTTGCTAAGAGATACCACCGTACAGCCCTCTGGGCTGTGCAGCACCCAATGACCCCAATCAGGTTTACAGGGCTGTGAGAAGTTGAGACCTAGCCGGAGGGTGGAATCTGCAATAACTGAATTAATGTATGGCAGTTGGCTGAAATTGGTATCATATTTTGGATCCGGTACCGGTGCACAGCTTAGCAAGCCATGGCTGTGGTATACATGTGTCCTACATAGACGGTATTATTCAGGAACCGTTCCTGCGGCAGGGACGCTTATAGCAATGGTGCCTAGTCATCCTCCTGTGGGGTTGCTGAAAGGTTTGCAGAATACAAGGCTGGGCAGAACCAGTCACCTATCAAGTAATTCAGCAGCGTAACTGCCAGTACCCCACTCTGGCATTTTCCATATGGCACAACAATCATGTTCTAGTTGTAGTGGATTTAGTTATGCAGGCGCTCTGCTATTCTACCTCTTCCTCATCCAAACGAGTCTAGTAGATCTTGATATAGTATAACAGTCATTGACAGCAGGGAAGGTGGCTGAAATTAGTGAAAGTTCCCGGCTGTACTATCTACTTGTCTTGGCGTTGTACTGTTTGTTGTTGTTGTTGGTCGTTGGAGTCTGACATGTGCGCAGCCACACCTGTTAGTTTTTTGTTTGTTTGGCGGTTATACTATAGAGAGAGAGCCAGCTTAAGAGAGGCCCACGGAACTCTGCTATATGCATGCCCTGCTTGCCTACAGAGACCAGAGTAATCTGTTGCCTACAGAGACAAGCTTGCGGCCACCCCTGGCGGCCACTGTGATCAAGCAAGCAGCTATTCTAACGCAGTATATGGCAGTCGAATTCCAGACAATTCACAAGGAGCAGCCCTAACGAAGTTACAAGCTCTACAAAGAGAACAACTAAACAGCCACGTTAGGCACTTACACCTTACCATCTGCAAACATTTTATTACATAAATAGCCAGCCACTGCATGCTGGAAACAGCTGACAGTACCCGCAGTAAATTCAGCAAAGGTGCAGCAGCAATATGCATCCAGCATGCAAGGACTAACTTAGGTACCTGTTCCCACCAACCAGTGCAGGTGGAGGTGGCCTGCCATGGATATCCATGGCAGGCCATGGCCAGCCATCTGCTCCAACATTCGTTTGCCAGCAATAATTATGCAAAAACGACCCCAGCAGGAAAGCACACATGCAATCCATACATGCAAGCATGGATAATTGAGGCAGCCGCGAGCTAGCCCCATCCATCTACATCTATACCAATCGACCACTTCAGGACCACCAATCAGCATGCTTCAGTGCACCACTAAACCCTAATGATCAACATAACGGTAGCAGCAGACTTGCAAACCATACATGCAAGGATGGATGCAATATAGGCAGCAGCAGCGAGCAAGCCCCATCATCACGTACCCCCCTCTTCAACATACACCGCCAACCTGCTGCTTCAGAGCACCTACCCCTAAACCCTAATATGTCTGCGTATACACGTATAGCCATGCGTGCGCTGGAATCCAATCGAGCAAGCACAAATCCCCCTCAAGCTCCAAAACCAGTTGTATCTCCACAGCAGCAGATGCGGCACAATCGGGATACATACAGACATACATCTGACAACTCAGTGCAGGAAAAGAACACTGGCATTTGCAGCTGTTGCTGTCTACCTACCCAGCGAGCAGTAATTCACAACACTGCTTCCAAGCTAGCCCAATTTCCAATTATAATGATTACGCAGAATGTGCTCCGGAGGTTTGGTACAGGTAATCAAAGCAGGGGAGAGTGATGCGACAAGAAAAGCATGGTTTGTCGTGCAGGGTTTGTCGTGTCGTGCTCCATCTCAAGCTCTTCTTTTGCGCTCCGGGCATGCCCCAACACCATGGCAATATTGAACTTGTAAATGACAATACAGCACACTAGTTGCAATGCCAGGTGTCCTGAGATACCCAATCACAAACAAGGTACCTAAAAGCCATGTACACTGATGGCTTGCTTCCACACACCCAGAGTGTCGTCCTACAACCAATAAATTATCTGCCCAAACTTTGGGGTGTATCTGTTTGCACACCGTACAGTAAAACACACAAGTAATAATGCTACTGACAGATGGTCAGCAACAGACTACTATAGATACTACATATATGGGAGCTCAGTGCGTGGTCTGGGCATTGCGTAAAACACATGTCCAGTCAGCTACATGTGCATAAACTCTTGAGGCGCCACTGGATCCCTACCATCAGTCCGTCACACAACACGTGTTTGCGTATGAGACGCATGCACTAGCAGGTGCACAACACGAATAATACTATCAACCTATCTACTCATCATCCCCCTTGCCTGCACGAGCCCGTGGTCCACCAGTTTTGAACCTCAGCGGAGCAAAAGCCATGCATGCATTTCCATGGGCCCCTGTAAACCTGTGGACAAAGAGGGGCGCCTCAATGTTGTCCAACAGGACAGGATAATCAAGATCTGCAAATGTGCTTGTCCTTGACCCCTTGTCCTCGCCAAACAGAAGGAACTCGCACAGATCCTGATCTTCAAATGGCTCCTTGTAAGGCCAGAAGTCGCAGATGGCGATCCTGAGCTCCCGATCTTCACTCTCCAACACATGGCCAGGCAGGTGCAGCCGTAGGTAGTACCCCACCTGGGCTGCATATGGCTTCAGCTCCCCTGACGGAGCCTCGTATGCAACAGCAACATGGCTACCATCACGTGAGCGGCTGCGCCCATATGCAGCTGAGGTGGCATAGCCGCCACCGCTCAGAAATGCACGCTCATGTTTGAACACAGACAACAATGGCCATGCCTCTAGCCAAAGGGCATGCTCATCCTCACCAAGGTCCCCCTGATCTACAGCATCCCTCATGGTCTTCTTGACCTTCTGCTGCAGTTGCAGCGTCCAAGCACTTGCCTCCACTGGCTTGCCCGCACCTAAGAGCTGGCCCCTACTATAACACCCTGGATCCACTTTACCCCCAGACCCCTCCCTTGGGCCTACTTTGCTTCTGGCCTTGAACTCCTGCCAGGTTAACAGCTCCTGTGCTGAAGACAGTTGCACCATCTTGAGAGCACACCTGAGCAGGTAATCCCGCATCATAGTGAGCTCTGGTTCACCATGGGTCCGGTACTTTGTCCTCTTCTTGAACTCACCAACCAAGCGCTCCACCCACAGCTCACCATACCGCCAGGTGAGCCCACGCTCCAGTACTTGTGCAAGCAGTCGGCAGCAAAGAAGGTGCAGATTGAACGTACATAACCTCAGAGACAACTCCTCTACAACACACGGAGAGGCAAAACAGCAAAAGACCAGCTCATCAGCAACACTGCTCTTGTCGAAGAGAACAGAGAGCAGCACACATCAGTACCATACCAATAGTACATCCATGGAATGACATGGCAAAAAGTGACATAGGGGTTACGCCCGCCACCTCAAGCTGGATGATACAAAAACAGCAAGGTGGAAGTGGTGGGCACAAAGAAGCACCACCACCTATAGGGAAAGCCTCATGACTTCCAACTTGGCATTCCAGCACCTTCCAAGCAAGTCTGCACGTGCCCCGAAGCAAGACGGAGAGAGAATAATGTCAGCAGCACAATGAAGCCATGACCCAGCAGCACAATGAAGCCATGACCCAAACGCGGCATGTGGCAATCAAGTCGATCTTTGGAAGCAACCTGTCAGTACCTATCTGCTAATACGCAAGCTCATGATACATGCAAGTGAGAACAATGTGAGTACAGGCTCAAGGCTTACCTCCTCTGCCAGCTTAGCATACTCCAAGAGCTCCCTCCGTGCTGCAGCTGCAGCTACCATGAGCCCCGCTACATCTGAGAACTTTGCCATGGAAGCGTGGAAAGCAGCAAAGCGACGCAGATGACCATAGGCCTTCTTCAGCTTGTCTGGCTGCAGCACGGGCATGGCAGGATTCTGCACTGGCCGGAAGAGGATGGGTAGGAAGCACTCAATGGCTCTAACACAATCTTCAATCTGCCAAGAAGCTTTATTAGCCATGACGTCCTTGTAGAGCCTGTTGAAGGAGGGATGCAATGTGAGCCCTCCAGCCCTGCCTTTTATCACTCTCCGAGAGGCAGGGGGTACCAGGAGGCTGTTGCTGAGAACATTAGAGTTGCTGGATCCAGCCCCGTCCTGCAGCAGAAAGTGCAGGCAGCATGGAGTAAGTTGCCGCCAGATGTGGAAATTGAATGTGAAAATTGAGGCGTGCATTTTGTCTCAACTGTGAAAAGGATCCCGCACGGTGAGTAGAGCAAGAGAAGGGATGCCAAAAGATAGCATCGAAGATACGTAGCAAAAGAGCGCAGAAAGGATTAAGACAAGCATACAGAGAGGAGCGCATGGCTCACAGACTGGAGGATTATGCTACATCGATGTGCATCCATCCACTACTACTTCAGCCTCCAACTCTATACTTCCTTTGCCACATCAGACCCAGCAGATGGACAAGACAAGATAAACAGCATGCCACCATACAGCAAACTGCATACCTGCGCCCCATCGGATGCCCTCTTTGCGAAGATGGCATCTAGGAAGTCTTTGAACACCCCAAGGTAGAAGGCATGACAGAAGGGGACCACCCACAGTCTGTTGAAGTCCACGTAATGCAACTTCAAGAGAGGACTCAGGCCTTTTATTGGGATGTGAGATGGGGTTTCAAGGCCTGCATCCAAAAAGAGAATGGCAAGCAACATTAGTGCTGTGGGGGAATCAGATATCACGACTTTCAAACACAAGACAAGGAGGAAACACGAGAATGATGCGCTTGTCCACCTGCAGCACTTACTGTACCCCCCTGAGTGTGATGGTGACCAGATGGCTAAGATCAATGAGATGGCTGCAAGCTTCCAGAGCATCTCCCTGCTTGACGTGCCCTATCCCCTAAACCCTACAGCCCAATCTATGAGAACAGCAAGGATATGTCATGCCACTCTCCAACACAACACTGCCAGTGCCTCACCTGCTACATACCGCACATTTGCTGTATAGGTGCGTGCCAGCTGCTCCTTGTGAGTCACAACACGACTGCTGTCCCTTACACCAAGCTGGAAGCTCTTGCCTGCATTGGGGCCAGCTGTTACTGGGGCAGGCTTGGCATACCCGAGATAGCGCACAGTGCCATCACATCTGGTCCCCATCAAGTTACAGAATGTACAGCAGAAATATGCTGTCCAGCTTCCAACAGCATACTGCATCTTGGCTCGGGCTGGGGAGTCTGCATATACAGCTGCAAGCATGACCATGTGGCGGAACTGCTGACCCCAGCTCAAGGTCTTGGTGATGTCGTCCCTCACAGCAGGAGTCACCAGCACACCCCGGTCACCTGCGTTTGATACAGCGATAGATGCTTACATAAGTAATCTCTTGCAATTGCCATAATGCCCTACACAAGTGCATTCTTGCGCAGCTCAAATGAAGAGGTTACACAAGAGAATGGTAAGTGCCATAGGCACCTGACCTCATGCGGCTGTTCCCACTGCTGCTGTCTGTTATCATCCATGAAATGCCATAGCAAAATGCCATAGGCACCTGACCTCATGCTGCTGTTGCCAATACTGCTGTTGTTCAATCCATGAAATGCCATGGCAAAAATGCCATAGGCACCGGAGTTCTAGCCTCACATCTGTATGGCATCTGCGACCCATCAAGACATGTGGTAATCATCTATGAAAGCAGCTGCATAGTAAACAACCAACTGTCTCACCCAGACAAAACTCATCCATTCCCAACTTACCACCCTGGTCTGGTGGCTCCTGTTGCAAAGGCTGCTGCTGCTTAGGGGGCCCAAGCTGGTCCAAGCTTTGATAAAGAGGCTCAAGGAAAGCATCCATTTTGGAAGGCTCCTCTGGCCCTTCAATGCACATGATCAGCTTGTGCCATTCCCGCCTGTAGGAGTCGCTTCCAGAAAGCCCGCCATACCTGAGCATGAAACATGCATTCGTCAGAACTAACTGGAGTAACCACGGCACTTAGATGACGCCACAGGCAAGGACACACTCCGCCAAACACAGAGAGAGGAAAATACAGTGGCACATGTTAAAGTTGAAAAAGGTACAGCAGCATTCATCATGTCACATATGCACTTTGACCCCTTGGCTGGTAAATGTCTACATTGTTACATCCATTAGAAGGCTGTTAAGCAGCAACCTAACACGGGTTTGCCCAATTACAGCGCCTGCAAACCTGCAAGAGCAGGTCACGGCCGCTTGCACAGTGACTTGCTTCCCATGCATGCAACTCGTGCCACGGTATCATGGACCCCAACAAGGTCATGTCCTTACCTCATGAACATCAAGCCAGTGCTGTGGGTAGTGAAGTTGTAAGGTTGAGCATAGTCAAATCCCACCTCTATGATGCCATTGCAGGGATCATCAACTGCACCCCCAGTAGCACGTGTCATGCGTTGGTGCTCTAAGGAGTTCCAGTAGCTGCCGATGCTGGTGTCTCGCTTCTTCCTCACGGCTTTGACAAAGTCAGGGTCGTGGAACAGCTCCTTGATGCTGTCCTCTGGTGCCACAAACCAGAACCTCTACAACAGGAAAAGGATTTGCAGCAGAGTGACTCGTACAGCCTTTCACCATGCACACACAAGGGTGGTGTTAAATAGCTAGGTTGGTCACACATCTGGACCTGTGATCAAGACAATCGCATTACACGAGGACAGTCAAGCCTGTGCTCTGAGGTTGTGCATGCATGCATGCCTGCGCATTTGGTACCACAAGCCGTAACAGCAGGCTGTGTGAATGAGAGGGAACTATGTGTATAAGCCTAATAGCAAAGTTTTCACCACTTACCCTTGAGGGAGCGAGCCTTCCTGCCTTTGTCTTAAACCGCTTGCCCTTGCACTTCTCGCACTGGTCATTGACATGTGCTGGCCACTCTGACTTTGCAATCGGCCTCCACCCCGTGCACCCTGTACTGCAGTCATGCCACTCAATCTCTGACAGGTCCTTAACTTCCAGGATGTTACGCATCAGGTAGTAGCTGGGAGGGAGGACATGGCCCTACACAAGAAACATATATGCAAGATTGCTGAATACACGGAAATGTGTTTACAAGGAGAGGCAGCGTCCTTCTGCAATTGTGGCAGGCATGGCAGAAAGTGAAGGTGTGTATAATGTGTGGCAGGTAGCAGGCTCGATTGTCAACAACTTGCTGGTAAGAAAAAAATACACCTTCCACGATAGGTCATGGCAACAACCTCACGGTCTTTGCACCTCAAGTTGTTACCAAAGAGCAAGATCACATGTCTGCTCCGTACTATGAACGCCAAGCAGTTGCTAGCGATAGGAGGTGTCCTGCATTGTTCTGCCTCCTAGCTAGATACTCAGTAAGGTCAAAATTGCTCCAAACAATACATGTTTGTAATAGTCTGAGCTCTCCTAAAAGAACTCTGCTGAACTTACCTTAGGTAGGAACTGCTCTGACAGCATAGCCAACAACTGGTTGAATGCTGCATCTGTGACGCCAAAGTCAAACTTCCAACTCATTAGGAAGACGACTGCCTTCATCACCGTGGCAGGGCAGTCTTCATACTCCTGAGCCTTGTAGAGGGGTCGCGCTGCATTTGCTTTGTACCATTCAGTCTTGGACATGAACTTGGGTATCTCGCTGGGGTGTGCATAGTCCTGCGGCCGCGACCCAGGGACCCCACCGTCATCCCAGTTCCAAGCCCATTCTTCTTCATCATCACTGTCCTGAAGGTCCTGTTCATGAAGCTGGTCCTCTTCAACCTGCTGAATTGCTTGTAGCATAGCCTGCAACTGCTGCGGAGTGCTGACTCCCAATCCTGCTAGCAACTGTGCCTGTTGTTGAAGCTGCTGCTGCCGCTGCTGCTGCTGCTGCTGACCAACACCTGTTGCCCCAGACTGCAGGTCTATGAAGTCTTCTTCGGCGTCAAAGAATACTTCTTCTGCATGCAAAGAGGATTTCTAGTATAGGTAAGAGCTACTAGAGCAGAGGGACCCAATTGGCACCATACACAGTTGCAGGTCACCTTCGTAACCTCCGGCTTCGAAGTCCATGCTGGATTGACCCTCCGACCCAAGAATGTCTTCAATATCCACTTCCATGCCATCAAAAGCATCTTCTTGGCTACCCACATCTTCGATACCCTCTGAGCCATCGCTACCATAGCATCTACCAGAGCCATGTAATTCATACCAGCGACTGCGTTGCTGTGAGTCCCAGGCCCTACAATCTCTACAGAATGTCTCTTGCACACCATTAACCAATCGCTTTTCAGCTCGGGCAAACCTGTCCCCAACTCGAGGCATGGTCACCAAGCATTGAGAAAAGAACGCGACGTCGGGAGAGGCCCGCACGCGAAAAGGGGAAGGCTGACACAGGGAATACCTTGCTTTGTGAACTAGAGTATCGCTGTGCAGTTTCTAGCTATGTGACAATTCCACTGGACCGATAGCCGCCCATTGGAACTAGTTGGAACCGATTCGGCACTGGGTTGGACCCCTGGTTTGTCATAGTGAAAGCGGGGCGCCGGTGGGGGCAGCGCCACCCATAAGGAGCCAACTTAGGCTCCAACGGCATACTCAATTTCCTGTCCAAGCTCAAACAATGGCTGCCACCAGCCCACCCTAAATCCCTTGCTAGCCAATGTATGTCAGGCCAGCCCATTTCGACTTGCCATGCGCTGACCAGTTGACCCAGTCAACAGCAAGCCAAACAGTTTTATGCCTTGCTCAGGGCCAATTACCTAACTATTCCTGGCACTTGAGTGCCAGCTAATATATGATGCAATCACAACACAGCCATTACTGGCACTTATTGCCCACACTTCACACTGAACTTCACACTAATGGCCAGAAACAAGTGACACGCGGAAATCCAGGCACTCTACCGGGCTCGTAAACACACAGGCGCCCACATTCCACTTGCATCGGATACAAACGGTCTATGCGGCCCTCTGGGAAGGTCAGTGCTTTCATGAACCAGAACCCCAGGAAGGTTGCTGCCTTTGTATCAGAATGCCTAGACTATAGGCGCTTTGAAGCATCAGACCTTCTACCTTATGCAACTCGGGAGACACTAGAGGAGCTAGGTCTGGTTGGTTATCAAATTGATACGTTTTCGTCTGACTATGATGATTATATTGATGAGTCTGGCATGGTGTATGATGCCCATGGAGCCTAGTTTGGCTCCGTTACGGGCGCCCCCTTTGTGGGGCCACTTTGTAATCTGTAATCTGTAATCCACTTGCATCGGATACAAACTGTCAGCGGATCCCATCGGGCCTGACAGACCGCGCACTATGCTGATAGGTTCAGCGGGTATCATGTCATACAGCAATTGAAGCTGGGAACTTCCTCTGCCCAGTGGGGCAGGTGCACCCCTGCCCCCCGCAGGTGGTCACCCTAGCAGCTCGACGCGCAACCGTGAGTGCAGGAACCGGGTCTGCCTACTCGCTGGTCATTTGGCTGGCCATATGGAGGACAGCAGATCGCCTGCACTATATTATTACATTTCATGATATGCCATAGCAATAAGTGCCATAGGCCCCGCACCTCAAGCTGTCACAAAGAGCAGCGAGGTGGAACAGAATACGGGTAAACTTCGACATGTATGACAATATATGCATGCCTAAACATGAGGTCCAGCAGCTAGGTCAAAATCACCCAAAACCTCCACTGCCCCAATGGGGGTAAGAGCCTCCCTCCTACTTAAGAAAGCAAGGAGGGCTTGTAAGCCCGGGTGCAAGCAATAGCACTATATTCAGCTCCAACAAACAAACAAACAAAAATTTAAGGTGCGGCAACATACCAGTATAAATCTAGTTCCACACTTGCAAAGCAACATCATACTTCCGGCGGTACCACATATGTAAGCATTAACCCCCTGCACATGTTCACTGCTCAACTTTAGATGCTTATGAATATGTAGACACGCAGAGGGCCTACAGGCCCTGCTACCACATGGTATGTCATTCTAACAGGTGAACGCGTGAAGATCTGCCTCAGATTGCAGAAGCAGTGAACCTCCACTGAGATGCTGCACTTTTGCTTTAACAGTTGAGGACATCACAATCACCAGACCATACTCTTGCAGGGCCTGCTGTGGCTTTCTGCAGCACATATGCTGGAGATTAAGCCTATCCATCTACTAAACCCAATGCAAGCTGTTCAAGTCTTGACTATAACGTCTAAAGGTTTTTGCCATAGGTGCTTCAGATATCCTAGAACGCGTCCACCTGCAGCACCCACAAACAAACAAACGATCTAAAACGTCCGAGTCCCAGACCTGAGGTCAAAACAACTCATCAGACGGCATGCGTTAATGCATTAACATAGGAGGGAAAACCTTCGCTGCCTCGCGTTCAAGCAAGAAGCGGTTGCAGGCAGCTTTCTTGACCACCCCTAACTGAATAGGATCTTTGCTAGCCCATCGACCCACTTCCTTTGCAGTGATCATAACAGGCGCAAAAAAACCCATCCACACCAAAAGCCTCAGAGCACAGCTGCAATGGCCCTAAGTTGCAAACACCTAAAGGTGAAGCATCCAATCCATGTCCAAACTCGGCAAGTTCCCCAGATGCTTAGCCTCTGGGACTGCCCATTTGATGACACATGATGCCCACAGGGAACATGCTTTACCAAGGAGTGATAAATGTACCTCACAGCTTGGGTTAGCATGCCAAGCTCTCGCTATAACTGCAGCCTCTTGCCTGTTTATGAAAGCAAGCCTTGCCTTCTGTCACAGTAAAAATGTGTGACGTTAGGGAACTCTACTATGTATCCTTACGGACTCTGGCCATCTCCTCTTGCTTCCAAGATTGACAACAATCAGTCCAACGTAATCAGATCATCACTTCCTTATTGAGGCCCTCTCCCATAACAAGAATCAAAAAGCTCCTTTACCCATCATAAGGGGGCACTCGTGCATGTCCAATTCCCAACTGAAATCCCCTGCCACCAAGCGACACATCCCACTTCTGCCATCACAACTATGAAAGGTCCAGGTCTTTGCTTGTTGCTTACACCTTGTAGCTTACACTCTTGTGCCTGTTTGCAAGGCATTGTGAGGGCAATTAGAGACACCCTGCACAAGAAGAGTCTGTTACTTCAACCAAAAGACCAGGCTACCTAGCAGAGAAAAAGATGGATGCACTGCGCCGGCCTGCCTCACCCACACTGGCAGCTGGCCGGCTGCCTTGAAGACTAGCTGTTCGCTCAAAATGGGAACACAGCTGAATCCCAACTACTTGTCTGTGCATTGCATTGAACAGTGCTATCACATCAAGCTTAGTCCAACCCACCATACTATGATACACCAAACCCCAGGAGGTGAGCTGCGGGGTTAAGTGCTACGGTCGGGAGTATCCTTGGGGCATTTGCATTACTCATCACACCCAACCCCAGCCTGGTCTGCAAAATGCAAGAGAACAATAGACAACCTGCCTAAGAGAGGCACACATTCCAGCAGCGCACAGCTACTGTGATTTACAGAGGTGGATAGAAGCAAAAACCTTCCCCTTTGGGAGGCCTGGCTCCGCACTTGGTCTTGGGCATTCTGGAAGCATTACACAACATCCCTCACGGCGGCTTCATATTGACATTTGCAAAGCGGCGGTACACATCAATCAAAACGGCCAGCTATGTCAATGGCTAAACATACACAGGCCATATACATACCCACAGGAAATTTTCAGACACGCCTCTTGAACTTTCCGGTATCTTTCCACAAGAACCAGGTGCCCAAGCAAGCACTCCAAAGCATGCCTGCCAGTGCGTCTGGCCAACACCATGAACCGGGTTTGATGATGCCAGCATCCCTCAAGGAGGATCTCGCTGCCTACCTCCCAAGGAGGGCTTTGCAAATGTGCAAGAGGGGCCCGCTACTTTCAAAAGCCCGCACACAGCACTCCAGCATGCATGGGTTCGTTAAATGAAACAGATGGTTATGCCTTTTCCAAGCAGGCATAGCTCACCATCAGTAAGGTGCGTGCATATAGCTGACCCCTGCTTCATTCGAGAAAGCCCCTTTATGGAATTTAGGTCCCAATCAGGCATGCACATGCACAGCAAACCCAATCGTCATGTACGTGAACGGAGTCACAACATTGACCATGCTTACAGGATTGGCACCGGTATGAAGAATCTAGAAGCCCCAGAAAAAACAGCAACGCCTCACTGGCAAGCGCCAAGCCTCTTGAAGGGTAGCAATTGGGACTGCGCAGTTTAAGTCATAAACAATGCATTAGTTGCCCAACTACCCGCGAGGCTCTCCAAGTGCTGTGCAAATGCCTGGATGCTCCTTGTAGCCCAATGGAGAAAGACCAGCTTCTTTCGACCTTTGCAGGCTAGCCATAAGCGTGCACTATGCAATTATAGTGAGCCCAATAGCATACGGCACTATGCTAATGCAGCTAGCACTCCCTGCTGAGTGCTCAATACTCCAGCATCTTATGAACAGTACTAACCCCCACTTTGATTCCTCTTATGACATCCCTGCTAAACGACTCCTATGCCCTTCAGTTCACCGTAACATATCTGCAGGCCATGCAGAACCCGACGACAACAGCCAGGAACAGGAACACGTGTGTATACAGAGCTGTTGCCCTTGCCCTGGTCTTTGCTACTGCACATGGGATGCATCCAGATGCTTCAGGCCCTGGTTAAAAAATCAACACACCGTGACCCATTGTTGCTGTCACATAACACTGTACTGGCATCCATAGATCCACCAGCATGCAGGTCAACACGCTGCCGGTGCTCCAGTACAACAACTTCCGGCAAGTGGCAATGAATGCGAAACAAACCAGCTTTCCACACCCCACGAGAGACTACATGCAACTTGAGAGGTGGGGGCATTTCATCCCATAAAGGGCGAACCTCAGACATCTGGCTGGCCTCCCCCTAGCTGCAGTGGTTGAGCAGGGGTCGGGCCTCCGCCAAAGTCCATGGACAGGCTGCCTGTCAATGGCATTGGTTTTTCAGGCCCAGAGATGAACCCTAAAGCTTGATAGCCTGCCAGGTCCGCCTTATTCGGGAGCTGCTCCTCAGACTGAAAGGCAGTTGGGCTGGCAAGGATCTGAGGAAGGTTTGCTTCCAGCTGCTGCAGCTGGGGGACAATGTCCCCAAATGCGGGCCTGCAGAAGCACAAATTGCAGTTGCAAGTTCCGGAGAGGGAAGTGGCATAAATGAACAATCTGGTAATCCCATGATCAGGGCATGGAGGGTGCCTTACAATGACCTTTCTGTACTAGCTGGGACCAACTATTCCAGGTTAGGCAACCCAAAACTGCCATCCATCTATCATAGCCCACTGCCACCCTCCAACAGAACAGCAACCCTGCAAAACTATCGAAACTTGTGAGATAATCTTATGCTTACCTCTCTGAGGCTTCCTGCTTCCAGCAGTCCTCCACCAGAGTCCTGAGGCGTGCTGGCACTGCACCTGGCAAGGGCCATTGCGGCCTGGCTCCCTGATGAGCCACCCTGTGCACCAGCAGTGCCAGTGGATATCCCTGGAAGGCCCTCCTCCCCGTGACCATTTCCCACAGCAGCACCCCAAAGGCATACACATCACTGGAGCGACTGGCACGACCATGGAGCAGCAGCTCAGGGGACATGTGGGTCACAGTGCCCTGGGAGGGAAAAGGCAAGAGGAAGGAGCAGGAGGGGCTCAGCAATTAGGCCCAGGAAATGAATGGCAACCAAACAGGCTTTGACAGCAAGTGCATACTTTCAATGGTAACCACACACATGTGCAGCTTACGTGCGTGGAATCCAACAGCCAGCAGGATAAGGACTCGGAGGGGTTGCAACAGCATATAGCGGGTGCAACAACATATGGCATAGCACACACAGGAATGTTATTTCCCTGTAAGGGACACAGAGCTGCATTTCCCGCAAGAGAGGGAGACATCAAGGGGCTGTTCCCCATACATGCAGTTGGATCACGGCACCAGGAAATGGTAAAAACCATCCAACCCGTTCCACAGTAACAACACTCACCCCATGCATATGACTGACATGTGTTGCGTCTGCGTCCAGCATCAGGCTCAAGCCAAAGTCAGATATCTTGCCAATCAGGCGGGTACCTGCACGTGGCTGTTGCTGCGGCTGCTGCTGCTGCTGCATGCTGCTGGCCGCGCCAGACATGTCAAAAGCTGGCCCCTTGTCCAGCAGCACATTGCTAGCCTTGAGGTCCCCATGCAGCAGTCCCTCACTGTGAAGGTGAAGCATTGCTCTGGCGATATCCAGGGCAACTGGAAGCACCAGCGACAGATCCTGAGCTTCAGCTGACCAGCTACCACCACCTCCGTAGTGATGCTGCAGATGGCTGCCTTGGCTGCTGCTGCTGCTTGGCCGACAAAACACTCCTCGATCAAGCGCTGATCGGAGCGTGCCCTAAGGGAGCCAGGAGCAGCAAGGTACACACAGCTCTTAAGCTTGCATGAACAAAACTCTTTTGAGAAAGCAAGCAAATCCTTTGCCAAAAGCACCATAACATGAGAAACTAAGCCTGCCCGTATTTTTATGGAACTGCAGACGTGAGGCAGGCATCAGCGAGACTTGATACCGGCTTTCATCTGCGTCAATTAGTGGAGCGAACCAAAAAGGGAAACTACACAAGCAACACTGTTCTTCAAGCTATCACAAAGGCAGCATCACAATGTCCGTGTCTACCATGCATTTAGCCCCCTACATCCAACTGCATTTTCGCTGAGCAGTGGGAGCATGGATCTTGATCTCTGTAGCAATACAATGCAGGCACGGTAGTCACGCCAAACCTGACCAGAAGTCGATGTCACATTCATGGGCTCCGCCACTTACTTAGAAGCCCCTACCTGGCTACAGTACTCCATTACAAGCCGCAACTCCCACCCCAAACTGTCATCCTCCAGCTGCTCCTGCTCAGCTGCACCAGTTGCTGGACGCGTCTCTGGCCTGAGCCCTTTGCCAACCGCGCCCACCCCAGTCCCCAGGGCATCACCCGCGAGCGGATGCACTTCATACCTAAACACACGCACAATGTTCGGGTGCTGCATGCTCATGCTGACGACGGCCTCGATGAGCGCCATACGTTCAGCCTTGTCTTGACTGTAGTTCGACTCCTCCCTCAGCTGGTCTGCTACCGCCCTTCCTACCCCCTTGTCTCCCCAGCCATGAAGCAGCTCCCCCGAGCTCTTAGGCACATGCACCAGTTTCACAGCTACGGTCTTGCCCCTCCACGCTGCTCTGTAAACAGTACCAAAGCTACCGCAGCCCACCACCTCCAGCAGCTGTATATCACGACCAAGGCGACCAGGGTCTACGCAATTTGACCCAGGAGCAATTTCAACGGAAGCACCACGGGGAGGAACGTCCCTGTTGAGGGGAGATGGAGGAGGAGAACCCACAGCACTAGGCGCACTATCATCAATCTCCAAGAGACTAGCCTCGTGTGCGCCAACCACACCTTGCGCTGGGCTCGCATCTGCAAGCTCAGTGCGCCGCCTATGCACCAGTTCCTGCTGCTTCTCTACCTGCTGCTGCTGCCGCGGCTCTTCTTGCTGCAGTTGCCATCCAGAGCTCCTGCCTTCTGCGGGCTTATTGACTACACTCCCACTGCCTGTCAAGAGGGTCAGCCGCCGCCGCTGCAGCTTCACTGACATAGCAGATATAGCATGATGAACCCTCTGCCAACCCGTGTTATGGCGGTGGCCCCCTCCACCTGGGCTACCTCTGCTGCTCGCTCCACTTTCACAGGGCGTTATTTCCCCACTAGAAGGCAAAGACGGCATACCTGCCCGTGTTGCTGCGCTGCCCGCACATGTGTGCGGGTGAGGTGTATTTGGACCCAGCCGCCTTGACATGGGGCTCCCAGACTGATCTGAAAGCGGATCCACATCTTCAGTTCCCCTCATCACCTGGCCTGCATTACCCTGACGGGCAGGACCATTACCACCAGCAACTGCTCCCGCCTGCAACTCACTGACCACCCCTGCACCTGCAATGTTTCCCCGCCGTCTAGCTTGATCGCCTGCCCCTAGGTTAAACCGCTCACCCTGACTTGAAGCATTTCCGCTGCTCCCATACCTCCTGCTGCCGCTGCTGCTAACCTTCACATCCGCATCCCGGCTTGTGCTCCTGCTCGAGTTCAGCCCTCCCCAGCTGCCAGCTAACCACCAGCTCTCTTTCGGACACCAATTGCAGCTCCCGGTACTCCCTTCCTCAGACATGTCAAGCCCTTCCACTAACTCCTTTTGACCATCCTGCCGCGACCCCCGCTTGCGCCGCCTGCGGATCACGACAAACGCTACCAGCGCTGCTGCCACGAACACAAAACCCAGCACCACCACTGCTACAAGCCATCCAGGCCAGCTGCTGCTGTTTGCTGTGGGTCTCACTGCTGCTCCACCTCCTCCTGGCCAGCTGTAGTCCATGCCAGCTGCTGCTGCCCTGGCTGCAAAGTCATCATCCCTCAGTAGGGTGAGATTAGTGGCCTCGATGCCCCTGCCCTCAAGAGCTGCCAGGTACAGCACCCCAGGAGCCACCAGCTTGGGGCCAATGGCAATTATCTCAGACCTAGGGTCTGCACAAGGGGCATGCACACGGTGTGAGCGTCTCAACAGTGTAATAGACCTGAACTGTGAGTACCATGTACAGCAAAACAAAAGGAGAAGTGTCTGGAATGCATGATGCAAGCTTGTTGAGCTTAGCATGATGAGGTCATCTGCCTGTCCCTATAGGAGCTCGCTGGTCTTAATTATACCAGCCCCCACCAAAATGTCACAACAGCGGTCTGCCTGGGTCACTATATTATAAACATGCCAAAGCAAGAGTGGCATAGGCCCTGCACCTTATGGTATGACAAAACAAGCGAGATGGAACACTGTATAGGTTGTTTTCATAATGCAACCAAGATATGAAGACGACAAATGCCTAGACATCAGGTCCAGCAGGTGATACAACAACACTCAAAACCTCCGATGCCCCAGTATACACCATTCATCCAGCTCAGAGCCAGTTCAGGCTTGCAGCTAAACATTTCGAACCATTACGACACACTCTCCTTCCTGCTTTCCTGAAAACAAGTGTCACTAAAGTCCCTTCAGCATGACTAACCAACCAGCACAAAAAGGGGAGCGGACAGCAGAAGCACTAGCTGCTGACATCCTTATGCATCAGCCCTTGCCCTTGTATCCTACACTGGTTCTCGTCCAAGGTCTCAGTGCACACGGCTTACCACTCAGCTGCAGGACAAACTGCCTGGCCTGTTTGGATCTGTCCACCAACTCATCAAACTCCTGTGCAGGTAGCACCAAGGTAGCCGTCTCCAGGATAACGGGAGCAGTGTCTGCACCTGATGGGACAGTCTGGTCCCTGATTGCAGGAAACAACGGAAGGTGCCATGGCAGAAGTCAATAACTCTGTGACATGTGTGGATGGGTTCCTTATCAAGCACGTGCTGGCCAGTCAAGCAACCATGGTGAGGCACTTACGTCCATGGTTTCATCTTTGAACCCAATGCATAGGACACAGCCCTCCCACAGCTTGTAAACTCTGTATTAAACAAGCACATCATGCCAGCCAATGCCAAGGCCTTGTGTTGGGCCTGGCTTGTCGCACATGGGGCTGACAAATGATTGACTCACAGACTCAATGCACTAGGCTCACTGCTGCTTGTAGTTCATGAACCCACCTCCTGATCCCCCATAGAAGGATGGTCCAAACATATGGGGACAGCAAATCAACTGCTGCAGCTGCATGCTGGCCTTGAGCTAGACCAGCAAGAAGCAGGTTCTGCATCCGCAGTGCTCCTGGCTCTGGCTCACTAGAGGGCCTTGGTTGCGAGCCACTGCTGGCACTGGCAGACTCCACAGGCACACCAGGAGCTGTCAATGCATCTTCAAGTAGCAACACATCACGTTTGTAGCTCAGATCTATGACAGCCTGTGCATCTCGCTGCCTGCTAAGGTTTGCTAATGTGCCCACGGTGCTACTGCTGTTGCTGCTGCTGCTGATGTTTCCCACGGCCTGGGCGACTGAGCGTGATCTGCAAAGCTGCTCATCTGGGCTGGGAAGTGCTGCAATAAGCGTGATGGGGAAGTGGATGGCTAAGGGCTCGTCATCCTCCCAACTCAAGTTGCAGTGCAGCAGCACCACATTTTGCCGCAAGCTTGGAGCAGCAGCTTCATCAACCAGAATGTCCTGAAGTGTCGAGCACAAAACATTGCAGTCAGTCAGGCGTCTGCCAAAGGGTGAACGGGTTGCGTCAACAGCAGCGGGCAAGATTATAGAGCACCAGGGACAGCTTTGCACTATGCAAGATGTACTTCTATGCAGATTGATGAGACTGTCCATGTGTACGCATTTTTGACCAGCTCAAAAAGGTAAGCAAATTTGGTAGAAAGACAAGGGCAATCATCATCACAACACTAGGCCCAATCTGCTGTAGAACAACCCACCAAACAGAACCTGCCAGCACTTCCCAATCAGCACAACACCACACACAGCCAAAACACGGCCGCTGAGGAGGCCCAAGGTGCAGGACATGGCAGACCAACAAGGCGCAGCCACATGACAACATGGCAGCACACTCACCCGCAGCTGGGAGACGTCGTCCACTTTTGAGATCAATGGTGATGCTTGATTTGGAGTCAGAGTAATCGTGCCCAAGGAGGGATCTAAGGAAGGCTCAGGCAGCTGTGCGGCAACGATAGGGGCCGTGGTGAAGATGCTGTCATAGATAGCGCTGAACTGCGCAACAATAGCTTGGACTCTTATAGTTGCATAACCAGGTGGTGCTGGCAACGAGAAGACCTGCGGTGGTACAGCAGCACCAAGGCACACTTTCGGCTTTAGGGACAACTGAACAACAAACAAGGGGCAAATCCAGCCCTGCAAGAACATGCAATATCCTTGCGGCAACTTTTCCGCCACTTAGCAAATCCAGCAAGCACCTCTATGCTGCACATACATCATTGGCTGGTCCAGGAAAGCAAAAGAGGTTACACACAAAACTCCTTACTCCTGTCCATTCGCAAAGCCGGCACACTTTCTATGGCTACTTGAGTTACACAGCAACCTGATTAGGAGCACGGGCATGCAACTCCTGACTGTCAGCATTGGCCAGTCCCTTCTTAGTCACAAGATCAATACCAGGCTTTGAACCGTTCCACACAGGCATGCATTAAGAGCAGCTGCCACATGCCACTAAAGATAAAGCTCCAGCACCAGCACTTTGATTCTCCAGAGCTCTTACCTCTAGTTGTGTCACCCCAATAGTATTGATAAGAAACTGTCTCTGATCTTGGAAGAAGCTCATATCAGATTTGAAAATGGTCGCCATGTACAAGAGGTAGTTCAAAGGTGTCGTGTCAGCCAGCACCACGGTCATGTTCTTGGCAGCGTAGCGCATGGCAATCCTGAATACAGAATGGAATATAGCATGTAATGAGTGGTGTTTGAGGTAGGCAGGCGAACACCGCATGGTCCCAGGAGGCATCACCGCCTGAACAGATTGCCAGGAAGCATGGTTCCTTTTGAGTCGAAGCTGGTAGGTGCAAAGCCTTTAACTGCCGCATTGCTTTATGGAGGGCTTGGGTTGGCTAAACAAGGTTATGCAAGTCCTTCTCCCTCGAGGAGAGCCCGTCTACCCTTGTCCTCTGTCATCTGGTACTGCTGCAATGCAAAAGCACCCTGCTTGCAGCAGTAACCATGTAGCAAGATTAGCAGCCAGTTTGTAACATCCTGGTAAGCACTGATCCAAGAATTCACCTGCCCATGCACCAGTCAAGAGCCCAAAACATTGCTGGCATTTCTCAGATCTCAGATCTCAAATCTCAGAAGCAGAACTAGTAATGCAAAAGGGTCCATTTCTGCCAAGTGTGGACGTATTTTGCTCACCTATCATAGTACAAAACCCAAA
This sequence comes from Pseudopediastrum boryanum, assembly GCA_963556185.1. Lineage (NCBI taxonomy): Eukaryota > Viridiplantae > Chlorophyta > Chlorophyceae > Sphaeropleales > Hydrodictyaceae > Pseudopediastrum > Pseudopediastrum boryanum. Next base: position 2,870,389 of record OY744499.1, read on the forward strand.
AGTTTGCAGACGATGAAATGCTGGCGGGCCTTGCAGTTTCTGCTGATTCAAGGTTGCCAGGCGCTAAGTTCTCAAACAGAAGCCAGGCAGTCGTTAAGTTGGAGCTAGGTGCCGTCAGCCTCAACTGATTAACCTGCAGCGGATTTTTGTAAAAAGTTCCGTCAGAACATAAATACAAAACATTGCACGTATCCAGCACAGCATAGCAGAACCCAGGCAGCTTTGCGTTTCGGACCAGTCCAGGTTAACATCTGAGCTTTGAAGGAATAGCACTACCACCCGCTTCAGGAGCAATCGGGAATAAGCAGAACAAATTGCCAGACAAAAGCATACACCTTACATGGCTTTAAGAATATCACACATCTAGGGAACTGTGCACATCAAGCAGAAATTTATAAGATGGATACCTTTCAGCACAAGGCATAAATAACACACCCATGCCCTACATAACTAAACAAGAGTAGACATATAACCATAGATTTCATCCAGCTCTGTAACCAAGAAGGCCACAGCCTCCAACTGCAGCTGCTTACCTCCATATGCCAATCCACACTCGTGTTCCTTGAGCTGAGACCCACCCAGTGCAGAAACCTGTTAATTGCAATCCCACGAGCCGACACACCAGTTGCGCTTGACACAGTTATGTTGGCAGTGACATACACCAGCAGCGGTGTGGTCGTGCTTATGCTGCCAAAGCTCTTCAACAGCGGCACAGTTGTAGCATTATCTGCCCCAAGAACATAGTTTAAGCTGCTTGCAGGGTTAGGGTCTAGGCCCTTGTCCTGCTGCAGCAGGCGCCGTGGAATCCCTTTACTGCTCCCAGGCAAGCTGCCCACTGCTCTTGTTGGCATTGACCCTACTGTGATGTTGTTTGTAGCTCGTGCCTGCTCCAGCGAGTCAGCCACCAGTAGTCCCACAGAGAGCCAGGTGGTGGTGTTGGTGGGGTTCTGCCACCAGGACACATGGAGGAAGCTGGTGCCATCCTGCAGCAGGGGGTGACAAGGGGCTTGGCTCAAGACCAGGAAAAAAGCTGCATGGTACACTACCCTGCATGTCATTACTACTGAAGTTCTTTGCTAGCTGGCTGGGCCATTGCAGAGGGATGCTGCCAAGCTGGGACACGCAATGACAGCAGGTCTAGTTACAATCCAAGCACACTGGAGAGTGGTGACAGCTCATAACAATCTTTGCTGCATTACTACATCAGGTTACATGTATGTAAACCGCGGGTTTTCCTACTGCAGCTCACACATGACACAGCAATGCTTTACCACCTTCCCACAGCTTGCCATCAACTGGTAACAAGGTTGGAGCTAATATGCAGGCGTTCTGCTGTCCTTCATATGGCACAGCCAAATGGCCAGCGAGTAGGCAGACCCGGTTCCTGCACGGTTGCGTGTCGAGCTGCTAGGGTAATGCAACTTTTCCAGGCCACGAGGGTGGTGAAGGGCACAGCCAATCACAGCCGGGTAAGGCCTATTGGGCTATCCCCCGCTTTTCCATTGCAGCGCAGTCCAACCTGTATGTCATGCCATGCAACGCCATGTGATGCACTGCCATGCAATGCCATGCAGCTGCTGGTTGTTGTTTGCATACATGTACTCACAGTGTATGCTCTGCCATCATCGACCAAGCTCCTAAGGAACGCCACATGTTGCTGTAGGCTTGCTCTCGCAATGATAATGCGCACGTCTTGCAGATGCAGTCGGCTGCTGCTGTTATCGCCCCTAATCAAACCCATGGGCCTCATGAGCGCCTCAGGGTCTGCTTGTGCTGGTGAAGGCAGCGAAAAGCCTGATAGCACCAGGTTGGTAAGCTTCAGAGGACCTGCAGTCCAGGTGCAATATTCCTTTAAGGGATTTCTAGGGTATAGGTATAAACAGCTGTATAAAGTGACGGTCATGCACGTGCATCTGTTACTTTGACTGATGCTCATGCGCACATGCATGGACCTGAGTCCAAGATCATGTGCTGCAAAGTTTTTCAGTGCAGGCCCCACCCGGAGTCTTCTACAGAATCATAAATGGCATTGACAGACCTGTAGGCAGAGAGTCCCCAGCACTCTGGCAGCTTGCTATCAGAGCTGGTGGCCAGGGTCCAGGGGACAGCCTCTCCCCAGCTCCAACAGAGCCAAGCGAGGCCGTGTCCTGCCATACGCAATCCCCTTGCAGCTGCAGCGACGTGCGATCCCCGCCTCCTCCCTGTATCTTGGAACATTCTGGTTGCCGAGCGCTGCTTCCGATTTGTAAAGTTCCTCGTGGGGCAAGGATCAGAGCAAGAAACCAGCTGCAAGCAACTACAGGAGAGTGTCTGGATCTGCGTGTGTCCATACTACAGACACCGTCTTCAGCCTGAGTCCTTCTGGGCTTCAAGCTGGCGAAGGAATACACCCATCTTCAAGAGTGGCCTGGTGTCCAGGGCTGATATAAAAAAATGCTCGGGTTCAGCACGTCCCTTTCTCTCAGCACCAGGATCTTCTCAGAAGTGTTCTTTTGTCCAAATAGTAAGAAAAGGTTTCCTCGAGCATGTCGGAGGAATCACTTAGTTGGCACTTTACAAAGCAGCTGCCGTGTTGAGTGTTTCACAAAGATTTTACGTCCTGACACAGCTTTACTTGAAGGGTCCTCTAGCCCTAATCCTCACAAAAGTCACTTTTTGAGCCTTCGGAAGGGCACCGGAAGCGAGTCACTCAACTGCTCGCAAAGCATTTTAAAATCCCCGATCGTCAATCAATCGGACTCGACCCCTCAAAATCAACACAATTGCCACTTGACAGGTCTCAAGGGACTTACAGTTGTCTGGATGGGTGTTCAGCGGCCGGCTCCAATGCAAGTTGCTGGGTTCTCGGATTTGTTTTATGGGGGTGGCTCGTTCGATTAACTCCTTTACTTGACGGTTATTAATCGAGGATTTACACATACTTCATTAAAGCTCAGAATGGATCACTCGATGGCACAGTCCCGCACATGTCCAGGCATACCCACTCAGGTGGTGGCACTCCAGCTCGGAAATGTGAACTCTGAATTTGCAGCTGTGAGATTAGAACCTGGGTTTTGCAATCCAGCAACAGCAGAAGCGGCAGTTGGCGACTCTCGATCTTTAGGGGTAAAGGGGTCTACATGCAAGTGCCACAACCACACTCCCGCCCTGACCCTAGACGAATATGTATGAACTAACCCCCAAAAATTGAGGGATGAGTAAGCAGCCGGGGCAGAAGCAGTCGCACCAGAACTACTAACGGTTGCAACAGGGATAGCGCTGGAACCAGCAGCAGCAGCCATGCCCTTGAATGCAACAGCAGCAGTACCACAAGCACAATCAATTACAAGCAGCAGTTGTATCATTAGAAGCAGGCAGAGCAGTTGCTTGAGGGAGCCCAGTGTTAAACATAGCCGCATGCAAAATAGAAGCAGTTGTCAGGAGGGGTCCACAGCAGCATGGCACCAAGAAGGAGCAGAAAGGCGTTCCAGAGCGGAGTCAGAAACATCAGCGGTGATCCAGCAAATCCATCTGCTTGGCGGGATTGGCAGTGAAGGTGGCTGTGCTCTTCCTACGCCTCTAGCCATAGAGCTGCTCTCGTTCCCTAAGTACTCGTTCCCAGACATTCCCATGGTTCCACAGAAGGGCTTGCATGGGGATCTGGAGCAGTTGAGGGGGTTGTAATGGTAGCAGCAAAACCACTGCTTGCATATTAACACTGGAAGAAAGGACAGCCCCCTCTGTCTGGAGGGGCTTGTAGGGGAGGGCTGTGCATGGCTCCAACAGCAGCACAATATCCACCAGCACCGGGACCAGCAGCACAAATACTGCTGATAACGGAAGCCTCTATTCCCGCCCAGGTTGTGGCAGTAAGAGTTGCAGTCAGTAGCAAGGGTAGGAGAGGCAGCAGAGGCCTCTGGGACTAATGGCATTAAGGTGCAGGCCCCAGCTCCTGTGTGGGCTGTTGGTACTGACACCGCTGCTGCAACTGAGGTGATAGTCATGAATGATAATGAAGTGATTTGCGCAAGCGAAGCAAAAATATGTCATGAATTTAAATCTTTCAATGCATTACATACTCTCAATATAGTTGTTCGGTCAAAAGCATTAGTTGTTTTTTGCTGTTTTTTCCAGGCAATGATTAAACCCTGTGTCTCATGTCTTTTCAGAAGGGTGTTGGATTTGAGCAAAGTGATGGTCATGAATGATGAACCTAAAGGGGTTGCAGCTGAAGTGGCAGGGACAAGCAAGGGAACTGGGGGGGGGGGCAATAGCCAGGCCAAGATTGCTTCAGGGCATCAGGAGCGGGCAGGGGATGTTAAGTTTAGATCAGCAGCAATGGCAGCAAAAGCATCATTACAACAGCTGCAGGCGAGCGTTGAGGGCCCGTCCACACCACGGAAGCTAGGATATGTCCAACATGAGCAGCAGCAGCAGCAGGGCAAGAACGCAGCAGCTTAAGAGGATTCCATGTCATCAGCCCGAAAGGCCCATATGCAAAGTGGGTTAAATGGAAGGGGTTGGCACGGAACAGGCAAGGCCTTGGGATTTGGTAAGGGACTCCAAGGGTGGGGAGGAGTGGGGTGTGTTGTGAGAGCTAGGCATTTGCACTGTGCATCCTACATTGATGTCTGTTCCAGCTCGCTAAAGTGTTGCTGCTGGACCATCATCTGCGGCATCCTAGCAGCACCAGCAAAAACAGCAGCAGAATCGTCAGAAGTCCCACCAACAGCACCAGTAGCAGCACCAGCACCAACAGCAGTGACTTGTACCACCAGCAGCAGCAGGAAACGGGTGTAAAAATCTATCATCAGCAGCCGACCTGTGTTGCTGGCTTATGGCTATGAGGGTTATGGCGTCAGCTCTGGCAGCACCTCTACCTACTGCTGCTGCTGGCAGCCCTTCTTCAGCTTTAGGGAGCAGGTCCTAGTTCCAGGGAGCATCCTGGCGACAGTGGCCAGAACAGCCAGGCATCTGCATCAACTGCTTTTCCTGTTGACAATGCTTAACCTGCTACTGCTCGGGCTGCAGGGGCAAGAATTTCTGAAGCATTCGTTGCAGATCATAGCCGCTTGCAAGCTGAGGAGGCCAGTCCATCTGCTCTTGCAGTTGCTGTGACTGCTGATGGCGCTAGGCAGTTGGCGGTGGAATCTGCTAGTGGTCAAACTGATGCAGGAACTCCCACTGCAGCTGCTGCTTCTCATTGCACTGCACCTCCTCCCAGTGGTACTACTGGGCTCTCACGCTTGGTGGGAGTGGAGCAGCTAGAGTTGAGTCTTACCAGCTGAAGCAGACTGGCAGTGTCCAGGGAGCAGCACTGGAGGTGTCATAGCTGTGTACCAGACTGCAGGTGAGGGAAGGTATAGTTTCTGTGCTTCTGGCTTACTAGAAAGTTCAGGACTGTCCTATGTGGTTGTGTCTACTATCAAGACACCTGAAAGTGAAGCAACTAGCAGAAAGACTTTGTTGACAGGCATTTTCCGCAGCATGGTCTTGGTTTCGAAGGGGTGTTCTCCTAGGCAATCTTGGTCTGATGTGAACAGCGAACTCACGTGGATCATGTGATGTCCTTTCCATACTATTTGAGACTTGACTGCCCAGGCATTGTGAGATATGTGCCAGAGGAGGTATGCTTTGATAGCTTGAAAGCTGGCCTTGCATGTTCAGCTCTATTCATTTATTCAGCAGGGCCATGTGAACATAAGTTCAATATATCACACTGCTCTCCAGAATCTGGTAATATCTGGTGTTGGTTGCTGAGAAGAGTCTATTGCCACCACACTGCTCCCTGCATCAGGTGCCCAGCCCACTGAAGGCAGTTGTTAGCAAAGCCATGACGGCTAGCATCCTTGAGCCCCTGGGTGGCAAAGGGTGAGTCTCTCTGGACCTGCTGTGCTACCGCGTGCTGAGGCATAGCTTGGGGAACAGGCAAGGAGCCATTGTGGAGAATGTCACACCATGCGGCCAGGTTTGCAGAGGTTGAAGGTTGAGCCGCTTATGACTGGCCAGTGAGATGCGTGGGGACTGGAGCAACTCCAAAGCACTGCCATATCTGGTCACATGCTACTCACAGATCAGGGCCTGGATGAAACTAGCCCGTTGCTGGGCATTGCATATGAGATGCTCATCACTACTAAATCAGTATTGAGGATGGAGCAGGGCAAGGCACTTGTAAGGCTTGTCTGCTACTGATGCATGGGATCATGTTATGTTTTTAGGGGTTGCCTTCCATGTATAACTTCTTGTGTTCAAGTTTTAGGGCGCAGAGCCACCCCAGGTCCACAGTGAGGCCAGAGGCATACTCCTGCGTGTTTCTGCCTTGTTGGCAGGGCAGAGGTTGAAATTGGTGGTGTTTGCAAAATAATGGGCAGCTGCATTAGGGGCAGCATTGCCCCGCTCTGTGGCTGCTTTCTGGAGGCACATGCGGAATGGGTGTTATGTTGAGCTCTCCATCGATCCCAGCATTGTGGGCTCGTGTGAGAAGTAATGCATGCAGCTACTTATCCAATGGCTTTAATTACAGACATGGCAAGATATAGTGCCCAGTTGTGGGGTACGCCGGATAGTAGTATAAGCTTGATTCTGGTATATGAGCAGTGACGCTTGTTGCTGTATGTACATGAGTGGGTCGGCATGGTCTAGATCTCATATGGCTCGGGGCCTCGCTCTGACATTTTTTTACCAGATGTGAGCGTGAATACAGAGCGCAATTGCATCTTTTGTATCCTTTCCTTTCGTCGCTGCCGTGAACATTCAACGCTCGCATTGTGTCTTTGCGACAGCATAGAGCAACCGTGACTGTCACGGTTGAAACTGTTCGGGTTCCTTCATTGGGGTGACGAAGAGCTCCCAATCAATCGCAGGACATGCTTGCCCATTGTGCAGCAAGAAGTATGGCGCACGGCACTGGCGGTCTGTGATTAAGCGGTTAGCTTGAGGTACTGTTCACTGTACCCTCACATGTCTCGTTAGCAGACGGCTAACAGACGGCGAACTCTGTTCTTCCCGTCAAAGCCCCACCCGCCTCGAGTGCTGCTAATTTCAACCCGCCTTTCCAAAGCTTGATTAGGGTGAGTAGGTAGTTGGACTCAGAATGCGTGTTACCTTCAAGACGGAGCTGCTGACCAACAACCTCGTTGGGCACACTATGGGAAAGGCTTTTCTCCTTACCTTGTCCCAAACCCGCACTAGGAGTCCTAGCGGCTTAGGACCAGTGCCGGTGCCTGTCCTAACCCATGCCACTGGCCGGACATTCTTTCATATGCCTGCTGGTTGCACGAAAAGCTTCTTTTGTGTTAGCCCAGCAGTCCTAGGTTCATCTGTGGTAGTACTGATGCTGTCTTCGCCGATGGGCTTGGGCGAACATCCCTTGGGCGAGCACTGTTCAGAAGGGTTTGACGCCCCAGATTCTGTTTATTATTGCCATATCTACAGCCGAGGCAATGTTCTGGGAACAATGTTGGACGGAAACTGTCTGTTGTAAGCTGGTCCAGCGATGTTCACTTTGGACTCACGGGAACCTTCGGCTTCAGCAACACAGCACCCAGCTCAAATGCCTGTGGAATGCGAATGGTATATGCCCACGGCTATAGCTCTCACGCATGGGGCATCTGCTGCTTAAGCACACCTGCACTAGTCCACCGATGTTGCCTGACGGGTCGCCAGCAAGGCTGGACTACTGCCTGGACCTAGAAGCAGGGTTGTCAGGTAAGCAATCTTACAAGTCGCAAGCGTATCTCGAGCAGACAGTGTCAATGCACTGATAAATCGCAGCTATCATCCCCATCCTGGCGCAGCTCAGCTTCAGGGTTATCCTGCAGGTGTTAAACATACGACGTGGCCCAGCATGCCACCACCAGCCGGCCGGTCTAGCAGGTCATCATAAAGCCAATCACTTATTCATAGAACCCCGATGCTGCAATGTAGCTGAGCAGGCATGTAGGAAGGAGTCGCAGATAGTCAAAGAGATAGCCAGTATACAACAGTCAGCAACAGCCCATGCATGATCTCCGGGTGCATAAGGCTTTTATCTCTTACTATTGTGGCTGGCAGCTGATGTTTCGCTGTGCTTCTTAAGTGCTGCTCTTCTTGCTGCTGATGTAGGGATCATTGGCATGCAGGCCGCTGACGGCAGAGAAGATATGTATTGTGTTTCATAGAAGGGAACTTTAGGGTTTGGTCTGTCCCAGAGCCAAGGTGAGGATGAATGGCATCTGCTGGGACCTTTGGGCAGGCTCAGGGGTGCAGTTATTAGTCACAGGCAAGGGCTGTGGTGAGATTAGGAAAGCGCTTAGCAATGATTCAATAACATGTAAGGGAGCTTTAGAGTTGCAGAAGCAGGGGTTAAAGCTGTGGCGAGGACATCTGCATGGGAACATAGCAGGTGCTGTCGGTGGGACATGTTGAGTCGCATGATGCATTTGTGAAAAGCTAGACCCACGAGCAGTCCCAGCAGTCCCAGAAAAGCAGCTATATGCTAAATGCTAGTATGCATTCTGGATGTTGTTTAGTTTGCTTTCCATTCTGCAACAGGGCCTGATCTTTTGGACGCAGTGCACCCGCTCAGTCATGGTAGGCTACAAGTTGTGCAGTGCAGTTCTGTAAGTCTGCTTCTACCGTGAAAGGCAGATCTAGTCTCTGCATGTGCTCCAATATGGTTTTCTGATGCACTTGGTCTTGCCTTAAATATGTGCCTGATGCCTCGTGCACCCCATCATGTTGACATTTTTTTTTGGCTCTTGCTTGCAGCTCCAGATCTTCCGATTCCCCTGGAACCGCTACCCGATGACCAGCGTGTTGGTGCAACGAGTGGCTTGACCAGTGGGATGAGCATGAGCTGACCATACCATGCAAGCTGGTCTGAGCTGGAGCAGCTTGGGCATCAATTCCACCCATTCAAAGACCCTTGTCTTGACCATTATGCCGATCAAGTAAGTGCTGCTAGGAGCTGTATATGTTTGCTTCTAGTATGACATGGCGGTGTAGTATGACATGGCGGCAACATGTATGTAATAGGATTTGCTGCTGGTTGGGGTGGGGCAGGGGGAGCTCTGGCTCGCACATGGCTGTATCGCTGGATAGAGCGCTGGGCATAGGAGTGGGCTAGCAGGAGGTTGGGGGGCTTTGCTAAAGCTAGTTTCTGGACCTGCCATGATTTGCTGCTGCATCGGCATGCAATGAGAGGTGCTTCATGGTTCCCAAATTGCAAGTGGGCTATCCAATAATGGGTGTGCCAGACTAGTATAGACATAGTAAGAGTCAGGGGAAGGTCTGGGTCTGGGTAAATGAACCTAAGCGCTTGTGGTTTGTTTGTTGGCATGCCACAGCCAAGCCAGTGGTAGTATTGATTTTGCTGCTGCTCTGCTGTTCCTGCTGCTTCCCCCATGCCCACAGCTGGCCTTACCCTGTGACCGCTCCTTTTCTACTGCTGGTTCCTGTGGTGTAGGAACTTTTTTTACATATATAGCTGTTGTAAAATGTGCAAGCGCTCGCTGCGGGGCTTAGTGTGATGAGTATAGCCCATGCTTTTTGCTGCTGCTGCTGTTCCTGCTGCTCTACCCGTGCCACAGCCGACTCTACCCTGCGACCGCTTCCCTAATCCTGAAGCTCTTTGTGGTGTAGGAGCTTTCTTTACATATAAAGCTGTTGTAAAATGTGCAAGCGCTCGCTTCGGGGCTTAGTGTGATGAGTATAGCCCATGCTTTTTGCTGCTGCTGCTGTTCCTGCTGCTGTACCCGTGCCACAGCCGACTCTGCCCTGCGACCGCTTCCCTAATCCTGAAGCTTTCTGTGATGTAGGAGCTTTCTTTACATATATAGCTGTTGTAAAATGTGCAAGCGCTCGCTTCGGGGCTTAGTGTGATGAGTATAGCCCATGCTTTTTGCTGCTGCTGCTGTTCCTGCTGCTCTACCCGTGCCACAGCCGACTCTACCCTGCGACCGCTTCCCTAATCCTGAAGCTCTTTGTGGTGTAGGAGTTTTCTTTACATATATAGCTGTTGTAAAATGTGCAAGCGCTCGCTGCGGGGCTTAGTGTGATGAGTATAGCCCATGCTTTTTGCTGCTGCTGCTGTTCCTGCTGCGTTACCCGTGCCACAGCCGACTCTACCCTGCGACCGCTTCCCTAATCCTGAAGCTCTTTGTGGTGTAGGAGCTTTCTTTACATATATAGCTGTTGTAAAATGTGCAAGCGCTCGCTTCGGGGCTTAGTGTGATGAGTATAGCCCATGCTTTTTGCTGCTGCTGCTGTTCCTGCTGCTGTACCCGTGCCACAGCCGACTCTGCCCTGCGACCGCTTCCCTAATCCTGAAGATTTCTGTGATGTAGGAGCTTTCTTTACATATATAGCTGTTGTAAAATGTGCAAGCGCTCGCTTCGGGGCTTAGTGTGATGAGTATAGCCCATGCTTTTTGCTGCTGCTGCTGTTCCTGCTGCTGTACCCGTGCCACAGCCGACTCTACCCTGCGACCGCTTCCCTAATCCTGCAGCCTTGTGGTGTAGGAGCTTTCTTTACATATATAGCTGTTGTAAAATGTGCAAGCGCTCGCTGCGGGGCTTAGTGTGATGAGTGTAGCCCATGCTTTTTGCTGCTGCTGCTGTTCCTGCTGCTGTACCCTTGCCACAGCCGACTCTACCCTGCGACCGCTTCCCTAATCCTGAAGCTCTCTGTGGTGTAGGAGCTTTCTTTACATATATAGCTGTTGTAAAATGTGCAAGCGCTCGCTGCGGGGCTTAGTGTGATGAGTGTAGCCCATGCTTTTTGTTGCTGCTGCTGTTCCTGCTGCTGTACCCGTGCCACAGCCGACTCTACCCTGCGACCGCTTCCCTAATCCTGAAGCTTTCTGTGGTGTAGGAACTTTCTTTACATATATAGCTGTTGTAAAATGTGCAAGCGCTCGCTGCGGGGCTTAGTGTGATGAGTGTAGCCCATGCTTTTTGCTGCTGCTGCTGTTCCTGCTGCTCTACCCGTGCCACAGCCGACTCTACCCTGCGACCGCTTCCCTAATCCTGAAGCTCTCTGTGGTGTAGGAGCTTTCTTTACATATATAGCTGTTGTAAAATGTGCAAGCGCTCGCTGCGGGGCTTAGTGTGATGAGTGTAGCCCATGCTTTTTGCTGCTGCTGCTGTTCCTGCTGCTGTACCCGTGCCACAACTGACTCTACCCTGCGACCGCTTCCCTAATCCTGAAGCTCTCTGTGATGTAGGAGCTTTCTTTACATATATAGCTGTTGTAAAATGTGCAAGCGCTCGCTTCGGGGCTTAGTGTGATGAGTATAGCCCATGCTTTTTGCTGCTGCTGCTGTTCCTGCTGCTGTATCAATGGAAGGAGGTTCACTTAAGAGCTGGGCTGAGGTAAAGCAGGTGCTTTAGCAGTAACGTATAGCAGGGTGCTTTAGGGTTACAGAAACGGGGTTTAGAGCTGTGGCAAGGACAGGTACATTGGCAGATGCTGCCGGTTGTCTGGGAAGGGCGGGGGGGAGGGGGGGAGGGCATTATTGCATTTCATGACATGCCATAGCAGAAATTGCCATAGGCCCCGCACCTCAAGCTGTCACAAAGATCAGCGAGGTGGAACAGGATATGGCTTGTCTTCGGCATGTATGGCAACATATGCCTAGACATGATGTCCATCAGCTGGGTCAAAAGCACCGAAAACCTCCACTCCCCGGGGGGCGGGGGGGCAAACAGGTGCTGACATCGGTGTGACTTTCTTGGTTATGGTTGCAAATGCAGGAACAAGAGGTGCCTCTGGCTGCCCTCACTGGAAAAGCATGGCCAGTTGTCTCGATACCCGACGGATGCCGCCATACACTGAAGCCACCAAGCTGGGGCCTGAAGTGTGTCTGTTTGGGCAGCATAGTAGCAGAAACGTGACCTTATGTGATGTCTGGTGTTGTTGTTGTGTTTGTGTGTTATTTGCAAAGCCATCAATGTCTGGTTGCTGATACAAATGCAACATGTGTAGCTGCTGTGGGCCTGCATCCGTGCTATACCCTAAGGCACCGGTTCTAGCGATCCAAGCACGTGTTTGCGGTTCAGTGTTGTCATTCTGTATGCTGGTAGCGTTGTAAGTGTTTGAGAACACTGCACAGCCATGTATGTGTATTAAAGAGAGAAGACTGCAGCACAGCCATGTATAGGGGTCTGAAAGATAATACTGCACAGCCCTCCGGGATGAGATAATAATGGTGCAGCAGTGCTCTTAACCCCTCACGCACGGGCGGGCCCACTTGATGGGGCCAATTTGTAATCTCAAAAAGACCCGGGGTGGTGTCCCTGTTGGATATAGTTGCTGCACAGCGGGCCTGACTAAAGTTCTATGTTCACAGCAGAGCCTGGGTATTCCATGAGACAGAACAGTACAAAGGGTGCTCTGTCTGCCAGTACTGACTCTACTAGGGATTGAATGAAATATATCTGGCATGAAATGTAATAGAGGTGGTAAGAGCCACACTAGCCGGCCAGTGCACAGGACTTATCCAGCCGGATCTCCTGGGATGGTATCTTCTCTTACAGCAAGTACCATGACTAGTATGGCAGGAACAATGTTTGTGCTGAAGGACAAGCGTGGCCTCACCCCTACTCGGATCACTGTAAAGGAACATAGTTTACCCACTTCTCCTTGGTGCAGCCACACCTTACGTCAACTGAACAAAACATTCAATGTTTGTTTGTTTGTTCTCCTTGGCGGCACAAATAGTGAGACTGATGATGAGCAATGCCCCTACATGATAACCCTTGGACGGTCGGCATCAGTCGGCGAAACCTTGGACGGACGGTGACCCTTCCCCCGTTTCAGTTAACCCTCGCCGACTTCTCCATTTTCGCCCCTTACAACCCGACTACGGCGGAGTTCCCTATAAATCCTACTAGGGCGACATTCCCAACACAAAAAATTAATTATTTTTTATTTATTTCACAATTATTCCTTTATCTCCCATTTACGATTCCGTCGATGTGCATTGGGATTGTCGCCCTATGCTTTCCATTTAAAGCAATGCGATCCTCACTCGGAGCATGATACGAGGCATGCTAGGAGCGAATGATGGTGATACACCCGACACACAAGAGTGGAAACAAGCATTGACCCCTTGTTGTGACATCGCCTAGCTATGTTTGCTTTACACTATTGGCTCACATTCCGTAAGACTTTCGGTGACTAGGATGCGATTTTTGCGACTTGAATAATTCCTATACGGTGTCAAGGGACAATTATCTGCTGACTGGCTGAAAGTTGATAAGGGTGTGGGTCGTAGTGTCTTTGCTTTCACACTGCTTTCAGTGTCCCTTTTATGAATTGCCCTCCAAATTGGGAAGCCCAGTCTAACGGGTAAAGTGTCCAACTTTATATATATACATTTTGGACACTTTATCCGTTCCCTCAACAACCCTAAAATCCTTCCTTCACCCCTTTTTACAGTCTTCAACAACACTGAAACAACACTGCTAACAAAGATAAAAACCTCAACCTCCAACTGCCACCATTTGGAAGTGGGTATGTAGGGGTGTAGATGGGTGTAGGGTTTTTGGGGTATTTTTTTTTGATTGCCATCTTTAAAGTTTATTTTGATCCAACTTGTCAAAGTTTTGCAAAAATATTTTTCATTTTCATTTTGTTTCAAAACAACCCTACACCCCTACACCCCTACATTTTCAAGACTGATAAGACTGGAAGACCCTACACTAAACCCTTCACCACCCCTACACTATACTACTTTTCAGTCTTTCTTTTTTTATTTTCTCTAAAAAAGATATTAAAAGAAGTACTAAAGATAGAAGACAAAGAAGCAAGCCGACAAACAACAGGGCAAGGCAACAAACCACCTCATTTGGAAGTGGGGGACATACCACACTAGCCAACATACATACAACACACGGCAAGGCAAGGGGCGACAGTATCATCTCCATTCCACGGCTAAACACTCATCTTTTTGGCGGCATCTCGGTGGGAGGACAAACACATTTACTTTGGAGAGCTTCATCAAGTAAAGCTTTGCGTATGGTAGGACACACAAAGCGATAGCCATGTTTTGTCCAAAAATTTTCCAAGTCATTTTTTACCAATTCACCTGCACGAATCAATCGCTCCCGTGATTTCTTACCACCAAACACTCTCACTGTTGACGGTATGGTTTTGTGAAATTCAAGGACGGGTTTGTCAGAGTCAAAATACACGACTTTGTCATGAATTCTTGTTGCACAATCATATATACTCTCAAGAGCCTCGACAACATAATGGTCAAACACACGACGAGTATTTTTTACAACCAAATAACCCTTTATGATGGTTGAAGGAATACCAACTAATGATAGCATCTCATGCAAGATAGTTGATGCTTCAAGGCATCTACCAAATAATTTTTCGTTGTAAAATGTCATAGCAACAATATCTTTAAAGACATCTGCTATTTCTCTACTTGTTTTCATCAAGAACTCTATTGAATTCATAGATAAATATAACCCTAAAATGTAATAGAATGGCTAATCAACAATATTTCTTTGAAACACCTTTATTTCCGAACATCACCGACCTTGACACACCCCAACATGTAGGCATCAATGATGACACGCCTGAAAATGCGTTAGATGTCAATGGAACAATCACGGCATCATCCAACATAATGGCAGGCAGCAACATAATTGCTACTCACAACTTAGTCGGCAGCAATCTACTTGTTTCTTACACCATAGCAGGTAATCATGTTTCAGCAAATAGTGTTGATGCTAATTCTGCAACCATAGATGACATAACTGCTATTGAAATCACTGCTTCAAATGTTGTAGCATCTAATGTTGTTGCTTCCAATGTGTATTCATCTAATGTAACAACTATTGATGTGGATACTCAACATCTAAACTTGTATGACCCTGCCTTCTCTACAACATCAAACTTTCAGGGACTTATCCACATCAACGGATATGATATGAGCCAACCCTTCCCTGATAGTGAAGGACTTATCAATGGGATTGACTGGTGGTTCAATAGTGAGCGACAAGGCTCACCCATACACCCCTCTTGGATACAGGACGACCAAAACATATTGGCTGACCTTTGGAATGCTGGCGAACTTGGTGTCGACATAGCACAAACACTTGCAGACGCTTACCAGTTTTTCCAAGGCACAGGGCAGGAGGTTTTAACCCAAGCCGCCCTTGAAGGACTGAACCAAGCATTAGATAATCTTGGCGATGAAACACAAAGCAATCAAAGTAAGATAATTGTTTCATGGGGCAATATCAAGAATAGACCATTAGCCAACAGTAGCAAGAACATAGGCGTTGATGGCGACCTATATATTGCCCCCACAAAATCAATCAAAGTTCTTGACGGTGGCTCTTTTGATACTGATGCATGGAGCAATGTAAGGTTCAACACAACACCATCAGGCACAACTTTAATCAACTGTGAAACGAAAGAAGCGTTCTTCAAATATCTTCAACTCTCTCACGAAGGACAAAACACACTCTTTACACCTACGGAGATAGTGACTGACTGCAACTTTAAGGTGGGTTCAATAAACATTCATGGCTCAAACATTTACAACTCTGCTTCAAACATATTGATAAATGGAATTACACTTTGTAATGATGACCTTGGGGAAGCACTTGTCAAAGCGGATAAGATATACGCCACTCGTCTTGTGGATTATACAGGTAAAGGTTCATCTCTTATGTTCTATGGTTCGGAAACATGGTTAAAGCAACAAAACACTGCCAACCCTGACACGAACACTTGGCGAATGTCAACATTGGTCTTGAAGGACAGCGAACTGAAATACCTGACTTACCCAAGTGTAGCTGATGGAGGTGCTATAGCCACAGAGCAATTTAAAATTGACAGCAATGGGATTATGACTGTGAGGTCTAATTTGGTTTCAAGCAATATCACTGCTTGTAATCAACTCTTAACCAACAAAATAACATCATTTTCAAATTATGGGACTTTACAATTCAACTCATCAAACATAGTAACTACTTTCTCTAATATCAACGCTTCAACACTCTACCAAAACACAGATGCCCTTGAATACTGGACTACAAGCAACTCTTTAAGTCCTGTGAAGCAATTTGCAGTTTCTTCTAATGGAGAGGCTTATGTGCGTAGTAATGTTGTCATGCCTTTCACAGCTACTTTACGAGCCGTGACAGCAGAGCAAGAAGGCATTATGAGAATGACAAGCAACACTTTCAGGTTCTTAACAAGCAACAACACTCGTGAGGACATTTGGTTCAGTGTTAATTCAAATGGTATGTTCCTTCCTAACAAGTCATCAATATACTCTAAAAATGAAACTTTTTCAATGCCAAACCCTATCAATCCTCTTGAACCTTTTTCATTCACCACTTTTGCTCGTTTTGACATGGGACTAAGCAACGGATTTACTTTTGGGTGGAACTTGTCTAACGATGTTTTAACAGACAGCAACTATGACTTGTTTAATGTGACACGCTTTGCTGAGGTTAAAACACTTAACAAAAGGGATAATTTGATGACTACATGTATCAGTAGCAATGCAGAATGGGTGGGAGAAATCAACACAACAAGGGCATCTTCTATCAGTAATCTCACATGTTTTAATGTGAATGCCTGTAATCTTATGGAGAATAACCAAAGTTTGAGTTTTAGATATGCTGGAAGTAATGCCCTATCAAATGTTAATTCTAATCTCATAGGGTTCAGCAACTGGAGCAGTCCTATCATACAATGGGGGAGCAACAACACATCAAATCTACCTGCTCTTTATGCCCCTTCAAATGCTATGTCAAACTGGAATTGGGGGAGCAATACAGCATCTTGGGGGAGCAACGCCCTTTCCAATTACAGCGTCAATGCAACTTTAAGCAATTATGGTTTGAAGACACAAACCGATTGGACTTCAAACTCTCTAACTAACTACACACTGAAATTTGGTTTAGGTGGAGGTATTTCGGTCAGCAACATTATGACCCAACCAAATGTCATATATACGGAAAGCGGAACACCAAATAAAGTCCATATCAATACTCCAAACTTTTCCTCAATCTCTCCTCAAATCACATGCACATCAGCATTAAGGGTCGGCATTCACACACAAATCCCACAAGAAACATTCCATGTTGAAGGGAACACTTTGATACGGAACGGAGGATATACAGGGTTAAAGATTAAAAACTCAATGCCGAACAATATAGACCAACCTGCTGAGGTTGTGTTTGATAGAACTGAATTATCATCATCTCTGCTTGGTGCTGTTGGCATGGACAGAAATCCAAGAAATCTTTTTGTGTGGGTCAATGGTGCTGACAGACTAAACATAGACACAAGTGGAAAGAGCGTGTTTTCAGGTGCTTTGTGGGCTGACAGCAACATTAAAGCCAAGGCTAAAGTTATTATAACCCCTGAGCCAAAGTCGGATACATACGGGTGGGCTGTTGGAACTACAGTAAATAGTAATTTAGGATTTTTCTACAGCGGTGATAATAGATATTTAGAAGGACTTGTTGATGGAGGTTCTAATGCCTTTATACTGCGAAGACCAAGCCATGAGCATGGAAAGGGGGCGACAGTTTATGGGGATTTGCTACTTGAAAACAGAGGAGCTCAAGCGTTTATACAGGCGGGGCTTGTTGAAGGAACAAGCTATACCAATTGGACGCAATTTGAAATGGCAGGGACTGATAATACTTGGTTCTTCTGGGATAATTTACAGGCAAGTGGAAGTATAACAGGCTCTTCTAAAAACTTTGTCATCGAATCTCCCCTTAACAGTGAAAAGGTTTTAATCCACACTTGTATAGAAAGTCCAAGAGCGGACTTACATTATTCAGGCAGAGTGAAACTTGACAAAGGCAAGGCAACAGTCAAGATTGATATTGAAAGTTGCGAAAACTCACCTATGACGATAGGAACATTTGAGGCACTCACAAAAAACGCACGAGTGTATCTCCAAAACAACAGCAGTTTCAGTAGAGTAAAAGGCAAGGTTGTCTTTGGAATTTTGGAGATTGAATGTGAAGACAACAAAAGCAGAGATGAAATAGATTGGTTGGTCATAGCAGAGCGTAATGATAAGGACTTCAAAACCTCCAAGATGGCTAATTCAAAGGGAAGCCTCATCACAGAAGGGCTGAAAAAAGATTGGATGTTGAATGAAGAGAATAAACCAACAAAGCAAACAGAGAAGCGGGAAAAGGAGAAGCGGGATAAAGATAATTCTATTAATAAAGTATAAGATGCCTACAATAAAGTGTAGTGAGATTGAAACCAAAAAGAATGTCAAAGTTATCATCAATAACAACTGTTGTAAAGGGGGAAATCGGAAACCCAAGGCTGACAAGCCAAAAGAATAACAACAAGCACCCGTGCCGGTTCAACAACCGTTCATCCCTATGATGCCTTACCCAGTTGCACGAATGGCTGGGATTTCAGCAGTTCCAGTCAGGCAGACCATTTATGCTCCATCATCAGTTATGATAACACCCGATAACACCATAGATATAGATTCGTTCCCCAGACGAACCACAAACATATCCATGATGATGGAACAACTGCGGCAGAATATGTATGACCGCATATATGACCTTAGGGCAGAGCTTCAAACACACGCAACACAAACCGAACAACTTGCAGATATTGAACGGGTGACACAAGAAACACAGACAATTATTGAAAGGCAAGTTGCTGATATGGGTGTGATGGTTCAGCCCAATGTGATGAGTGAAGGTGTTCAAGCCAATCCAATGATGGCAGAGATGGGTGTGATGGCTCAGCCCAATGTTATGAGTGAAGGTGTGCAAACTCAACCTGAACCAAGGAGGGAAAGCATGGCAATTCAAACAGAGGACTATATGAGGCTGTTTGACAATCCCCTTTATGAACCTGAACAGCAAGAACCAATAAGGCAAAGGACAGAGGACGTTCAAATGAAGGTGTTTGACAATCCCCTTTATGATGAAGTTCAAGAACCCGAACAGCAAGAGCCTAGGAGGCGAAGAGTAGGACATCAAAAGGCTCTTCCTACAAAAGAAAGTATACAAGCCCTATACAATGATTTCCAAAACTCCATCAATAAAAAAGACAAGACCAAAATGTCTAAAAAAATCAAGCAGATGGCTATCCAATTGGGCGTAACAAATGCCAACACAAAAAGAGTGGATGTTGTTGTAAGGAATGTCATGGCATTGCCATAAAAAAAATCTAAATTGAATATATATACAGTTATGAGTAGCTACCCAACAACACTTCGATATTGGATCAGTCGGATGCAGGGGTTCAGTAGGCAGCGGGTGAAACTTTCTACTATCTCCAGCACTACATTTGGTCCCACTGATACCATCGTGATTCAAATGCCCGAAGCCATGGTCGACTTCACTGCATTTGACCTCTTCGGGACCGTGAGTACAGCAGGAGGACAGGCACATGGCGTTTATCTAGGTGGTCCCATTGAGTCACTTATCGACTCTATCTCCATTGAGTGCGGGGGGGTTTCCATCCAGAATGGCTTCTCTCTCTACAACGACCTCCACGATATCTACAGACGCTATACCGCTTGGGACAAGAAGCCCTTCCGTCAAATCCTTCAAGTGGATAACCACCCACTCGCCACTGCTTCCAACTACACTTGTAGTAATGTTCCCTTTGCCATCACCTCGTGGCTCGGTGCATTGGGGTCTATCAAAACCCTTGACCTTACTTTGTTGCCTCCTATGAAAATCTATATCCGTCTTGCTAACACTGATGTGCTTACTGTCCATGCTGGTAATGCCGCCACAAGAACTTTCACTCTTAATAACGTGTACGCCATGGTAGACATCCTCGATGTAGCTGATGGTGTACTATACCCATTGGTGCAGAGTAAGTTGGCTCAGTCAGCTATAGAAGTCCCCTTCACGCAATACGCTACGATAACAGGAGGGCAAGGACCCATAACTTCCACAACGAGGTGGTCAACGAGTGCAGATTGTTTGACTCGTGTCCTTGGGACTTTCAAGCCATCTGGGTATAATAGCAACACTGTGAATAGCAGCTTGGGTTCTTCTGATTACTTCACAAAGGGAGGCAAAGACACTGGTGTTACTCTTACAAGCAGTACCTTCAGTGTGAACGGAATCAGGTACCCAACTACCCCTGCCACCATTCCAGAGGTGTGTGTTCAAACTGCTAATGTGTTGGGCGTATCTCAAGATGTCCTTGGTGCAACAGATAGTAATGGAATGAGGGACCTTGCTACTTGGAGTTCCAATTGTTTCCTTCATGCCAACTCCTTCACCTATGACGATGGCTCAGACCCTAACCGCCTTGTAGGTCTTAGTGCGAGAGGGTCACAGTTGTTAGGGACCTTCGAGCTTCAAGGCACTGGTGGCTCTAACGTCCTGCCAGTTGTTTGGCTCGAGATGAAGAGCTTGCTCAGAATCGGACATGGTCGCAGTATTGAACTGGTCTTGTAAGTTGCCACATAAATCTTATCACCATAATATATAGAATGAACACGAACAATTTCCATCACACATATGAGAGGAGATATCAAACACAACCAAACATGTCCGCCCAAATAAATCTTCACGAAACTGCCAATAACGATGTTACTATGGATGTCTATAACAGTCGCTATATGGCGGGTGTTTCATCAAGGCTCAACATCTTTGATAATACGAGGACTGTTGAACCTCAACTGTGCTTTGGCGTGAGGCACATAGATTTCATTGACCCTACGCAGAGGTGGCATCCAGCAGGAATGCTTGGGCAAAACATCACCGAAGCCACAGGGAAAGCCTTCACAAAGCCTGTGAGGAAGCACTGGGCGGAGAACTCTACATTCATTAGGGGATTGTAAAGACTGCTTTCAGTGTCCCTTTTGGGAATTGCCCTCTAAAAAGGCATTCCCAGTCTTACGGGTAAAGTGTCCAACTTTATATATATACATTTTGGACACTTTATCCGTTCCCTCAAAGCAACCTATGAAACCCTAAAATCCTTCCTTCCACCCTTTTTACAGTCTTCAACAACACTGCTAACAACACTGCTAACAAAGTTAAAACCTCCCCCACCAACTGCCCCCATTTGGAAGTGGGGGGGGGGGGGGAGTTTCATTGAACAACATCAATAGATTTCTTTAATTTTTAAGGATTTTCTAACTATATAGAAATGAATACACAACCTATAGTCAAGGAAAAGAGGCAACTGTCTGAAGCCCAACTTGAAAAGCTTAAAGTAGCAAGGCAAAAGGCGTTGGAGTTTAGACAACGCAAAGCGGCTGTTAAGAGGGCTGAGAAAGAGGAAGAGTTGCAAGCCTTTAACAAAGCGTACGAAGAGAAGGTTCTGAAGAAGAAAACAGAACCAGAGTTAAAAAATGAACCAGCACCCAAACCAGCACCCAAACCAGAAGTTGAGGAAACCGATGAGCCTATTTATGAGCAACCCGCTCCCAATGCTCTTGATTTTGATGATGACGAGGAGGACGAATATGAAGCCCCGAAACCAGCCCCGAAACCCAGAGCAAGACCAGCATCACAACCCAAGTCACAACAACAACCAAACTACAAACAAATGTACTACGCCCATAAACTGCAAATGCTCCAAGCACAACAAGAGCAAGCTGCTTGGATGAATCAATATTCTCGCCAAAGCCCCTATGTTCATGCTACTGATTTAGCAAGGGAGAGTTTGACGAAGAAAATGGATAAGGCTGTTTTGAGTAAAGCATTCGCTGACCTATTCTCCCCTAATTAAGTCCAACTATATATTAAAGACAATGAAGCTATTGAAACTGTCCAAAGTTTCTATCCCAGAAATTCCCAATAACACACCTCCGTACACTTTCAGGAAGTTCCCTAAACAAGGCTTCCCACTTCACATGCGTATGTGTGTATGTGGTGGTGTTGGGGCTGGTAAGACATCGTTTCTCTTGAAGTTCCTTAAATGGTATGACAAAGAGAAAGCATGGGACAAATGTATCATTTTTAGCCCGACTTTTTTAGGTGAACCCAAGTGCGAAGATTTCATGAACTCCAAGCACAACTTTGAGTTGGTGGTTCATAACAAGTATGAAGACAGCATCATGAGGGAGGAGGCTGACATGATGAAAGCAAGGATAGACCAGTGGAGAGAATGGGATGATAAAAAGAAAGTTTGGGAAAGGTTCAAGAAATGTAAAGATGTTGATGAACTGAGTATGGACGACATAATTGCTCTGGAAAACATGGGATATGAAGAACCTGCAAATGAATTTCCCGAAGGATACCCAAGCCATGTGTTGGTTCTTGATGACTGTGTTTCAATGAAGGGTGTGTTCAGTGCTAATTGTAAAGGTTTCCTTACTGAGTTTATCCTTAGGTCCCGTCACAGCAGTTGTTCAATCGTGATCTTGAGCCAAATTTTGAAAAACTTCATCCCTGCCCAGTTGCGTCAAGGCAGTTTTGACAAGTGGGTTTTATTTGGGACAAAGAGCAAACATAAAGAGAGCATCGCCGAAGAGATGAGCGATAAAATTGAGGTGGACAAGTTCTTGGAAATCTGGGACTATGTTTGCGATGAGCCACATAAGTGTCTTGTGGTTGATTACACAGCACCTTTGAAATATATGTTTAGAAGTGGGCTTGATAAAATTGTTGTGTTAGAGGGGGAAAATATAAAATCCTCTGCTTTAATAAATGACCTCCAATAGTATCCCCCCAAAGAAGAAAATTGACGAGAAAGTGAAAGAAAAAATGATGAATGATATACTTAAAGACAATCCCAAGTTGAGCTTTTACCCTTTGGTGAAACACAGGCTAGAAGATATAGTGGAGGCGTATCTGCTCGACCCTGATGGCTTCAACAAGAGGACGACTGCCATCCAAAAGAAAGATAAAAAAGGTGAGCTTGAACCCTTAAAGAAATTGCCCAAAGAATTCGTTTGTATCACAAAAGCAGATGACAAAGGCGAAGTGGTTGAACAACCAAATAATCTATGTGTTGACGCACATGGAATGATTGTCTAAATAGTATCTAAAATATAAGTAAGAATGAGCTTGAAACGCTCACACACCTTGTATTTGCAGTCTAGCAAGCGTGACTCTGGAACGCCAAGCAACTATATCATCACTTTGCCACAAGTAATAGACTCCGACCCCAACTTGGAACGGTTCAAAATTACTTTGCAAAACTTCAGCACATACAATGACTGGTATCTGATAAAAGAAGGCTCAAACACTATATGGGTCAACGGCAAAATGCTCACAGTTCCACATGGTACATATACATACTATCGCCTCAGCAAACAACTAGCAACAACAACGGGGGCTGCCGTGACTTGGTTACAAGACCAAAACAAAATGCAGTTTTCCTTCCAAGAAAGCAAGAGTGTTTCATTTGATGGGGTGGGACCCATTTTGGGATTTGATGAAGATATTGTCTATACCGGTTCTGTTATCGTGTCCGATTTCGCAATGACACCTGTTAAGGACACTCACCTATTTGTCCACCTTAACAATGTATCGCCTTTAAATGACCATCTTGTGTTTTCCAACCACACAGGCGAGGTGAAGGTTGCCAACATACTAGCCAAGGTGCTTGTCAACGCTGCTCCTTTTACACTCATCACTCATCAGCAAGTTTTGGAGTCTGAGGGATTGTATTCAAACGAAAACAATCTGGGAGCATTGGAAGTCATGATAACAAAGAGTAGAGGTGAGGAGTTTTATGACTTGCCCGACCATGAAATGGTTTTACACATAGAGAGCGTGGATATAGACAATGTTGACTTAAAGGAAATTATGTATGAAATCAAGGACATCAAGAACACTTTAAAGGACATCATGTTGATGAAATATTTGAAGCCATCAAGAACTCCATTTGCTAGACCGATGCCGTAATTTTATGATGTTAATATATAGAATAGCATGTTCCGAAATATGCACCAAGCCCTTCCCTCTGCCCCCATGGCACTTGAGCAACATAGATTTAAGGAAAAAGGCAATGAGAAAATGCCCTTTAAGCCCGAGTATCCGGCTGTGAGAGAGATACCTAGGTGTGTGAAGGTTATTTTGAACTCGGCTGATAGGATTAGTGGAAGCACACTTACACAACCTAAGTGGAAAGTGAATTTGCCCACGGAGTTCATAGGGAAAAAGATGAACCTCGTGGTCGACAGCCTTATCATCGCCAACTCTCCAAACAGTCAACCCAACTTGTCCTTGTTTCCTTACTACTTAAGGTTCACTGATTATAGAAGTCCTCTCAGTTTCAGTTCCAATACAGGAACTACAAGCGGTATGATACTGCTAACAAGTGGGCTGACATATCACAACAACTCACCTCGTGATACAGGGGGTGTGGCGATTGTAGACCCAAACATCTTTGACAGGCTTTTGAGCTTGGAATTCTGGAGTCCACACATGGACATGGCTACATCTTTGCTCAATGCTTACTCCATCCAACTCAGCCTTTATGATGCTGGGGAGTGATGTGGCAATAATTGCTGTAGCAATATTTTATTTTTCTAATTTATAGATGGAGAACAAACTCCAACATCAATACCACAATGTGAAAGCATTTTCAGAACAGAACAAACCATTTAAACCAGCGAGACAAGATGAGCCAAAGTGCTACAATATCTTTCTAAACAGCCAAAACAAGGTTTCTGGCACAAATAGCGATTGCAGTTTTAATATCAAACTACCAGACGACTTCACAAGCGACCGTCTTGGAGTATGTATGACAAACTTTATTCCAAGTTATCCAACGGGAACAGATGAGGGCATTGTGCAGGTTAATTTGGCTGGGCTTGACAACATGTTCTCATACAGCAGTAGTAATCAAAACACCCATAAGGTATTGGGCATGTTTCCGCTGAATGATGGACTGAATAAGATGTATCCACCTGCCAATATGACTGGTTCAAACATAAACACATTTTCAAATCTGCAGTATGGCAATGGGACATATATAGCTAGCGGTCCGAACAGAGATGCCCCATTCCAAATGTTCGATGGAAATAGTAACACTGTTGCAGCGTATTGGGGCGGTGCGTACGGCACTCACCCTGCCGCCAGTAATAATGTGAATGGGGGGGCTTACAATCAATCAATATCTACAACAATGAGTGGTAGCAATTATTTGGGTGCAACATGGAATATCCAGTTGCCAGAAAAGATAGTTCCCCAATCATACACTCTTCAACATTCCAACGATACGAATAAGATGCTTACGTCATGGGCGATGGGAGGCTCATCAAATGGGACATCGTGGGAGTTGTTAGATTTTGTGGCTCAATCCAATGTACCTGGTTTTACAATTCGCAATAGGAGCATCAACACGAGCAACGCATACGATTATTATAGGATAGTTGGACTAACAGTGGGTTGGTCGACAGCTTCAACAGTCAATCGTGACATTCCCCAAATAGCAGAATGGCGTATATACGGGAACAAAAACCCACAAGTTCTTTCTGGTATGACTTCAAAAGTAGGGCAGGTCAATCTCAACAACGAGATAATAACATGTGACAACAGTTTGTTCAAGCGAGAAACAAGAGTGACCCTGACTAGTCCAACAGGGCTTGACCTTTCTACGATGTGTAACTGGTCAATGAGCCTAAATATTTATGAAAATCCCAATTGATTTTATCCCTATAAGATATAGTATAATGTCGTTCTTTTCACGCATCGGTCAAGGTATCCGAAAAGCATTTGGGGCAATTGGACCAGTTGTGAAGAAATTCGGGGACTTTGTTTCACGAAACCACATGGGGATTGCTAGTGTTGCAAAAGCGGTGGGGGATGCCAGTGGCAACCCCACTATGAAGATGCTTGGAGATGTTGCTTTGGGGGCATCAGGTGCTTACACTCTGCACCAAAACGGAGTAGGGCAAAGAAGCCCAAATCTTCCAAGGGCGGACGGGATAGGGAGGCGTAGGATTGTGCCGCCATCAGATTAAAAAAAGTTTTCTTTTTGATATATAAAAATGACAGAATCAAAGAAACCACTTACGGAAGAGGAGAGGAAGGTGAAGATGCGAGAATACTTTAGAGCGTATCGGGAGAAGAATAAAGAGAAATTGAACAAATACTTCAGTGAATATGTCAAACGGCGTAAGGAGGAAGATCCTGAGTATAGAGCTAAAGTAAATGCTCACTCTAAAAAATACTATGACAAAGAAAAAGCAAGAGTGAGAGCCTACAAACGCTATAATGAAGATGAAGAGTATAGAAAGAAGAGGTCTGAGTACAATAAGAATAAGTATCACAACAATCCTGAACACAGAGCCAAAATCATGGCTGCAAGTAAGGCTTGGTACGCTAAAAAGAAAGCTAAGGAAGCGGAAGCAGAAGCAGAAGAGGTGTGGTGTAAAATCAGCCAAATAAATATCACCTTTTAAGAAACATGAAATATTATTTTTGTATCACAGCATATTGTGCAGAATCTCCAAAAGGTGCAGGTGATAGGGTGAAACATGTGGTTTATGTGAGCGATATGTTTGACGATATCGAGATATGTTGCAGTGAGCTCAGGTATTTTGATGTTAAGAAGAAGTTTCCAAACTTCATAAGACTGAAATCAAAAAGAGTAGTGCAAGCTCGAACCTGTAAGTTCTTTGAGCTTTAAATGTCTTTGATACATTTTACAT
Organism: Pseudopediastrum boryanum; assembly: GCA_963556185.1. Lineage (NCBI taxonomy): Eukaryota > Viridiplantae > Chlorophyta > Chlorophyceae > Sphaeropleales > Hydrodictyaceae > Pseudopediastrum > Pseudopediastrum boryanum. The sequence continues at coordinate 2,896,952 of OY744499.1, forward strand.
TGTTTTCATCAGTGAACTTTAACCAAAAGTCAATGGAACTGTCAAGCAGATTCTCAACAATGAGTTGCTTGTTCTTCATGTATCCAGCATCAAGCATTTCTAAGGTGTCACTGCCGTACCCTTGCCCACGGTATTCATCAAATATTTCCATTTCATAGATGGTGACTGTATCAGGTGTTATCTTTGCGAACATGTAGCCCACCAACAAGTCTGTATCAACGGCATCGCAGATTAAAACAAGGAATTCCCTATATTCTATCAAAGTTGTAAGGCGGATTGTTTTCCATCTATACAAGTCCAGTGGTTGCCTTTTAAGGGTTTTAAGGTGGTCTTCAAACACGGATGCTTTCACTGGATGCACTCTCTCATGTGCCGTGTCCATGAAAGGGAAGTATAGTTGCACGAAGCTCACTCCCATTTTTATTATTTTTAGTGTTAAAGAAATTGCTTGGATTCAGACGAGGTGGTTTGTTGCCTTGCCCTTTGTTCGCTTCTTACTTCTTTAGTACTTCTTTAATATCTTTTTTAGAGAAAATAAAAAAAGAAAGACTGAAAAGCAGTGTATGGGAGGGCAATGGGAGGGTAATGGGAGGGTCTGTCAGTCTTGCCAGTCTTTGTACGGGAGGGTTACAGGGTTGGGAGAGCTTTTTTAGAATCGAAATGAAAATTCAAAATGTTTTTGCAAAAGTTTGTCAAGTTGTATCAAAATCAATTTCAAATCTGGCAACCGAAAAAAAAGACCCTAAAACCCTCCCATGGTCTCCCAAATTGGAACAGTTGAAGAGTGAAAACACAAAAACCAAATAACAAACCCTCCCATACACCTTAAACCAGTGTCTAATTAATCCCTCATGATATATCTCTCAATGAATGTAGAGGTTGAGAAATAGTAATCCAAATGCATAAGTTTTTTCCTTTCAAAGTGCTTTTTTAACAAGTCTACATCAAATGTGTAAAGAACACCAGAAGAACCCCTCTTTTTATCCAACCCACAATTGCGAGCAGAAGTCATCAAATGTTTCAACTTCAAGAAGAACGATGTCATAGAAATTTGAGGAGTAAATTCAACTTTCGCAGAGTCCCATTTTCCCAATTTGTTGTTCTCACACCATTTGGAAAACGCCTTGAACACATCAGTGCCACTCAATGAAAGCACTTGGTCGCCAGAGGAAACTTGGGCAAGATTTATGAGGAACTTATCAATGATACCAACATAAGAAGCTTGGATAGCCTCATAGCTTTCATTGATAGGTCTATCACGATTCCAGTTCACATTGCTAATGTCAACATTCATAAGATACTCGTAGATTGCCTTTTGATTGCACTCATTCTTGATATAGTTCAGATAGCCATCAAAATACTCTTTGTCCCCAAACTTCTCGTCGCTCGTATTTAGAATGAAATATCGCCTGTCCCCGCCTTCAATCTTGATTGGGTTCTGATTGTTAGTAGTGAATATGAACCGACAACAATTCCTAACAGTGAAACCAGCAACTCCTTTTGGTTCATGGTTGTATGTGGGGGCTGTTATTTCTCTTTTCATCTCCTCGCTATTGGCACAACTTTCCTTTCCCTTGGTTTCATCAACATTCACAACAAATCTCAAATATAGACCATTACTAAACCTTGAAAACAAGTCTTTTGTTGGATTACAAGTTGCATAATACCTATCACCCCCACAAAGACGAGCAAGAGTTTCATCGCACAGCATACCTTTACCCGTCCCTTGATCACCTATGAAGACAGGTGCTGTGCCTTGTAATTCAGCGGGGTATTGAAAGATATGAGCCAACCATTTTTCCATGTAGTCAAATGCTTTCTCATCGTGGTTGACTAAGATTTTCAAGTGGTTGAGGAATGGTTGTGCAGCTGTTTCGGGGTTTGCGGAAGGGGCATAGCTTCTCTGAACAATGGAATGGGTTTGCTGTTGCAAACCCATTCCATAAGTTGTAAGTGTTAGGAGGGCATTCAAGAGGAGGGGGGAGCATATCCATCTTACGGTATGTCCTAATGGACTCGTCGTTAATCCACAAGTCAATAAAGCATTGATTATCAAGATACACCTCATCACCATATTTTGATATGGTTTTAGTCATACACTTTTTATTACCGTATGCTTGTTTCATCTTCTCTTGTGTCCTTATGATGACTTTGCCCTCTTCATCTTCTTCACAGAAGCATATTGGGTCCATAACTTTAAAGCAGGTCTTCTCAAACTGCTCCTTAATGACCTCATACCCCTTTTTTTCATACTTTTCTTCCAACTCGGCTTGTTTTGCTTCTTGCACCAACTCCTCTTGTGTCTTTCCAACCACAATGGAAGATTCCAAAGGTTTGACGGCAAGTTTGATGTCATACCCCAACTTACTTTTAATCTCTTGTTCAGTCCTTATCAATAATCTTTGATCCATTTCACTTTCACCAGCAAGTTTCTCAACAAGGCAGCCGTCAAAAATCAGAGCTCCAACCTTTCTACCATTCTGCTCCATGAAATTGTTGACAACCATCAAAATCTTGTGTTCCTCGGTGTTAAGAACATAAGACAAGCATGTTGACTGCTTTTCTCTGTCTGTGATACGCCTAGCTGAAACCTTCTTATAGATGTCGGCGTATGTGAATGAAACATTTCGGGAGATAGTTGAAATCTCGTTGAAGAAGTCCATGAAGATTTTGATTTCTCCTGCTTGTGTTTCAGTGATAAGAGGGTGTTTTCCTTGATACAAAGCCCTAATCATAATGTTCTTGACCTCGCTTCTTGACAAGCCGTATTGCTCACTACACTCCTTAATGATTTCATTCCGTTGATTCACATATCTTTCAAGCATAGGAGAACTCCAGCCGTTGTCCTTACATATTTTTAATAGTATTGTGGGATGTGCGTTCTCCATGTCCACATCAAAGTAGTGTGGTTTCGCTAGTAAGTTTCTGATGTCGTGGTGGAATTGTTGGAAACCGAGTTTCTGCTCAGCAATCAACCTTCCATACATTTCCTCCTTGTAGCTCTTCGTGAAGTCATACTTGATTTCCACACAATTCCCATTAAATCTTTTCTTGGAATACATTGAGAGGCGTTTCCTCTCCTCAGGACTAATACCATCATACTTGAGAAGGAACACCATTGCTGCTGGGTCAAACTTCTCAACTTTCAGCATTTTGCATCCAAAAGTATTTAAGGAGATGTTGGCATTCATCTTTAGTTCATTAGGAGAATTCATTTTTGTTCTATTTCGTAAATATATATTTACAGAAACCTTTAAATAGTTTTAACTTATAAACACATTAAGAAAAATCAAATTTTTTAATTGACACATTATGCTGTTAATTGGATGATATGATCAGCGGATTGCTCCAACAACCTTAACGCTTTCTTTTTTTCATGGTAAAGTGTCCTCAAACGAAACCGTTCCTTTTCAACCCAATCAGGATTTGTTTGACGCTTAACTTTTTGGGCATCAGCACATTGCTCTTTGAACTTTGCATATCGTTCTTTGTCTTGCTTCATCTTTTGGAAGTACGCTTTCATGTATTCTCGGCGGTCTTTTGCCATCTGTTATATTGATTTTAAACACTTATTTTTAAGTAGTTTAACAATTCAATTTTTATGAATGTCGTTTGAACCCCCAAAAAATATATCAAGAATATATTGGGGCAATCCATAGCCGGTCTTTAACTCATCTTCGGAGAGGGTTTGCCTCGGAGTCACCAACTATGTTCCACATTCGCCATATTGACACCGCTCATATTAGTCATTGATGTCATATGTCTGTCAAGGTAATGTTATGCCGTGCCGTCATACTTTACTCAGAGAGTTGGGGTGTTTTTGTTGACTTTTTTTCCACCCAAACTCTCAAAAAATCCAGTGTCTAACTCCCTATTACACTCATTTCTTTTTTTTGGCTTTTGTTCTATCAGTTTTTGTCTAACAACAAGTTTAACTTCAACTGCGACTTTTCAAGTTCTAGTTCAGCTATCTGAATGTCAATTTCCGCCAGTCTGTCAGCAGGTGAAGCATCAACTTTTTTGTTGGAGTTCTTGTCTCGAATCTCTTCATAAGACAAACCAGCATTCTCTTGGTTCTGCACGGCATACTGCATAGCGGTGGGTATATTAGATGGCGAATCACCCATGCGTTCCATTATGTCTTTTCGAATCTGGTCATTGTAAGATGAGTATTTATCCAAGAAATCCACCTTGAAGAAATGCCTAAAAGAATTAACCGTCAGACCCTTTCTATTAAAGATTACATTGAACACGCTGCTGAGGGCGTCCGATAGTTTTCCCCTAGAGTATGGTTTGTAGAATGCCTTCAAATTACCTGTTTCGGGGTCTGCCTTCTTATCCGGAAGCCTCTGGCAAAAGATGTGGTCACCATCTGTCATATCCCAAGCCTCCACATACTTCTTCACAAGCACAAAAAGTTCATTGGACAGTGTTCTCACAAACACCTTGTTGATACGCTTTCCCTTTCTTTCTGAGGACTTCCACTTTGCAATTGATATTGTTGCCCTTCGTTTCTCTAGATAAAGTATATTTTGGTCTTGTATAGGCTCTTTAGGAGGCTTACCAAGGCTGAGTTTGAGCAACTCGTAGTCCTCTACACGGCGTGGAACTTCAAGGAGGTAAAACCCAGCAAACACCATGTTCCGCAAGTTGTTCTTGGTGTGCATATTTGACTTCACATAATCTGCATATATCTTTTGGACTTCAGTCCAGTTGAGTTCAGGATACAATTCAACAGCACCTTTTGGATTATTTAAGTCTTTCGCAGCTGTTTCTTTGTCTTGGTATTTGTCCCTTAGGGTTTTGTAAATGGACGAAACTTCTTCGTTGGCGATAGGAGATGCAATGATGTCTTTGTAGGCTGGTTGGGTGGCAACAACACAGGCGAAGTAATAGTGTTTGATGGTTGAAACGCCTACTTCCTTGGATTCATCCCTTTGGTTTGTGATGCCCTCAATGATATTAATGACCGCCTTTGTGTCATACAACATTTGTTTAATGTCTTGGTCGTCCTTCACTTCCTTGCCATAATACTTGGTGGCAATTGTTTTTATCTTTGGTTTCCAAGCTTGGACTGAAGCAGGGGCGTACTTGGCATCTTGGAGGTATTTCTCAAAATCGTTTAGGGAAAAGGTTGAAGCCATTATCTTATATTCACTAAGGAAATACTTTTAAATGGTTTGAACACATCAATTTTTTTATTCTGCTGAAATAAATATGCCCGAATTGCTGCCGATAGACGAGAACTGGAAGTTTCAAGTCTGCTCCGTTGACGGGACTGGCTTTAAGGTTTGTAATTGTCTGCCTCCATTAAAGCGAACATACTACAAGAATCGACCATGGAAGTACTGCGTTGTAATTATCAGATGGTGGGACGATGAAAACGAGGGATACGACCGCTTTATATTTTTCTACGATTGTTTTAGTGTAGAGAGATGGACAGAGTTGATGAACCGTTCTGATTTTTTGTATGACTATCAGTGGGAAGTTGTATATGAGATGGTTTCGAATGATTATGAGGAAGTGAAAGCAGTAGTCAACAAGTATTTGTATCCTACATTGAATGCGTCAAATTAACCTCTACTAACATATTTGAAAATGCATGAAGAACCTTGTGAATGACTTGCCTTTGGACATTCAAGAAATCATCTTTAAGAAAAAGGACTTGTTGGAGTTGTTGGAGTTGAAGGAGAAACATATGCCAGTTATTGCAGAACTAAAAGCATTTGACAGACTAAAATGGAGTGCTGACCGCTGGGTTCAAGGAAAGTTTCCATATGTTTGTGGCAGGTGTATAAGATATGTCAATAAGATGGTAATGGACCCGATAAAATGGTTTTATGAAGAAAGACAATTTGATAGATTTGAACCAATTAGCATATTGTATCGTGGTGAATATGTGGCATACAGCACATACAATGAAAGAAAATTTGAAGATGGTTTTAAAGATGCATTAAAGTGGTTGAGATGCCGCCAAAAAGATGCGTGTGAAGCCGTGCAATGGAGATGATACTGTCGCCCCTTGCCTTGCCGTGTGTTGTATGTATGTTGGCTAGTGTGGTATGTCCCCCACTTCCAAATGAGGTGGTTTGTTGCCTTGCCCTGTTGTTTGTCGGCTTGCTTCTTTGTCTTCTATCTTTAGTACTTCTTTTAATATCTTTTTTAGAGAAAATAAAAAAAGAAAGACTGAAAAGTGGTATAGTGTAGGGGTGGTGAAGGGTTTAGTGTAGGGTCTTCCAGTCTTATCAGTCTTGAAAATGTAGGGGTGTAGGGGTGTAGGGTTGTTTTGAAACAAAATGAAAATGAAAAATATTTTTGCAAAACTTTGACAAGTTGGATCAAAATAAATTTTAAAGATGGCAATCAAAAAAAAATACCCCAAAAACCCTACACCCATCTACACCCCTACATACCCACTTCCAAATGGTGGCAGTTGGAGGTTGAGGTTTTTATCTTTGTTAGCAGTGTTGTTTCAGTGTTGTTGAAGACTGTAAAAAGGGGTGAAGGAAGGATTTTAGGGTTGTTGAGGGAACGGATAAAGTGTCCAAAATGTATATATATAAAGTTGGACACTTTACCCGTTAGACTGGGCTTCCCAATTTGGAGGGCAATTCATAAAAGGGACACTGAAAGCAGTGTGAAAGCAAAGACACTACGACCCACACCCTTATCAACTTTCAGCCAGTCAGCAGATAATTGTCCCTTGACACCGTATAGGAATTATTCAAGTCGCAAAAATCGCATCCTAGTCACCGAAAGTCTTACGGAATGTGAGCCAATAGTGTAAAGCAAACATAGCTAGGCGATGTCACAACAAGGGGTCAATGCTTGTTTCCACTCTTGTGTGTCGGGTGTATCACCATCATTCGCTCCTAGCATGCCTCGTATCATGCTCCGAGTGAGGATCGCATTGCTTTAAATGGAAAGCATAGGGCGACAATCCCAATGCACATCGACGGAATCGTAAATGGGAGATAAAGGAATAATTGTGAAATAAATAAAAAATAATTAATTTTTTGTGTTGGGAATGTCGCCCTAGTAGGATTTATAGGGAACTCCGCCGTAGTCGGGTTGTAAGGGGCGAAAATGGAGAAGTCGGCGAGGGTTAACTGAAACGGGGGAAGGGTCACAGGACTACCTCTGCAGCCAGGCTTCGGCACATCATGCATGATCGAGCTGCCAGTGGCATGCAGACATCAATAGTAGCGGCAGCTGTATTGGTGCTGATTCTGTATGTAGCTCCTTGTAAACTTTCAGAACAGCGGTTGAGTCCTGGCAGCACCGCTGCATAAAGCATTGGTACGTCTATCCCAGTAGCATCCGATAACATGCTGCTTCACCATGCTTACAGGTGGTTACCCTAGCAGCTTCGCCGCGGAACTCTAGATGCAGGAAGTGCTCTGTCTATTCGCTGGACATCTCAACTGTACCATACGGAGGTCGGCAGAACGCCTGCATACCTAGCTCCAACCTACCTAACTAAAGTGCCACCACTATTGGCCGGCCGACACTTGCCCTGTGCTTTCAAGTTACCCTGAAGTCCACACTCCCAATTCTATCAAAACATCACCGGTTCAAGCAAAGCAACAATTAGGTGCAGCAACCGCAAGAGGCCTGCTAGGTCCAACCAAACTGACATCCAATCAGGCCGCCTGCTTAGTCCTTAGAAGCACAAGCCTCTACTGCACCGACACTCCACCCGGACCAATGAACAGCAAAGACAGCAACCAGACTGTACCTAAAATCCTAAGTAGCCAATAGGAGATGGTATCACCTAATGCCGAATACCTTTGGCTCCACATATAGCGCACAATGGGCTCAGCGGGCCCACAGATTTTGACTCATGAGCAGCCAACTTCCATAGTCCTCAACTGTCCTTTAACACAAATGGAACTGCAACTGCAGACAACATGTAGCCAATGTGGCCAATGTGTGTCCATGTCCTTTCTTGCTGACCTATTTGTACAGCTCAAAGCAGGTTCTGCATGAAACCAGCCTCAGCAACAGACACTGTAATAGTGTTACACAATATTGATACAAGCGCACATCCACAATCATAGGCTGGCGGATGCATTGTCATAACCCACAAACCAGCCCTCCTGGATGTTGCCTACTGTAATGCTCATATACACTAGCTTGCGATCAACATGACCTAAGCTTAAAGACACAGGATAATTTACATATGCAGGTCGTGTGAGATCTTTCACTCGGAGGATAGCTCCACACCCAAACTGAGCTTTCTGTGCGGTAAACAGATCGCAAACAGCAATGCGCAGAACCTCTGGAGCATTCTCGACTGCCAAAGCAGCATCAGAGGTGCAGGAGCACTTCAGGAAATGCTTAATGCGTGCAACATACAGGCACTCTGCACCACGCTCTTCATAACGAACCTGCACATAATATGACACACGCTTGACACTGCGCAGATAAGCTAAGGACTTCAGGACCAGCTCCTGCCCTCCAGCATCCGCACCCACATGCTGTGCAGCATACGTGTACTGCAAGAGATCAACACCTAAACCTACAAGCTCACGTGCCCACCCCCCCGGCAGCTCCGCATCCTCCTCATGCCCTACGCTGGCAGCCTCTACCCACCCATCAGGCTTGAAATCCTTCAAGTACCTTACGATAACTTCCTCTGCATCAGCATGCTGAGCAGGCTGCAAGACTTTCCCAGATCCCAACAACTGGCACAGTGTGCCATCATCTAAGTTGAACCCTCGCATTTCACCACCAGATATGTACTCCTCAAAATACCTAAGGCCGTGCTCACGCTTAAGCACAGCCAAGGTGCGTTCAAGCAGCAAGTGATTCACAATAACAAGCTCAGGTTGAGTGGTAGACCTGTACTTGGTGCTGCTCTTCACTAGTTGCACGAGCAACTCAACCCAGAACTCACTGTAGAATGCAGTGTGCCCCCGTTTCCGCTGCTGCTGCCACAGCCTGCATACTAGCATGTGCAAATTATACTTGCACAGCACCCTACCAAAATGACCCTCTGCTAGCCCAGCATACTCCTCTAAATCGATGCGAGCTGCGTGACGTGCAGCCTTGAACCCCTCCTCATCCAATGATGCATCCCCCATGCGCATGTGGTGAAGTATGAAGTTGCGCAGAAGCCCCCACATCTTCCTCAACCGCTCATCATGCAGTACATGCACGATCCCCTTAGGTGCAAGAACAAGGCAGCTGAACGTCTCCGTCCAGTGCAACCAGTCTTCCATCACCCAGCTCCCCCTGGCATTCACTAAGCAACGATATGGCCTGCCAAAATCATCTGTGCTACTTACTGCTTTGCCCCTCTTCACAATTTCATCTTTCGCTGCTGCTGGCAGCACATACCATGGCCTAGGCTGCCCCTTCTTGACTGGTCCAAGCAGAGCCTTCCAGAAGTCCTTCACTAGCCCGAGAAGAGATGCATGCGCAATGGGGACAATCCAAAGGTCATTGTAGTCCACATAGGGTAGTCCCAGAGGGTTACACTCCTGAAGCCGAGCAGTGCCCACCAAAGGAGAGATACCATGGCATCCCACTTCTGTTGGCTGGGCATTGCCATCGACCACCTCAAGAGCACGCCGCTCCTGTTGCTGACATGTCAGCCGAACTGAGGCATCACCACACAAAGTTGTGGTGGGCTGCTCCGTCAACCGACCTGCATCCACAGCATCGGCATAACCGTACCAGTACTGGGCATTGCCGTCCCGGACGGAGCGTAGCCAGCACCACCCACAACCAATTCGAGCATTGTGTGCAAGCCACCCTTGAAGCTTCTTCAGGGCGGGTGTATCACCATACACGCCGCTGATGAAGACTTTGTGCCGGAACGAACGAGTCGAACCGTCTAACTTGGTCTCCGTCACGAGCACGCCTTCACCTGCAGAGTGCAAAAAATGCAGTGGACCCCTCAGCAAAGTGTGGATCACATTGGCGATAGCAGCAGCTGCCACCTAACAAGGCATCACAGCACACATCACTGTCCCCCAATGAGGCACATATGACCCAACTACGCGCTGCAACCAACGTTGCTAGAGTCCAAATGAGCTACTGCAATTTAAACAGCAGCTCCGCCACAAAGTGCTGCCCCGCCTCTCAGTAACTGCACCCTCACCAACCACTGCTGCTTCTTGGCTTCCTGCTCTTTGCTCCTTTGGCCTGCCTCCCATAAAAAAACTGACACTCCATGCAACAGTCACCCATTTTGATCTCATACCATGCCGCCCTCTGGACCCCCTTGGTATGCTTACCGTCTGGTCCAGCCTCATTCAGGTCCAGCAGCAGAGGTTTTAGGTAAGGTGCTAGGTTTGTGGGTTCCTTGGGGCCAGGAATAATGGCAAGTACATGGCAGTACTGCCGCTTGGCTCTATGGCTGTGTGGCACATCTGCACACCTGTATATGTAAGCACACAAGGGGGGTTTCAATTAAATTAAATAAAACAGCTAAGCTGCAACTTCAATGTAGAAGGTGCTTAGTTCAGCCAGCAGCCCCAAAGACTCAGAGAGGGGTTGCCAGAAGTACCACAATCAGGCCCTTTTCCTTTAAATGCTTACCATATCCTTAAACCCATTCCTGAGCCACGACTCATGCGTGCAATTCATACTGATCGCTGCACGCTAGCATTCAATTCATGTTGTGCTGACAGATTGAACCCCCAAGGCAGTCAAATTCAGCAGCCACTTCCTGATCACATGGCTTCATTGCTCACCTGAAGCCCAAAACACCCACAGAATACTGCCGAAAAGCGAAGCACTGCCCATAATCGAACCCAAGCTCGTAGGAAGAGTTGTCAGGGTTGAAAAGCTGACCAGCAACGACCCTGTTCAACCGAGCAGCCTCCTTGGAGGTATAATAGTCGTGCTGAGCATCCCTTGCACTGGCACGCAGGTCGCACCACTTGGGATCTGCAAACAGCTGATCACGGATGATGTCCTGTATGCCAAGATACCAAAACACCTTGGTAGGGATGATACGCCGACCCCCTGTCAGCTGCTTCACGTGAAATCTAGCCGCACCGCAGACAGAGCAACATTCATCCTGGTGCTCCTTGTACTGTGCGCGCTTGAGCTTGGTGAAGCACATGCATTCGTTGGGGCAGATATGCTGCTCATACTCCTCTGCTTCAGGACACCGCATAACTTTCCGCAATATGTGAAGAGACGGTGGGTGCAGGTTGCCCTCCCCCAGGGTCTCAGCATTCCACCTGCAGACACCAGAGATGCCGCTAGCATGAACAAGCAGAAGCCAAAAAGAAACCGATCCTTCACAATAGCAATGGGCATGCAGATAACACATGGCATAACCTGCCAGAGCGCATCAGAAGGTTCAGGCATATGCTGCGCGTCTCAAAGCAAGCAAGAATGGGAAGCACATATTGCCAATGGTCCAAGCAGTGACATGCTAGCTTCACACAATAGTCAAATGGCCGCCTGTTCTGACTACACACGAAACCGCACAGTGCTGACTTCAATTCCTTACGGCCCTCTCTGTGCATGAGATTTGCCTGATTAAAGCCTTGCTTACCTGCAATGCTGATCCAAGTAGTTGTCCTTCAGGTTGAACTTCACCTTCTGGCCCAACAACACAAAACACTGCTCCAATACAGTCACTGTACTACCACTGAAAAGCATCTCATTGCGCCTCTCATAGTACCACTCCCCTGTCCGTGGCTGGTTGTCCTGGCCAGTATCCTCAGCATCTAAGGTTGGTTGTTCAATGTCAGGCAGGTCGAGGCCAATAAGCTCCTCCAGGAGGTCGTCATCTTCATCTTCACCATCACTACCTGCAGCCTCAGCCTGCATCTGTTCTAGGGTCTGCAGGAGGTCATCGACCGCCTCGTTGACAATGTCATGGTCAAGGTCAGGAAAGCTTTGCAGAAGTGAATCCACCAAGGGACACTCTAAGTCAAGCTCTTCTGAAGGCATGTCTTCATCTTCTTGGCTGCTCGCTGCTTGGTCCTCCTGAGGGAGAAGTGGCAGCAGGAAACAGCAAGCACCGAATGAAGAGATTACATCACACCCTTATGACATAAGCCATGCCAGGTACTGTCACAGTACACTCATCATTATGGCTTTAAGCTGCAAAGGCAGCAAGGTGCGGGAATAGAGCAGAACTATAGGAGCCAGGAGTCCAGAAGCTAAAGAGCAGCAGAGCTTTGGCAACAGGAGCAACAAACCCGCTGTTAAAACGACATCGCCCCGCCCACCGCCCCCACAACTGGAAGAAGCATCAGAAAATTCCTGCGTAGTAACAAGTGCCCCTCTTACTTCTGCTTCATCTGCTGCCTGCATATAGTCCAGGCCATCCTCCATTTGCTCAATAGCTGGATCAAGGGCTGGTCTCTCCCCTGCACCAGCTGGTTGCTGATGCGCCTGCGGTTGGGCGAAAGCATCTACCAATAGCTGCATTGGCTCCTCTTCAAATTCATGGTCCCCTACAGCCACATTCTGGATTCAGAACCTGGCCGAATGGCACGGCAGGCTGCAGCTGGATAACTGTGTCTTGCTGCATCCCAAAAGCAGCCAAGCTTACCGTCAACCGGAAGTGTGCCTCGTCTCGCGTCCGTATTATGCCGTTCACACCCCAAATCAATATGTCTTCTCCAAGAAGTCTTGCTGAGGAGAGTCCTGCTGCAATCGCTACATATCCTCTTGTACCTGCGAAGATACGACGATGCGTAGGACTCCACTTCCGCCCGTACTAGAGCAATCCAGATACTGCAACATGCTGCATGAGGACTTTGCATAGACGTTGTATGCGGCCCTGAGACTTACGGCGGCTCTTCCATGGGGTGCAAGCTGACTGGAGTTACGACCTAAGTACGCCAATTCCGCAAGGATCAGAAGGAGTTCTTCTGGAGAGTGTTTAACTACCGGGCAGAGCGTCAGCAACCGAAGCAGCAATGCTGTTTGGCCAGGACACGGAGAGCAGTCTCCGACTACGAGCACATGCAGCAGTACCGTTGGCATCACAATGCTGAATGTCAAGCAATGAACGGCCTAGCACATGATAGGAACTGTCCACTATCCACGGACATCTTGCAAACAGCCCTTAGATTGAGAAGACCAGCGAGTGAGGCATTGTAGGGAGAGGGTGGTTACCCTTGTAGAAACCTTATACCACATCTGCCTCTACCACTTCCACTCGTTTCAAGTGACGGACAGACAAAGAGAGCTATGTATGGCAAGATGAAGAGATCGCAAGCCAGATTGATGACGCATGCATGTCATGGACTAGAAGGACGGCATGTGTAGGCATCCTTCAGCGCCATGGCTGATATATCCATAACCCCCAGCGTGCGGAGAATCTCGCTCTTGGTGATCCCTGTGGAGGAGGGCACCAACAGGATTCTGCACGATGAGAGGCAGAATATAAAGATCAGTGTGCACTCCGTCGATGGAGTCGGAGAGATGTTTGACACGGCCTTTACTCAGGACAATAAGCTCAGGAAGTTCTATGATGCTGGCGATCAGTCTTATACATCAATGGAGACGCTGGACACTAATGAGGCCAGCTTTGTGTCCTGGCCAGCCTTAGTGAAGAGCATGACTGTATTCATTGAAACTGGCAAGGAGCGCATCATCCTCGAGGCCTGCGAGTACGATGGTGCCGGGAAAGCCGCCAGCACTGTCTTCTTCATAAAGCCCAACGTGCAGCAGCAGCCAGCCCAGCCCAAGAAGAAATCTGGGAAGCATGCCAGTAAAGTCACATCTGGTGGTTCCGACAATGGCCCCTCCTCAGAGCCCTGTGGGAGGCTGTGAAAGCGCCAGCGCTATGGGCTGAGGTCATGGAGAAGAAGACTCTTGCAGACCTCAAGCGTGCGCTGCTGGAGTCCAAAATAGAGAGGTCAGTATGCTCCTAAATCATTAGGTGAAACCATCGGGTATAGGTTATGTGAGGAGCAGCAAACATGCATGTGGGTGCTTGAAGAGATGCTTGACATGGTTGGCTGTTTTAGTCCCGCACTATTGCCTTGGTGTCCAACAAATTTGTCCAGAGTCCTGTGAGGAAGCTTATCTTGGCATTTTGCATGAGCAAAGGCTGCAAATTCTACCTTGGAACGATGTCCTGTTCAATCGATCAATTACAGATGACACCCAATGACATCCACCTGTACCAACCTCCATACACCCAATCTTACATGAAGATAATTTGAGAGGATGCAAGGTTACTTCATATCAATAAGGGTATGGGCTTGTGTTTCTGGAAGGATATATTTTGTTTGTCACACTTAACATCAATGGCGAATCAAGAGATGGTACTTCAATGTAAGAGTAAAGTGAAGTGCTGGTGATGCATCTTGTTGAGGTCGGGCCTCAGCTTGCTAAGCCAAGCTAAGCTTTCTGAATTGTGCATGTTAGTACGAGCGTCAAAGGAGCAATCTAAGTTGCTTGATGTGCTATGCAGCACAGATTGCAAGAGTTGATTCATATTTGGCTGACATGCTTGCTTCGCTTCTCAAGCTCTTTTCCAACAAATGTTTTTGTTGTTGTTGCGACTGCTGTCAGAGGTGACAAGCTGAAGCCCCTGACAGACGCTATCCCTCGGCTTGGACCGGCCAAGACTCCGAAGGGTCCCCGCACAGCGCTCAAGCAGAACAAGCAGCAGGGCACGGGCAAGCAGCAGGGCACAGGCAAGCAGCAGGGCACAGGCAAGCAGCAGGGCACAGGCAAGCAGCAGGGCACAGGCAAGCAGTAGGGCACAGGCAAGGACAAGAAGCCGCAGCAGAAGGACCTTCCCAAGATAAAGGGGAAAAGTGAGAAGAAGCAGCTGCAGCCTTTGTTAGATGCTGCAGCTTTGGTCTCTGATGATGACTTGCTGGATGATGTTGCAGTTGATGCAGACGGGGTTGACTCTGAGCAGCACATGGGCAGCCAGGGGAAGAAGGCAGAATGCAGTAGCAGCAGTGAGGGGGAGAGTAGTGAGGAGGAGAGCAGCGAGGAGGGGAGCCATGGGGTCCCGGACGGTGATGACAGCGATAGCGAGGTTGAGAGCAAGGGTGGCAGCGAAGACAGCTACGACAGGGACCAGCTTGCTGCAGGTGAGACGAGTGTTGGTTAGATGGTGCACAGGAATTTTGCCAGCACAGAATAAGTACAGTCTCTTGCTGTTTGGGGTCTGCTTAAATGCTGAAGTTCCATGGACCACCTGTCTCAGTCTGTTGCGTTGTGCCATGTAGTGCTTTCCTAAAGCCTCTAGAAGATCCCCTGCTACTGGTAGTAGTCCACCTTTGCATGTTTGCAAGCATTGTTTCCGGCTGTATCAGATTGTCTGAAACCGCACACATGTTACCGACACATCAATTCTTGTTGATGCTTCATCGAGCCTATGCCTAGCTTCTGCGCTTCTGCCATTTCAGTCGCACTGTTTGCAAGTGCGAGTTTGGTGAAGCACCCGCTATGGGATTTCACTGAAGCAAGTTTCATGCCTTGCTTTTGCTTATGCTACATTCCTCCTATACAGAGCGCGCAAAGAAGAAAGCGAAGCTTGACAAGGACTCCCAGAAGCACAAGCGTAAGTCAGCAAAGAATGGCCCAGAAGCCAAGCGCCGCAAGGGTGCTGAGGATGTGGATGCTGCTGGTCATCAAGAGGAGGCAGAACAGCTGGAAGGCAGGCGTCAAAGGAAGCCCAGCTCACGGTGAGTGTAGGAGCGTGGCAACTATTGTGTTAGAGGGCTGGTGGGAACTATGGCAATTTAGATGTGCACGAGGTTGAGGTGCGGGGCCCATGGCACTTTGTGCTATGGCATATCATGAAACTTAATGAAGTAAAATTGGATGTGCGCGATACATTGCATGTACATTGCAGGTATTGCAGGGTTGCTCCCATGCAGCCAGTACAAGAGTAGCAACCATGCAGCTTCAAATACAGCACCGGCGGACGTCCATGCTCCGTATACCAAGCATGTAATGGCATGTCATCTTGTGACCAGCTCCCTCACACCCCTTGAAGTAGCCCTTTTGCTGTGTCTGTCAAGTACGCATATGCCGGTGGGCCTTACCATCAGCTCATGCAGCAGCAGCTCTTGCAGTGTGATGAGGAGCTTCAGTCAGGAATGGTGTGGGTTGAGTGATGTTTTGCATTGAAAGTTCATATCCTTTCATTTCATATCCTTTCAGTTCATTCCTTCATTCACCATCATGTTGGATATATAAAACATTTGATAAATTGCATGTGCATGTGTGCTTGCAGGTACAACAACTAGAAGATCTCTAAGGAGGGCAAGTTGTGCCTTGTGTGACTTGACATTGACTTCATACGTAGGCAGTGGTAGTTGATTCGGGTTTGGCAATGTGCAGCAGCAGCGGTGGTTGAGGGCTTTGGTGGAACACGTATGGCATGTATGTTAAGTAGGTGGTTTCAGAATTCAAATGGGGAATTATTGTTTCTGTGTCAGGTCCCAAATGGTGATGGCAACTGTAATTTTCAGTGTACCTGGCGTTTTCCTGAGGACGTCCTTAGCAGAATGTCCTAAGGATGTCCTTTTGACATCCCAAAGATGTCCTAAGGCTTGGGACAATTGTAGGACATAGGGTCCAGAATGCACAAGATGTCCTAAGGACCTCCTTACAGGATCCTAAGCATATCCTAACGTGCTCCTAGGGATATCCTCAGCGTGGGGGCAGTCAGGGACTCTTGTAGGCAGCAGTTGTACGAGTATCCTAAGCCTATCCTAGCAGGGTCCTTATCTGGTCCTTATTCTGTCCTATGCTTATCCTTACGGTAAGTGTCTTAGGACCAGCTTAGGACAGGTGAGTGTCCCCTTAGTGCAGCAGGCTTGTAAAGGTTCTTCCTCAGCGGTTTGCTCGATTTACGCTTGTTTTATCCTTCGCCGTGCAGGGTTCTATCTCCTCTCGTCTCGCCGCGTGCTCTCAGCCCGAAGCTTATCTGGTCTGTAGACAAAAACAGTCCTGAGGATGAACGAGGGAAAGAGGAAGGGGTCCTTGCTGGATCCTACCACTTCTACTAAACGCATCAGGACAGCATCGAAGCAGATCCTGGGATCTGGTGCAGCCGCGGATCAAGTGCATGGCAGTGCTCCTGACACCTGTGAGTCCAAAGTTGATTCAGAGCTGGCAGCCATACACACCTGCAAACCTCAGGTCAGTGTCGGGCCTTGTGCTGCCTTGAGCCTCGTCATGCAGCACTGAGCAGACTGAGCCGAGGCATACTTCCTACAGGAATACAGGGTATACAGGGTATACAGCAGGCGTGCATGGCATGTGCACAATCTGGCTCTATTAGACGAGCATGATGCACTGCACTGGGGCAGATACCCTACTTGCTCAGTCCGCATGTTCATGCTTCATATCCTGTAGTCTGGATACCCCACTGATCTTTGTTACTGCTACTTGCATGTTTTGGGGGTTTGTCCTGCATGGATTTTATTGACTGCACAAAGATTCTTCCAAGATACTTGTACGGTGTATGAAACTCTTAAAAAACTCAGGTTGCAATGGAGGGCCTTGCGCCCGATTACCAGTGATCCCGTTTGGTTCCTGCAAAGTGTTATCCTGCACTGCATGCTGTTTTTTAACCTGCAGCCTATGCTGATGATCCTGCAGGCTAAGGCCATGCAAAGCGCTGCACTTTCCACCCCGTCAATCACCCCTGTCAGCCCAGCACTAGGACCACCATCACTAGAAGTAAAGGGTCCACCAGGAGCTAAGCAACACATTGCAAAAGCCTTGCCTAAAGCCCATAAGGGGGCAGGGCTAGGGTTTATGGCAAAGGGAGTGGAAGCAGCTAAACCACGAGCAGCAGCAGGCAGCAGGGGGCAGCAGCACAACCCTGGTGGTGCAGGCGAACCTCGAATAGCAGCAAGAACTCCTGCAGCCCTACCAGCTAAGTCAAAACCCAGTACAAAAGCAGCATCTGGAAAGGCAGCAGCAGTCAGCCGCAGCTTGTTGGGTCAACATTCAGCAGGGGGAGCAGTAGAGTCTCAGGCGGAGCAAGGTCAGCAGCAGCTGCAGGGTCATGGGGAAAGGAGCAGGCCCTGGCTAATCAGCTCACATCTAGTGCAGTTAGTACCAGGCAAGGTAGTTGCACCCACTTCAGGGTCCCAGCACTGCAATCGCTTGGACTTACCATCAAGCATCATGCAGGGCTGGTACCCGGACCTACAGCCTGGCAGCTCCCTGCATCTGCAGATCAAGGTGCCACCAGCAGCAGCAACAGCACAAAACGCCCCGCACTGCGGCCCAAGCAGTCAGGGTATGCCTGAGCAGGAGGATGCGATGGGTGTCTCTCCTTCAACTGACGCACAAACAAGGGCCTTCCCTATACCAGCATGTGAAACAGTAGCGGAGAGTGGAATCAACAACAAGCGCGTGCAGTATGTAGTAGCTAAGAAGGCAATTCATCAAAAATATTGGCGTCTAGATGCACTCCAGCAAGTGTTGCACCCTTACATGAAATGGAAACTTGCCTTTGTCGAGAAGGTGAGATCAGAAAGCGATCCATGCAGAGCTAACAAGCTTGCTGCTTTATTTCCTTACTGGCTCGTTGCCATGACACTGCCTGTTGCTAGCTTGCTGTTGCTTGCGTCCCCATTGGAATGTGGAATGTGATATAACTCATCTCTGCATGCTTGGGCCATGTAGTCACATCATGGGGGGAAACATAGGCGCTGCTTGTGTACACCACTGAACGACCACCACTGGTTGAATAGCACGTGGTGTCGTTCACTTTAAACGTAAATGCTGGACACAAGAAGGCCTGCTGTAGTGTTGGTGTCCTATGTATGGTAGTGCCTTGTGCTCAACTTGCTGCTCATTCTGTAGCATGCATATGCCCTTACATGCGTGCAGCACCCCCACTGCCTTTGCCTTTGTGCCCTTTTGTTTTCCTGTCATGTAATCAGGTGAACGTGTCTTCCCTTACCATCCACCTATGGCCCCCGGAGGGGTTGCCAGAACCACCACCACCAACAGAAGCAGTAGCTGCTGCACCAGAGGAGCTGCTAGCACTAGCGGCCAGAATACCAAAGGGGGAATTCCTCACCCTCTCCCCTGGCAATGCCATGTTGTTGCCACCTGACCGCAAAGTGGATATCCCTGGCAAATGGCAGGTTCACCTCCCCCACACCTTCTTCCGCCAGTGCTTCAGCCCTCCCATCACCAGCAGCACCCAGATCACAGTCCATGTGATCATCAGGACACAGGATGTAGCAAGACTGCCACCAGAGGCTGCAGCAGCAATTGTTGCTCAAGAGCAGTCTGCGACAAGCGGCTTCTCACAGCTACCCCTGTTTGAATGTAACCTTTACTACCCAGGTAGTGGTCACTACGGCTCATGTCTCACCGGCTTTGCTCAGAACTTCCAAGCCTTTCCGTCTTGGAGCATTTACAAGCTACAAGCAGTAAGTGCTGGTTGCTGCTGTCGTGTTGCATATTTAGGCTTCATGGCTAATGCCACATAGCAATTTGCTGGATTCCGTGTAGCAGAAACCGCATGCACTGGCAGTGGGTGCTCCACGCGATAGGCTTATAGGTGGCCTTTAGTTATCGGATTGGCAGGAAGCTCTTGTGTTATGCTATGGGCTCGAGTGTTATAGCCCTCAACGCACAAACTGCCTGACCAATCAACTGAACATGCTCCATATCTCAAGACATACAGTTGTGAACCCATGTCTCATGTGCTTACTCAGATGCTTGTTATGTCAGCCATCTGATTGCACATAGGCACAGATTGCCTATGTGCAAAACTGCTGAAGCGATGCTGAGAGGCCCCATCTGCTTCTCTACCAGGTTGGTCCCAAACACATTGCCCTGTACCTTCTACCTCCCGGAGATGAGGAGCAAGCAGCAGACAACACATCAGTCCAGCCAGAAGGTGCACACCCAGCTGCCAAGAAGAAAGGAACTGGTACTGCAGCAGCCGCAAGGAAGCCTGCCAATGTGGCTCCAACAACAGCAAGAGCAGCAGTGCCTCGAAGGGTGGACCTAGCTCACATACCTGCCCTGCCCAGGCCTAGGAGAGCAGCAGCTGCAGCAGCGTTGAAAGCAATTAATGCAGTTCCTGCTGCTGCTGCTGATGATGATGATCAGTCGGGTGACTCAGCAGATGAGCTACCATATACAGATGCCCCGGACACTGATTGGGCACGCTCAGGGTATGTGGCACCCAGAGGAGCAGGAGTGGCACAATTAATGGCAGCAGGAGGAGCAGTGGCAACAGCAGGAGCAGCAGCACCAGCAGCAGCAGTAGCAGGACAATCAAAGCCTACAGGAGGAGCAACAGCAGCAGCACAGGGCCCATGGGCATCAGCAGGCCAGGCAGCGGGAGGGCAGGATGCACCGCCACCACACGTTGCTGCTCCTGCCTACTTTGCGGCTGGCATGGAAAAAGCGGGCCAACCTAGTAACAGGCTAGCTGCAGCAGTTTTCCTCAGTGGTCCTGCTGCCAGTCCTTCTGCCAAGCTTGGGGTTGAACCCTGGCCTGATGCTGCGGCACATGTCCCTGTCGGTGCTCCCGGTCCTGGCCATAGCATCTATGCTCAGGCTGTGGACAGTATTGAGCCCATAGGCGCAAAGGCAGCAGCAGGCATGCAGGAGCAGGAGAGTGGCAGGGGTGGTGCAGTAGGGGCAGCACTAGCGCTGGAGGGAGCTTGTCGGCCGCAGCCAGCAGCAGCAGCAGGGGACTTATCAGATCAGCAGGTTTGCAGCCGAGGCGTCCCATCTTGCTGTCCGTTAGGGGCAAGTGGACCACCGAATTTCATGGAGAAGGGGCCGGAGGGTGCTCTTGGTGAGAAGGGGAGGGGCTGTTCTAAGGCAGGCTTAGGGGCTGGCTTGGGTGACGTACATGATGTCACGAAGGAAGCTGGAGGAGTTGATATGCTGGGACAAGCTGATGTTCTGAGCAATGGTAAAGCTGCTAATAGTGCAGTAGGCAGGGAGGGAGGGGCGGGGACGGGTACTGCTTCCACTGCAGTAGCAGCAGCACTGTTAGGAGGAGCAGCGCTAACTGCAGCACGAGCAGCAGCCATACCCCTAGTACATGCAGCGGCAGACCAACGGGCACAGCTGGAGAAGAAGTTGTCAAATGGAGCCAATGGCAAGGCAAAAGCAGCAAGTAGCAGGTGTGCTAGGCAGGGTGGCATAGGAAAGCAGCAGCGGACGGAGTCAAAAGCAGCGAAGGACCCTAACGGCGGTGCAGCAGGGGATGTGGTACCCAATGCTTGTGGTAAGAAGGTTCTACTGCATGGGATGGCTTATCTCTATGAGGAAATGATGCCCGGGGGCCCAGGTGGGCTGTGGAGGGCAGCTGATAAAGCAGCAGTGATTAATGCAGAGCCAAGTGCTCAAGCATCACCACAAAGTAAAGCAGCAACCCGGCCACTGCAGCAGAGTCTGAGGGCGCACCATACAAGGCCATTGCCTGCAGCACCAGCACCAGCAGCAGAAGTACCATTGCAAGCTCCGCCTCCTGTTAAGGTTGCAAGTGCTGCTGCTGCTCCGCCTTGTCCTCCTCCAGGTATGGACCAGGTAGCAGCTTCACAGGTGCTGCCGGTGCCACCACCAGCGTCTATGCATGGGGCTGAAGGTGGTGGAGGTTTGCCACTGGTTGCACCCTTGACAGTTAAGGTGGAGTCGGGCCAGGACTTGCCTCAGTTGCCCAGTCAAATAGTAGCAGCAGCATCGACGGCAGCAGAAAGACTACCAAGCACAGGTCCCAAGACCCCAGTGGTAACTGCTATAAATCAGCCGGCTGCCGTTCTTGGGCAGGCCTCCGCTGTCCTAGCAGCAGCAGCAGCAGCACCGGCAACGCCAGTAACAGGAATGGCAGTGAAAGCAGAAATGCACGACATTGGCAGCGTTGATGTTGCAGGGCTTATGCCATCAGCCGCTGCTGCTGCTGCTGCTGCTGCTGAGGTGATTGTGATAGACATTAGTGATGATGAGGCTGCAGGGGCATCAGCAGGGGTGGGATGCAACCCTAAGGGCGGTGGGGGGGTGCAGCAGGCAGGGGATGCAAGGCCTAAGGGCGCAAGCGTGAGTGTGGCAAGGGTCAAAAATGATGTGGACGCTGAGTTTGGTGCAGCAGCTGCAAGAGGACCAGCAGTATCAGGAGCAGAAGCAGGGGTAGGGGCTTTTGAAGGAGAGGCGACTGTGGCAGAACAAGCAGTGGGAGGTCAGCGGGTGTCAGGGGCTCCTACTGCAGTCCCCACGGTTGATGGTGGGGAGGATCAGGGTGCCTCTGGGGAAGTAGCAAGGGGTGGCAAGCATGGGAGGGATGGTTCAAAACCAGTTAGGGCTAGTGGAGGTCTCAGCATCCGCGTCATAGCGCCTCTTGCTTTGACACCTTTGACAGCTGTTGCTAATGTTGCCGGGGGTGCTGGTGCGGGGGAAAGCGGGGACGCAGTTGCGCTAGCGGATGACAAGAGCATGGCTGCAGTAGTTAACAGCCAGGCATCAGCATCGTTGCTGCCAGATGGTCACCAGTTTCCTCCCGCCGAAGCAGCAGCACCAGGAGTTGCAGTGGCAACACCAGTAGCAGTTGGGAGTGGGCTGCAAGCTGAGGCAGTCAACCCTGCTGGGTCTGGTGGCACCAGTGCTGAGCAGCTAGGTGGCCGTGGGTCTGCTGCTGCTGGGGAAGAACTTGCAGGTGCTGCTGTTGGTGCTGCTGCCTCCTCTTTACCTTCTCTACGTCCTGCAGAGCTACAACCAACAGTAGGGGCAACAGCAGCAGCCAAGAAGGAAGCAATGGCAGCAGGGTTTGGGGTGGGGGAAAGTGAAACATTAGCAGCAAGAGGGCAGGGATTAATACAGCCAAAAGCAGCAGCAGGAGCAGCAAAAGTGGAAGAGGTGGACGTAACAGCTGTACACGGAGCAGCAGCCACGTCCACAGTCGGAGTTACCGATGCTGCACCTGCTGCCAGAGTGATGGGGGAGGGTACTGATAAGGGGAGTTTTCAGTCAGCAGCAGGCTCCGTGCTGGACCTTAACGGGTGCCCCGACAAAGCAGTATCAGCAAAGGGTATCAAAAAGGAGCTTGATGGTGAGGAAACAGCAGTCACAGCAGCAGGAGGAACAGCAGCAGCAGGGGCAGAGTCAGGAGCACTTGGGACAGCTGAAGGCATGGCCATAGCAGTAGGTACAACAACAGATAATGTACGATTGCCTACTGAAGTAGCAGCAGCAGCAGCGGGAATACCGCCACCAACAGCAACACAGCCAGCTGCAGGAGGTAACGGCAAGACAGCAGTAGTAGCAGGAATAGCGGGGACGTTTCCGGGCATAGCAGCAGCAGGAAGGGGGAGATGAGCCCGCAGTACTGACAGGGAGCATTTCAGCCTCATGCAACCTGCCAGTGCTGCTGAGGTTTTTTATGTGGATGACAGTGACACTGAATCTGCGGATTTTGCAGTAGCGGTGGGGGAGCAAGACGCAGGCGGTCCAGTCTTCCAGCAACCCAGCAAGGTCAAGGGGAAGGCAGGGGTCAAGCAAAAGCCGGGTGCTGAGGAAGGCATTGCACTAGCAGCAGCTACGGCCGCAGTCGGAATATGCAGTGAGCATGCAGCTTTCCTGGGTGATGGCATGCCAGCCTCGATGGGAGCCCAAGCAAGACTAGCAGCAGCAGGAGAACAAATTGCCACAAATCAGCCGCTGCCAGGGGCTTTGGGTTCGGAATTCAATCCCAAGGAGGCAGTGGGAGAGGGTGGAAGAGCCATTACAGACCCCAGAGCTCCTGGGGAGGTAGCAATAGGAGCAGGGGCAGGGCCTAGTAGTGGTAATGTAGCTGGCACTGCTGGTACTGCTGCTGCTGCTCAACAGCCATTCCTGGTGCAGCTACTGCTGCTGGAGCTTCCTCTGTTGGGGTAGCAGCAGGTATTCATGGAGCAGATCCAAACCAAGTGACAGCAGCAGGGGCTGAGCAATATCAGCTCAAGGACACAAGCAGTGTGCAAGAAGCAGCACTAGAGGTTCTGCGCCTCTGTACAACTTTGCAGGTGAGAGTTTTCTTGAGTCCAACAGAGCTGCATTTTATGGCATCGGTCGCAGCAGAGCATTTAAAAGAGGCTTGGGTTGCGCTCTAAAGAAGCGCAAGGTGGCAGCAGATCTTAATATGCAATTCACAAGAACATCTGCAGTCCTTACATGCCCGTGAAGAGTGGGAGAGGTGCAGAAGGTTTCTGGAGGTATAGTAATATGATCATGTTTTTGCCAGTACTTTGTATAAACATCGCTTTTGAAGCCTGGCACATTGGTTTGGGAATCTGTTTGTTCTGTTGGGAGTTGTTTCTTTGACTCTGAAGGGAGCTGCCTGTGCAAGATGTAAAGACATACCTGTTTTATTCTATTGTTGAATGCTGCCATCTTCTTGTGATGTTGATTCTTCTGAAGGTGCCAGACCCACTGGAGGTTGCAGTGAGCCAAGCCATTGCAGATATCCTTGCAGACCTGGGTGGTCAAGGGCAGCTCTTCCTGAGCCTGTACTATCGTGTGCTGAGGCAAAGCATGAAGGTGGGCCGAGATGCCATCATGAAGAGCTTGCAGGCCATAGCCAGCTCTGCAGGGTTGAGGGGCTAAAGGCTTGGCAAGTCCTTACGCAGGGGCAGTTGAGACCTACATCTATGACGACAATAGCAAACGATGCAGAGGATAAGCGGAAGTGCTAGGAGATGTTCTTGGAAGGATGCTTTAGTGCGGTTCGCAACTTGGAAGGATGCGGTGAAGAGCAATTAGTTGCATGAATTGGTGGAAGCGAGTTTACTGGTTGGGCTGGTACGATGAGCAGTCTTATGTGTGGGTGCAATGCAGCAATGAACTATGCAGCAGTGATCAGTCCTTCTATTGTAACCTATGCGGAATGTTGGTGCTAGTCTAGTGAATGAGAGCCAGGCACATGAGTGGGTGCACTTGGCATTTGGTGGTTTGGTAGATCTGCGTGTCAACCACTGGTAGGTCCGAGACAGTTAACTAATATGCAGTGAGGGAGGGAGTCGGGTCGTCGCAGAGTGTCTGCTGTTTTTTCGGCGACAGCCGTAGCACAGAGCAACCGTGACACGCACGGTGGGAACTCTCAATGGCAGGTCCATGGCACTAGGTGACGACGATGAGCTTGCTATTTGAGTTTGCTGCTTCCAATCAGGTACAGGACATACATGCCACTTGGCAGCAAGAAAATTACAATATAGGAATCGCGGTGTCCGAGCCTTTAGCCAAACGCAACGTTCAGTGACCGTCGCATGTCTCGTTAGCGGTTAAGTACCCAATTGCTCCCGTACAAGCCCCACCCGCCTATATTGGTACCATTTGCAGCTTTTATTAAGGCGTGAATAGGGTGAGTAGGTAGTTGGACTCGGACTGCGTGATACCAATCCGAAGCGAGCTGCTGACCAAGAACCTCGTTTTATGTCCTGCCTCAGCGGTCTGATCAGATTTATGCATGTTTTATCCTTTTATATTGCAGACTGCTATTTTGTCATGCAACGGACTCGCGTGCGCTCGGCCCGAAGCTTATCTGGTCTCTAGACAAAAACAGCCCTGAGGATGAAAGATGGGAAGAGGAAGCGGTCCTTGCTGGATCCTGCCACTCCTGCTAAACGCATCAAGACAGTTTCGAAGCAGAACCTGGAACCTGGTGCAGCCATGGACCAAGTGCATGGCAGTGCTCCTGACACCTCTCAGTCCAAACTTGATTCAGAGCTGGCAGCCAGGCACACCTGCAAACCTCAGGTCAGTGTCAAGCCTTGCGCTGCCAGGCTTGAGCCACCTCATGCAGCACTGAGGCATACTTCCTACAGGATCTAAGGGTGTACAGCGGGCGTGCATGGCATGTGTACAATTTGACTCTATTGAAACAGCATGGTGCGCTGCACTTAAGCATATACCCTACTTGCTCAGTCTGCATGTTTACGCTTCATTTCCTGTAGCCTGGATACCCGCTGATCTTTTTTGCTACTTTTGACATGTTTTGGAGGGTTGTCGTGCATGGATTCTATTGACTGCCTGAATATTCTTTCACAATAGCTGTACGATGTATGAAAACATTGGAATTCAGGTTGCAATGGAGGGCCTTGCTCCTGATTACCTGCAAGCAGGCTTGGATCCTGCAAAGGGTTATTCTGCAGTGCATGCTCTCCTTTTCACCTGCAGCCTGTGTTGATGATCCTGCAGCCTGAGGCCATGCAAAGCGCTGCACTTGCGACCCCCTCAAGCCCCCATGTCACCCCAGGACTAGGACCACCATCACGAGAAAGAAAGGGTGCACCAGGAGCTAAGCAAAGCATTGTAAAAGCCTTGCCGAAAGCCCGTAAGCGGCCAGGGCTAGGGTTTATGGCAAAGGGAGTGGACGCAGCTAAATCACGAGCAGCAGCAGGCAGCAGGGGGCAGCAGCAGACCCCTGATGGTGCGGGCCAAGCTCCTGCAGCCCCAGCAGCAAAGTCAGGACCCAGTATAAAAGCAGCACTTGGAGAGGCAGCAGCAATCAGCCGCAGCTCAAGGGGTCAAGTCTCAGCAGGGGGAGCAGTAGGGGCTCAGGAAGGGCAAGCTCAGCAGCAGGCGCAGGTCCGTGGTGAAAAGAGCATGCCCTGGCTAGTCAGTCCACATCTAGCGCAGTTTGTACCAGGCAGAATTATCGCACCCACGCCAGGGTACCTGCTTTGCAAGCACTTGGGCTTACCAGGAAGCATCATGCAGAGCTGGTACCCAGACCTACAGCCTGGCAGCTCCCTGCATTTGCAGATCAAGGTGCCACCAGCAGCAGCAACAGCACAAAATGCCCCGCAATGCGGCCCACAAAGTCAAGCTGTGCCTGAGCAGGGGCACATGGTGGATGTAGCGCCTTCACAAGCAGCAGAGACAAGTGCCTCACCTACTTCAGCACTTGAACCAGGAGTGGAGTGCATAATGAAAAACAAGCAGGTCCTAGAATGAGTAGCCAAGAGGGGAATTCGCCGCAATGCGTGTCGTCTACATGCACTCCAGCAAGGGCTGGACCCTTATTCGAGATGGAAACTCGTTTTTTTTGAGAAGGTGAGATTGTAAAGCAATCCATGCAGAGGTAAGCAGGCTCGCAGCAGTTTCTTACTATCTCGTTGCCATCACACTAGCTATTGCTAGCTTGCTGTGGATTAATGTGCACATTGGAATGTTCAATGAGGTAGCATCTGGCTCTGCAAGCTTGCATCATGTCCTGTAGTCACAGCAGCGGGAAAACGTAGCTGGTTGTGTACGCACTGAAGGCCCTGATATACTAGCATGTGAAGTGGTTCACTTGCATGATGACTATGGGTAGCTGCTTGAATGGCAACAACCCAGCAGAGGTCACGATCTGCAGGGATTTAGATTCAACAGGCCAGCAAAGCAAAGCTGACTATGGGGCCAAAGTATGGCACCATCCTCTGCTTGTTAGAGTGGCAGGCACCATATATAGCAGTACCACCATGCATCTCCAAGCTCTTGGCATCAAAGGTGAAGCTCTAAAGAAATGCATAGGAGAAATACGTACAACAGCAGTCAAGTCCCTACACAGCATATATACAACCAAAAGAAAGCTAGAAAAGCCCGAAGAACCTCAATGGCACAGGAGGAACTACAAGAAGGCCAGCTAAAAGCGACGTAGCCCAATCACGGACAAACTCATATGGTAGGGTGGTTCAGGGTAATCTTTACACCAATGGGCCCCTCCCTCACGTGGGAGGGCAACTCACACCCCTCCTTGCGTAGCTCTCTCTTCTCTCTCTCTCTGAGAAGCTGCTCTTGAAGGCCTGCTGTAGCATTGGAGGTGTCTATGTACTGCAGCTATCACTGCCATGTGCTCCTCATGATGCTCCTCATTCTGTAGCACCCATTTTGCCCTCAAGGCCTGTGCCTTTGTGCCCTCTTATCGTCTTTTGTTCAGGTAAACTCGTCTACTCTTGCCATTCACCTATGGCCCCCTGAGGGGTTGCCAGAACCACCACCACCAACAGAACCAGTAGCTGATGCACCAGAGGAGCTGATAGCAGCCACAATACCCAAGAATCAGCTCCTCATTCTTCCTCCTGGCAGCGCCATGCTGCTGCGACCTGACCGGATATTGTGTATGGCGTCTGACGGAAGAATCGCCATGCCCTGCAGCTTCCTCCTCCAGTGCTTCAGCCCTCCCATCACCAGCACCACCCAGGTCACAGCGCATGTGGTCATCCGGACACAGGATGTAGAAAAACTGCCACCCGATGTTGCTATTACTGCTGTTGCTCAGAAGCATTCTGCGACAGGCTGCTTCTCAGACCTACCCCAGTTTGAGTGTGGGCTGAAAGTCACTGTTAAATCAGTCCCACGCCTCACTGGCTTTGCTCAGAAGTTCCAGGCTTTGTCGCCTTGGAGCCTTTACAAGCTAGAAGCGGTGAGTGCCAGTTGTTGCTGTCACGTTGCATCTTGGCAATGTGCTCAAAGGTGCCACATAGCAATTGCTGGATAAGCACGCTGGCAGTGCTTGGTCCCCTCATGCACTTTGTGAATAGCTCTTTTTACATGGAATTGGCAAGAAGCTGTGGCGTTCATCCTCCGGGATAAGCTCTCACGTTCATACTAGGGTGATTATGCAAGGGTGTTGTGTTTCACAGCCTTGATGCGCAGACTGAGTGACCATTCAAGATTTCTCCTGAGCTGTGAGAGTGTTTTTACTCGAGTCAAGATGATATCTAACCAAAGGCACATTAGTGCAAACACTCTTTTTAAATCACGTCGTGAATCCATGGCTGGCGTGCTTGCTCGTGGCTTTAGCAGAGAAAAGCAATGCTGTGAGGCCTGTGCCCCTTTTGTACCAGGTTGGTCCCAAGCACATTGCCCTGTACCTTCTACCTCCCAAAGATGAGCGGGTAGCAGCAGCAGATAGCCCAGCAGTCCAGTCACAAGGTGCACACCCAGCTGCCAAGAAGACCACAGCTGCTAGTACAGCAGCTGCAAGGAAGCGTGCCAAGGTGGCTCCAACAACAGCCAGAGCAGCAGGGCCTGCAAGCCCGAACTTAGCTCATGTGCCTGCCCTGCTCAGGCTAAGCTCAGGCCTAGGAGGTCAGCAGCTGCAGCAGCTTTAAAAGCAGGTCATGCAGTACCTGCTGCTGCTGATGATGAGCAGCCAGGTGACTCAGCAAATGAGCTACCATGTAAAGATGCCCAGGACGCTACTTGGAGACGCACAGGGCATTTGGCACCCAGAGGAGCAGGAGTGGCAGAAACAATAGCACCAGAGGGTGTTTTCAGCCGTGCCGTGCCAGCAAACACGGCAAATGGCAGGGAGCAGCGGTAACAGCAACAGCAGCAGTTACAGCAGTACAATCAAAGCCTACAGGAGGAGCACCAGCAGCAGCACAAGGCCCAGCGGCAGCAGCAGAAGCAGCAGCAGGAAGGCTGGATGCACCGCCAGCACATATTGCTGCCCCTGCCTACTCTGCTGTCATGAAAAGAGCTGGACAGCCTTGTATAAGCCTAGCTCCAGCAGATATCCTCAATGGTCTTGCTGCCACTCCTGCCAAGCTTGTGGGTGAACCCTTGCCTTGTCCAGATGCTACGGCGGCGGTCCCTGCTGTTGCTGCTGGTGCTGGCTGTGGCATCTGTGGCGAGGCTGTGGACAATATTCAGCCCATAGGAGCAAAGGCAGCAGCAGGCATGCGGAAGCAGGAGGGTGGCAGGGGTGGTGCAGTGGGGGCAGTGGTAGTGCCGGAGGGAAATCATTGCCCCTTGCAGCGAGCAGCAGCAGATCTATCAGATCACCTAGTTTGCAGCTGAGGCACCAAATACTGCCATCCAGCACCCTCAAGTGGAGCAGCGAATATCAAAAAGAAGCGGGTGGAGTGTGCGATTAGTGGGGAGGGAAGGAGCTCATTTGGGACAGGCATACGGGCTGGCTTGGGCGAGTGATAAGTGATGTAAGTGATGTAAGTAAGTGATGTTTCGGGGTAAGTGATGTTTCCAAGGAAGCTGGAGGGGTTGATGTGCTGGGCCAAGCTGATGTTCTTAGGGGTGGTAAAGCTGCTATTAGGGCTGTCGGGACCAGTAAGGCAGAAGGTGGGGCCGGAACGGATACTGCTTCCACCGCAGGAGCAGCACGGCTAGGAGCAGCGCTAAGTGCCATTCCAGTAGCAGCCATACCCCTTGTCTTACCCACAACCGCAGAAACACCGGCAATGCTGAAGGTGCTGCCAAGTGGAGCTGAATGCAAGGCTTCTGCAGCAAGGAGCAGAGGTCCTAGGCAAACCAGCATAGGAAAGCAGCAGCGGACAGAGACAAAAACAGGAAAGGACGCTAACGGCGGTGCACCAGGGGACATGATACCACTTGTCGCTGCAGCAGCAGAACACTTAGCATTGCACCATGTGCCTCCTATTGCTCGACTGTGCCCTGCACTGGGTATGGTCCAGGTAGCAGCTCCACAGGAGCCATCGCCACCACCACCACCACCAGCATCCGTGCATGGGGGTGGAGGTTTGGCATTGTTAGCACCCTTGGCAGTTAAGGTGGAGTCAGACAAGGACTTACCTGAGCTGCGCAGTAAAGGAGGAGTAGCAGCAGCAGCAATGGCAGCAGAGGGCCCACCTACCACAGTCCCAGCAACACCAGTGGTAACTGCAACAGGTCTGCCTACCATAGTTCCCATACGGACCTCAGCTGTCGCTGCAGCAGTGGCACCAGCAATCCCAGTAACAGGAACTAGGGCAGTGAAAGTAGAAGTACTGCAGGACATTGCCAGAGTTGAAATTGCAGGGCTTCCGCAGCCTACTGCTGCTCCTGCTGCTGAGGTAATTATGATAGACATTAGTGATAGTGAGTCTGCAGGGGCATCAGCAGGGGTGGGATGCAACACTATGGGCGGCGGGGGGTCCCAGCAGCCTTGGGATGGTAGGTTTAGGGGCTCTGGTATGAATATGGCAAGGGTCAAGTATGAAGTGGGAGCTAAATGCGGAGCAGCAGCAGCAGCAGCAACGGCAGCAAGACCACCAGTAGTAGCAGGAGCAGCATCAATTGTAGGGGCTTTGGAAACAGAGGCGGGTGTGGGAATACAAGCAGTGGGGGATCAGCGGGTATCAGGGGGTGCCACTGCAGGTACAGCCAGTCCCACGGATGAGGGTGGAGAGCATGGGGATGCCTTTGAGACCATAGCAAGGGGTGCGAAGCATGGGAAGGATGAACTAACACCAGCAGGGGTTAGTGGTGGTCTGAGCGTAGGCGTTACCGAACCTTTCATAGCTGTTGCTAATGCTGCCGGGGGTGCCGATGCGGTGGGAAGCAGGCAGGCAGTTGTGCTAGGGGATGAAAAGAGCATGGCTGCAGTAGTCAATTGCCGGGCAGCAGCAGCAGCAGCCATAGTAATTGTTGGGCCGGCAGCAGCAGCAACACCCCCGCCAAATGTTCATCAGTCATCTCCCACCAAACCAGCAGCACCAGGTGTTGTAGTGGCAACACCAATAGCAACAGGGAGTGGCCTGCAAGCCAAAGCAGTCAACCCTGCTGTCTATGGTGGCAGCAGTGCTGAGCAGCTAGTTGGCCTTGGGGGTGCTGCTGGGGAAGAACCTGCGGGTGCTGCTGTTGGTGCTGCTGCCTCCTCTCCTCTTCTTCATCGTCTTGCAGAGGTGCAGCGAACAGCAGGGGCAACAGCAGCAGCAGTAAAGAAGGAAGCAGTGATAGCAGGCGTCGGGGCCGGGAAAAGTGAAATAGCAGCAGCAGGAGGGCAGGTTGTTGCACGGGAAAGAGCAGCAGCAGGAGCAGCAAAAGCAGTCCCAGTGGTGGAAGTACCATGTACATGGAGCATCAGCCGTGCCCATAGCAGGAGTTACTGATGCTGCCATTGCCAACTGCGTAGCAGGTGTGACCTTGCCTGCTTCCATTGGTGCACAGACCTCAGCTGCGGCAGCCAGCACACCAGGCGCAGCAGGAATAGCGGTAACGCCAGCAGCAGGGGCACCATTAGCTGGTTGCAAAGCAGTGTCTCCTGCTTCCATGGCAGCTGCACCTAGGCTGATGGGGAAGGGTACTGATAAGGGGTGTTCTTGGTCCGCAAGAGGCAGCATGCAGGACCTCAAGAGGTATAGCAACAAAGCAGTACCAGCAAAGGGTATCAAGAAGGAGCTTGATGGTGAACAAACAGCAGTCACAGCAGAAGGAGGAACAGCAGCAGCAGGGGCAGAGTCAGAAACAGTTGCAACAGCAGGAGGCATGGCCAGAGCAGTAGGTACTAGGACTGATGGTGTGCGGTTGTCTACAGAAGTAGCAGCAGCAGCAGCAGCAGCAGCGGGAGTACCGTTACCAATGGCAACTCAGCCAGCTGCAGGAGGTAACAGCAAGACAGCAGCAGTAGCCAGAACAGCGGGAATGGCCCGAGATACAGCAGCAGCGGGAAGGGGGAGACCAGCAGCCAATACTGGCAGGGAATACTCCAGCCCCATGCAACCTGCGAGTGCTGCCGACGTGATTGTGATTGATAATAGTGACGACGAATCTGCAGAGCTTGCAGCAGGGGTGCTAGGGGCGGGGGAGGGAGGTCCGGTGTTCCAGCAACCCAGGGAGTTTAATGGGAAGGCAGGGGTCAAGCAAGATACTGAGGCCGGGAATGCATCGGCAGTAGCAACAGCAGCAGCAGTGGAAGTCTGCAGTGTGCCGGCAGCTGTCCTGGGTGAAGGCGGGCCAGCAGCACCAACGCCAGAAGCAGTGGAAGCCCAAGCAGCACTAGCGGCAGCAGGGGAGCAAATGGCCAGAAACCAGCAGCTTCGAGGGATCTTGGAGCCGGGATTGAATGCTAAGGAGGCAGTGGTAGAGGGTCGCATTGACGGGGCAACCCCAAAAGTCCCTGGGGAAGCAGCAGCGGCAGGGGCTAGTAGTGGTAATGCAATTCGTGCTGCTGCTGCTGGCTGTGCAATAGGCCTAGAGAATTCAGCTCCAAAGGTCCATGTTCCTGCTACTGCGGCCGCTGCTACTTATGGTGATGGTCCTATGGGAGTGGGTCTTATCGAAGGGGAGCAAGCTAGTGCCAAGTTGCAGACGGATGCAGCAGCTGATTGCTCTGCTGGTAGCGGGGAGGCCACGGCTGTGTTGGCAGGGGGAGGGGTACAGGGGATGGCTGGGTGTGCTGAATGAGCAGCTGCAGGCAGTACTTATACGGAGACTGTGCCTCCCAACACATCCAGTTCTCCTGCTGTTGGCATTGATGGGGCTGCTCCTATTGAGCAGCTGAGACCGGACTATGGGAGGAGTCAACCTGCTGCTGCCATGCATCCTCTGGCTTCTGCTGCTCCTGGCGTTGCTGTTGCAGCTACTACTGCTGGAGCTTCCTGTGTAGGGGTAGCAGCAGGTGTTCTTGAAGCTGATCTAAACCAAGTGACAGCAGCAGGGGCAGAGCAATACCGGCTCAAGGACACAAGCAGTGTCCAAAAAGCAGCACTAGAGGTGCTGCGGTTGTGTACAACTTTGCAGGTGAGCATTTGGTTGAGTCCAGCAGAGCTGCATTTCATTGCATTGTCGCAGCAGTGCAAGTACAGGAAGCTTGGCTAACCTTATAAAGGAGCACATGGTGGCAGCAGATCTGTTGCAGTCCGCAAGAGCATCTGGCAGTCTTTACATGCCCTTGAAGTGATCAAGGGGAGAGTTTAGGAGTTTTCTGGAGGCAAATGTTCACTCTCAAATTGGGATAATAATCTGGTCATCTTTTTGCCAGTGCTTTGTGTAATAATCACTTTCAAGGCAGGGACATTGGTTTGGGGATCTGGTTCTGATGGTAGTTGTTTCTTTGACTCGAAAGGGAGCTGTGCAAGACAACAACACATAACTGTTTTACAGATAATTGAAAGCTGCCATCTTTTAGTGGTGTTTAAACTTCTGAAGGTGCCTGACTCATTGGAGACTGCAGTAAGCCAAGCCATTACAGACATAATCGCCGACCTGGATGGTCAAGGGCAGCTCTTCCTGAGCCTGTACTACCGTTTGCTGAGGCAAAGCACAAACAAACAATCAAACCAAATTTAACGTCCGGGTCCAAGACCGGAAGTCAGACTGACTCATCGGACGGCCTTGCGGCAACGGTGTTGCCCAGTTGATCAGACCGTTAGCCCATTGAACAGACGAATCCATTGTCTAGGCAACGCGGATACCTGTAACCTTTTTCTTGAGAGGCCCCGGCTAAGGGCGGCGAGGAGACCGGGACTCGAACACCGGATCTGAGGATTCGAAGTCCTCTGCTCTACCAATTGAGCTACCCCCCCACAAAAGTGGGCCGAGATGCCATCATGAAGGGCTTGCAGGCCATAGCCAGCTCTGCAGGGTTGAGGGGCTGAATGCTTGGCACTTTCTTATACACAAGAAGTTGAGACTCACATATACGACGACAATGACAAACGACGCAGATAACAAGGCGGAAGTGCTATGAGATGTTCTTGGAAGGATGCTTTCAAGTGTGGTTTGCAAGTGGCTGTTAATAATAATCGACTTTACTGCTTGGGCTGTATGATGAGCACTCTTATTTGTGGATGTAATGCAGCAATGAACAGTCCTTCTAGTGTAACGTTGGGCCAGTAATATGAAAGCCAGGCACATGAGGGAGTGCACTCAGTGGCCATTGGTGGTTTGGTAGATCTGCACGTCATCCACGCACTGGTAGGTCGTACCGAGGCACTCAACTAACATGCTGTGAGCGGAGGGAGTCCGGTCCTCGCATAGTGTCTAGTCAATGTCTTGGCGACAGCCTATAGCAGAGAGCAACCGTGACACGCACGGTTGGAACTCTCACTCACTTCCGGGTGTCCGATTCAGGTGACGACGAGCTTGAGTTTGCTGCTTCCAACCAGTTACAGCCCTAAATAACATACTGGACCAATCTGCAGCAAGACGAATTCAGTACAGGCCTCGCGGTGTCCGAGCCGTTAGCCTGACATCATGTTCAGTGAGCGTGGCATGTCTCGTTAGCAGATGTGGACCCTGTTGAGTTCCCGTACGAGCTCCACCCGCTCCAGTGGTACCATTTTAACCTTTTCTTACGGCGTGAATAGGGTGAGTAGGTAGTTGGACGTGGACTGCCTGATACCAATCCGAAGCGACCTGATGACCGAGAACCTAGTTGTATGTTCTGCCTCAGCGGTCTGATCTGCATCTATGCCTGTCTATCCTTCTACCGTGCAGGCTGCCAAAGAATACATGCAGCTGACCCGATTGCTTTCGGCCCGGAGCTTATCTGCTCCGTCTAAATAAAGACAGCCTTGAGGATGAACGAGGCAAAGAGGAAGGGGTCCTTGCTGGGTCCTACCACTCTTGCTAAACGCATCCAGACAGTTTCAAAGCAGATCCTGGAATCTGGGACAGCAATGGATCAAGTGCATGGCAGTGCTCCAGACACCTCTGAGTCCAAAGTTGATTCAGAGCTGGCAGCCAGGCACACCCACAAACCTCAGGTCAGTGTCAACCCTTGTGCTGCCAAGCATCCCATCCTGATGCAGCTATGAGGAACTCAGCTATGGCATGCTCTCTCCAGGATCTAGGGGTGTAGAGCAGGCCTGTGGCATGAGTGCACAATCTGGCTCGTTTTAAAACAGTTGTAGTGATGCACTTCACTGGAACAGATATCCTGCTGGTCAGTCTGCATGCTGATGCTTCATATCCTGTAGGCTAGATGCCTCTGTTCTATGTTGCTGCTATTTGCATGCTACGTAGGGTTGTCCTGCATGGAGTTCTTGAGTGCATGAAGGTTCTGCCATCACAGTTTTACCCTGTGTACAACTTTTGGAACTCACGTTGCAAATGAAGGTCCTTGCTCATAATTACCTGTGATTAGGCTTGGATTGTGCAACAGTGGTGTTCTCCAGAGCATGCTTCCCTAACCGCCTGCCTGCGTTGATGCTGCTGCAGGCTAAGGCAATGCAAAGAACAGCACTGTCAATCCCCCCTGTCAGCCCAGCATCAGGACCACCATCACTAGAAGTGGAGGGTTCACCAGAAGCTAAGCAGAGCACTGCAAAACCCTTGCCTAAAGCCCGTAAGCGGGCAGGGCTAGGGTGTCTGGCGAAAGGAATGGAAGCAGTTAAAACACGAGCAGCAGCAGGCAGCAGGGGGCAGCAGCACACTCCTGGTGGTGCAGGCCCAGCTCGGATACCAGCCCAAACTCTTGCAGCCACAGCGGCCAAGTTGAAACCCAATACAAATGCAGCACCTCAAAAGGCAGCAGCAGTCCACAGCAGCTCGTTGGGCCAAGCCCCAGCAGGGGGTGCAGTAGAGCCTCAGGGGGAGCACGCTCAGCAGCAGGTGGGGGGTCATGTGGAAATTAGCAGACCCTGGCTCATCAGCTCGCATCTAGTGCAATTAATACCAGGCAAGTTTATCACTCCTTGGTCAGGGTCCCAGCACTGCAACCTGTTGCATCTACCATCAAGCATCATGCAGAGCTGGTACCCGGACCTACTGCCTGGCAGCTCCCTGCATCTGCAGATCAAGGTGCCACCAGCAGCAGCAACAGCACAAGTTGGATGTGGCCCATGCAGTCAGAGGATGGCTCAGCAGGACAACATGATGGAGGTCCCACCTTCACGTGAAGCAGACACAAGTGCCTCACCTACTCAAGCATGTGGAACAGGAGTAATTAGCAGAATCAACAACAGGCTGGTCCAAGATGTAGTAGCAAAGAGGGGAACCTTTGGTAATGCATGCCGTCTGGGTGCACTCCAGCAAGTTTTGCACCCTTACTTGAGGTGGAAACTTGTTTATCTTGAGAAGGTGAGATACCGGTATAGAGAAATTCATGCAGAGGTAGTACGCGGGGGATTGTTCTGGTCAGATGCATTGCAATGGCACTTGCTATTGTTTGCTTGCTTTTTGTTTTTGTGTTGCCATTGGAATGTTAAATGGGATATAACTAGGCTTTAGAAGCTTGGGAACTGTCTAGTAGCCACATTAGGGGTGAAAACATAGCTGCTGGTGTATGCCACTGAATCAATGACTGAGTAGCATGTGGGGTCAATCACTTGCACGGCCATGGTGCATAGAAGAAGGTTTGCTGTAAGACTGGAGGTGCCCTATGTACGGCAACAATTATTACCTTGTGCTCCTCGTTCAGTAGGTAACACCCATTTGCCCTTGGAGGGCCATATCTCTTAACACAGTGGTGTTGTGCCCTTTTACTGTCTGTTCTTTAGGTGAACTCATCTACCCTTGCCCTCCACCTATGGCCCCCTCAGGGCCAGGTGCCAGAACCACCACCACCAACAGAACCAGTAGCTGATGCACCAGAGGAGCTGCTAGCAGCTAGAATACCAAATGGGGAGTTTCTCATCCTCTCCCCTGGCAACGCCATGTTGCTGCCAACTAACCGCAGAGTGGATCGTGATCACACCAGAATCTATATCCCCCGCACCTTCCTCCTCCGCTGCTTCAGCCCTCCCATCACCAGCAGCACCCAGGTCACAGCACATGTGGTCATCAGGACACAGGATGTAGCAAGACTGCCACCAGATGCTGATGTTGCTCAGAAGCAGTCTGCAACAACCGGCTGCTTACACCTACCTATGTTTGAGTGTAACCTGTATAATACTGCTGGGATAACCCCATGCCTCAGCAGCATTGCTCAGATATTGCGTTCCTTTGGATCTTGGCGCCTTTACAAGCTACAAGCGGTGAGTGCTGATTGCTGCTGCCATTTTGCTTATTTGGCAGTGCGCTCCCTAGAGTCACATAGCAGTTTGCTGGAGGTCAGAGTAGCAAATCACAGGCGGGCAATGGTCGGTCCTCGCTTAGGTCCTCCCTTGGGCTGCCTTCTCTTCACATTGTTTAAGAAGCTGGTCCTACAATGTATTGCAAGGGTGTTGTGTACAAGCCAATATGCGAAACTGACTGACCATCCAAGATCCCGCCTAGGTCTGTGGGATTGTTCTTACTCAATGTCAAGGCAGACCAAGTGAACCCATGTCTGGTGTGCTTATCTCTCCCTTTTAGTGAGAATTCAAAGCTTTTACCCAAGCAATGCTGAGAGGCTTGCCTTTCTTTCTGTACCAGGTTGGTCCCAACCACATTGCCCTGTACCTTCTACCTCCTGAAGATGAGCAGCAAGCAGCAGACAGCCTGGCACGTCAGCCAGAAGGCGCACACCCAGTTGCCAAGAAGAAAGCAACTGGTACTACAGCAGCTCCAAGCAAGCGTGCCACCATAGCTCCGGCAACAGCAAAAGCAGCAAAAGCAGCAAAAGCAGCAGGGCCTGCAGGCGTGAACTTAACTCATGTGCCTGCCCTGCCCAGGCCTAGGAGAGCAACAGCTGCAGCAGCATTGAAAACAATCCGTGCAGTACAGGCTGCTGCTGATGATAAGCAGTCGGGTGACTCAGCAGATGAGCTGCCATACTTAGAGGCCAAGGACACTGCTTGGGCACGCTCAGGGCATCTGGCACTTAGAGGAGCAGGAGTGGCAGAGGCAATAGCCACACGAGAAGCACCAGCACGAGCGCCAGCGAGAGAAAAATTAAACCCTACAGGAAGAACAGCAGAAGCAGCAGCAGCACAAGGCCGATCTGGAGCAGCAGGAACAGCAGCGGGAGGGGGGGATGCACTGCCAGCACACAGTGCTGCTCCTGCCTACTCTGCTGGCAGAGAAAGAGTGGGGCAGCCTGGTTTCAGCCTAGCTGCAGCAGTTGTACCAAGCTGTCCTGCTGCCACTCCTTGTGCCAAGCTGAACGAACCCTCTCCTTATCTCAACACTATGGCCCCTGTCGCTGCTGCTGCTGCTGCTGCTGCTGCTGCTGCTGCTGCTGCTGGCCATCGCATCTGTAGTGAGACTCTGAACACTATCCAGCCGATGGGTCCAAAAGCAGCAGCAGGCATGAAGGAGCAGGAGGCTGCAGGGGGTGGTCCTGTTGAAGCAGC
Organism: Pseudopediastrum boryanum; assembly: GCA_963556185.1. Classification (NCBI taxonomy): domain Eukaryota; kingdom Viridiplantae; phylum Chlorophyta; class Chlorophyceae; order Sphaeropleales; family Hydrodictyaceae; genus Pseudopediastrum; species Pseudopediastrum boryanum. The sequence continues at coordinate 2,935,756 of OY744499.1, forward strand.
AGCAGCGCCAGAGGGAAAATGTCTGTCATTGCAGCAAGCACCAGCAAACGAACCATCAAATCAGCAAGTTTGCGGTGGAGGCACCACCCATTGCCATCCAGTTGCAGGAAGTGGAGCAGCAGATGTCAAGAAGAAGGGCCCGGTGCGTGCCTTTAGTGGGAAAGGCAGGAGCTCTTTTGAGACATGCATACCAGCTGGCTTGGGCGGGGTATGCGACGTTGCAGAGGAAGCTGGAGGGGTTGATGTGCTGGAGCAAGCTGGTGTTTCTGGCAGTGGTAAATATGCTAATAGAGATGTTGGGACCATGAAGGCAGAGGAAGGGGCTAATATTGGTACTGCTTTCACTGCAGTAGCAGCAGTCCTGTTAGGAACAGCGGGATCTGCAGTGCCAGCAGCAGCCATACCCCTGGTCGTACCCGTAGCGGCAAACAAACCGGCAATGCTGCAGAAGGCCGTGTTAAGTGGAGCTGAATGCAGAGCAGAAGCAGCAAGGAGCAGAGGTGCTAGGCAGGATGGCACAGCAAAGCAGCAGGGGGCAGTGGTAACAGCCGGGAAGGACGCCAACAACTGTTCAGCAGGGGATGTGGTGCCGAAAGCTTGCAACAAGACATTTGGACCATATGGGTTAGCTGGCACAAGGCTGGGAGAGCATGTTGTAGCACCAAGAACACAGGCTCTTAAATCTGTTGAGGATGCTTCCTATACTAAGACAGTGTTTGGGGCCCCAGGGGGCCTGTGGAGGGCGGTTGATACAGCATCAGTGGTTAAGGCCGAGCCAAGTGCTCAAACTTTAGCAGAATTGAAAGCAGCTAGCCGGCCTCTCGAACAGAGTTTAAGTGAGCAGCACACAAGGCCGTTCCCCACAGCACCACCAGCAGCAGCAGAAAAAGTGGCATTGCACCATCTGCCTCCTATTGCTGATGCAAGTGCTGCTGCTGCTCGACCGTGTCCTGCTCTGGGTATGGTGGAGGTAGCAGATCCACAGGTTGCGCCAACGCCACCACCACCACCAGCAGCAGCAGCATCTGTGCGTGGTGGTGGAGGTTTGGGACTGTTCACACCCTCGGCAGCTAAGGTGGAGTCGGACAAGGACTTAACTCAGCTGCCCAGTAGAGTAGCAGTAGCAGCAGCACCAACAGCAGCAGGGGTCTCACCAACCACGGTCCCAGTGACCCCAGTGGCGACTGCAACAAGTCTGCCTGCAAAAGTTCAGGTGCAGACCTCAGGTGTTGCACCAGCAGCGGCACCAGCAATGCCAGTATCAGAAAGGGCAGTGAAAGTAGAAGTACTGCGCAATCCTGGCAGGGTAGAGCTTGCAGGGCTTATGCAATCTACTGCTGCTGCTGCTGCTGCTCCTGCTGAGGTGATTGTGATAGGCTCTACTGATAATGAGGCTGCAGGGGCATCAGCAGGGGTGGGATGCGATCTTAAGGGCGGTAGGGGGTTGCAGCAGGCAAGGGATGCAAGGTTTAAGGGCGCTGGCATGAAGGTGGCAAGGGTCAAGGATGAAGTGGACACTGAGTTTAGGGCAGCAGCCTCAGCCGCCGCCGCCGCCGCAGCAGCAGCTTCGGCAGCAGAAGCAAGAGCGCCAGTAGTAGCAGGAGGGGTGCCAGGTGTAGGGGCTTTGAGAACAGAGGTGGCTGTGGCAGAGCAAGCAGTGGGAGAGGATGGGGACGCCTCTGGGGAAGTAGCAAGGGGTGGCAAGTATGGGAAGGATGATCCAAGACCAGCAGGGGTTGGTGGCGATGTGATCATAGGCTTCTTTGGGCCTGCTGCTACAACACATTTCCCAGCTGTTTCTAATGCTGCGGGGGGTGCTGGTGTGGGGGGAACCAGGCAGGCAGTTGTGCTTTGGGATGAAAAGAGCAAGGCAGCAGTAGCCAACAGCCGGCGAGTAGCAATGCAGCAATCATCTCCCGCCAAAGCACCAGCACCAGAACCAGAAGTACCAGCGGTAGCACCACTAGCAAGTGGGAATGGCCTGGAAGCTGAGACAGCCAACTACCCTCCTGTCCCCGGTGGCACCAGTGCTGCGCAGCTAGCTAAAGCTGCTGCGAGGGGTGCTGCTGTTGGTGCTGCTGCTTTCTCTCCCCGCCTTTGTCTTGCAAAGCTGCAGCCAACAGCAGGGGCAGCAGCAGTAGGGAAGGAAGTGATGGTAGCAGGCGGAGGGTCGCAAGGAAGCGAAATAGCAGCAGCAGGAGGGCAGGGGGTCGTACGGGAAAGAGCAGCAGGAGGAGCAGGAACAGAAGTCCCAGTGGGAGAGGTAGGAGTAACAGGTCTACATGGAGCAGCACCCGTGCCCACAGTCAGAGTTATTGATGTTCCTATTGCCAGAAGAACAGCAGGTGTGACCTTGCGTCACGCCATCGGTGCACAGAATTCAGGTGCGGCCCCAAGCACACCAGCAGCAGCAGCAGGGAAATCATTAGCTAGTTACAAAGCAGCGTCTCCTGCTCTTATGGCAGGTGCACCTGCTGCTAGGGTCATGGGGAAGGGTACGAATAAGGGGTGTTCTTGGTCTGCCAGAGGCACCATGCAGGACCTCAAGAGGTCTACCAGCAAAGCAGTATCAGCAAAGTGCATCAAGAAGGAGCTTGGTGGTGAGCAAACAGCAGTCACAGCAGCAGGGGCGACAGCAGCTGGGGCAGAGTCAAGAGCACTTGCAACAGCAGGGGGCCTGGCCAGAGCAATGGGTACAAGGGCAGATAGTGTACGGTTGTCTACAAAAGTAGCCGCAACAACAACAGGAATATTGGTTCCAGCGGCAACTCAAGCAGCTGCAGGGGTAACCAGCATGACAACAGTAGTAGCAGGAACAGCAGGAGTATCCCAGGGTACAGCAGCAGCAGGAAGGGGAAGACGAGTGCCCGGTATTGTCAGGGAACACTCCAGCCCCATGCCCGCTGCCACTGCTACTGAGGTGATCGTCATTGACGACAGTGGCGATGGATATGCAGAGCTCGCAATAGGGGTGCTAGGGGTGGGGAAAGGAGCTGCGATACTTGAATAACCCAACGAGTTTAGGGGAAGGGCGGGGGTCAAAATGGAGCCTGATACTGAGGTCAGGAAGGCATTGGCACCAGCAGCAGCAGTGGAAGTCTGCAGTGTGCCGGCAGCTGTCCTGGGTGAAGGCGTGCCAGCAGCACCAACGCCAGAAGCAGTGGATGCTGAAGCAGCACTAGCGGCAGGAGGGGAGCAAATGACCAAAAGTCAGCAGCTTCGGGGGATCTTGGAGCCGGGATTGAATGCTAAGAACGCAGTGGTAGAGGTTGGAATTGACAGGGCAACCACAAGAGTCCCTGGGGAAGCAGCAGAGGCAGGGGATAGTAGTGGTAATGCACTTGGTGCTGCTGGTGCTGCCGGCGTTGCCGTAGGCCTAGAGAATTCGGCTCCAAAGGTCCATGTTCCTGCTACTGCGGCCGCTGCTAGTATTGGCAATATTCCTTTAGGGGTGGGTCTTAGTGGAGGGGAGCAAGCTGGCCGTGCTAGCGCCAACATGCAGACGGATGCAGCAGCTGATTGCTCTGCTGGTAGTGGGGCTGCTATGGCTTTGTTGGTAGGGGCAAGGTTACAGGGGATGGCTGGGTGTGCTGAAGGAGCAGCTGCAGGTGGTACTCATACGGAGACTGTGCTGTCCAACCCATCCAGTTCTGCTGCTGTTGGCGTTGATGGGGCTGCGCTGGTTGAGCAGCTGAGACCGGACCATGGCTGGAGTCAACCTGCTGCTGCCGCCCATCCTCTTCCTTCCTCTGCTCCTGCCATTGCTGATGCAGCTACTGCTGCTGGGGCTTCCTGTGTCGGGGTAGCAGCAGGATTTGGTGAAGCTGATCTAAACCAGGTGGCAGCAGCAGGGGCTGAGCAGTTCCGGCTCAAGGACACAAGCAGTGTTCAAGAAGCAGCACTAGAGGTGTTGCGGCTGTGTACAACTTTAGAGGTGAGTGTTTGCTCCAGCAGAACGCCATCTTATTGCATTCGTCACAGCGGTGCAACTACAGGAAGCTTGCTGGGATTGCACTGTAGAGGAGCACAGGGTGGCAGCAGAACATATGCAGTCCTTAAGAACGTTGGCAGGCTTTACATGCCCTTGAAGTGATGAAGGGAAGAGTTGCACAAATTTCCTGGAGGAATATATGCTCAGTATTAAACGGATATAGTCATCTGGTCATGTTTTTGCCAGTGCTTTGTATGCTCACTTTCTTTAGACAGGCACATTGGTTTTGGCGGTATCTGGTTCTGATGGGAGTTGGTATCTTGACCCTAATGGGAGCCCCTGCAAGACATAAACACACAGGCCTCTTATCTGACTGAATTCTGCCACCTTCTTGTGGTCTAAACTATCCTGAAGGTGCCGGACGCACTGGAGGTTGCAGTGAGCCAAGCCATGGCATATATCCTTGCAGACCTGGGTGGTCAAGGGCAGCTCTTCCTGAGCCTGTACTACCGTGTGCTGAGGCAAAGCACAAAGGTGGGCCGAGATGCCATCATGAAGAGCTTGCAGTGAGGCCATAGCCAGCTCTGCAGGATCAAGGGGCTAACTGGTTGGCAAGTCCTTACTAATGCACAGGTAGTTGAGAACCACATCTATGACGGCAACAAAAAAACGATGCAGATAATAAGGCGGGTGAAGTGCTAGGAGATGTTCCTTGGGAGGATGCTTTGAAGTGTGGTTTGGAACAGGTGGCTGCTTATAGCGAGTTTGTAATCTGTAATCTGAGTTTACTGTTTGGACTGGCATGTTGAGCACTCTTGTATGCGGGGGTAATGCAGCAATGAACTATGGAACAGTGAGCATTCCTCTTCTACTGTAATCTATCCGGAGTTTTAAGCCAGTAAGATGAGGATCACGCACATGAGTGAGTGCACTTGGCATTCGGTGTTTTGGTAGATCTGCATGTCAACCACTGGTAGGTCGTACCGAGGCACTCAAGTAAAATACAGTGAGGGAGGGAGTCCAGTGCTCGCATAGTGTCTAGTTAATGTTTTGGCCGGCAGCCGATAGCACAGAGCAACCGTGACACGCATTGTTGGAACGGCTCACTGCAAGGTATGTGTCTGATTCAGGTAACGACCGTGGTAACGACGAACTACTTGAGTTTGCTGCTTCCAATCATTTACAGGACAAACTGGCCCATTGTGCAAGCAAGACGACTGCGGAGCAGGACTCGCGGTGTCCGAGCCTTTATCCTGACGTATATAGGCTACAGATTATAGGCTACAGAAGTGCTAAAATGTGGCTAGGAAGTAGGTGGCGCCACCGCCACTGCTTGCTGTGCGAACAACAGGATGGCTGCCACCACACAGCCTCGGGATGCCCCGCACTCAGTAGGCTCTATACCCACAGGCACAATGCAATAGGTCGGTTGATTCTTAAAGCTATCATGAGGGCAGAAAGGGAGGGTACGTGGTGATGATGGACCTCGGAAGTGACACACACTGTAGTGCTGAGGGACTAGTTACGCAGCCCCACCGGATCCCAGAAGCAGCCTTGCCAGCTAGCATGCCCGTGGACGTAAAGGGACTCGTACGAAGGCATACTATACCAGACACCCTGCTATACAAGCCCGCCGCTAATGGGCAGAACACCGAGTACTGGATCGTGGAGCTGAAGTTCTGTAGGGATACCGACAAGGCCGGGAAACTGGTGCAAGCAGTGGAGCAACACAAAGGGCTATTCAGTGCTATACAACAAGCGGATCGTAATGCCACCGTCCACTACATCCCCCTGGTCATAGGCGTAGCTGGCAGCATCTTCAAGGAGCTTAGCAGCCACATGGTCGCTCTCGGCGTGAATGGACAGGACGTTAAGGCAACGATTAGGGCAATTCACCTCAAAACAACAAAGAGCACAATATACACAACCAAACAAAAGAAAGAACACAGTAAAGAGAAAAAAGCCCCATGGAAGCGCAAACGCAAATAACACTGGTGGGTGGGCGAGATGCCCACCCAACTCTTTGTACGCCCCATGGTAGAGGCCACGAGGCCAGGTCTCCTGACCTCAGTTGCCTCTCCCTTAACTTACGCAGGCTGGGACTCTGGCAGAGGCTCCGCCTCAGCCTCAGTTACTCAACTAGCCTGGCGTAGCTCTTCTTCTTCTTCTTCTTCTTCCACATGATGGCCATGCTGACCATCCTTGGCATGAGTGCTGCTCCTTGGGTCAGCTAGCCTTGGGCCCTGCAGGCCTAGCTCTGCCTTGCGGAAAGTAGCAAGCAATAGGGGCACGCACAGCACGGACCCACCGTGGTCTAGATCCGGCACGATAGGGTCCATGATGTGGATGACGGCAGTACCAGTCCCCTCCCCCCACCTCCCAGCAATTGGTGCGATCCCCCCTTCCCTGAGATTGATGTACTCTTTGCTGCAATCAAAGTCTGCAAAGTAGTCCAGAGCAGGAGCTAGCACCTCCATGAAACCCACTAGAGCCCCCGGTGCCTTGAACACATTGGCGATCTGATCCAACGTCTCCCGGACACGCTCAAAGGATAGCCCTTCAGCTCTCAAGTCAGTGATGGACCTGATTGGCACCAGCTTGGCGTTGCAGAACTTGATTAGGAATGCGAGGGCCAGCAGCCACAGCGCAAACCTGCTGATACCACCATTGTACGTACTGTTCAACCCGGCTTCTTTTGCGAGCTGCTTGAAGAACAAGGCCAGCGGGTGCAGGAAAGGTGTTGCCAGCACCTGCAGCACAGGGCATGTGCCTTCTCAGTTCATAATGCTGATACACTGTGAGCAAAAGCATGTTGCAGGTGGAAATGTAATCAGCTTGAACAATGCCTCAAGCAAGTACTGAATACAATACTGCATAAAGTATGGCAAAGATCTGGAATGGATAAAGGCTGAAGCAGTGAGCATCTCGTGCAGCAGCGTGCAATGCCTGCCAGACCAGTCAATGCAGTGCATCAGAAGCCACACTCTTCTTGGGGTTTAGAGCAGGCAAACAGCTGGAACCTTATCGGCAGCCAGCCAGTTTGGGTGACAAGACATGCAAAGCTTGTGTCTCTGCCCTGGCAGGATGGCTCTGCCCTTCCGCTACTGCCACATCACTGTTTGGGCAATGTTGATTTATTCCCATCCGTGCTGCATGCACTCACCCAGTCACCGGGCCTTTGGAGTGCTGCGATTGCTGCAAATTCCATTGTGTTCATGGACTTCTGGCTGTGCATTCATTAGATAACGAGTGTACTAGTGCAATTTCTGTGCTCTTCTGCTGCTTCTCATTGTAGGTGCTGCACACCTTGGTGCCATGTACATCGCCTTCTTGGCAGTGGCCCGTGCTTGTGGTACCCCTGCCGTGCTTGCTGCGCCTGTCCTGGCCCAGCTTTCCAACCTCATGAGCTGCCTGACCACCTATGGTATTGGCCCCGCTTCCCCATACTGTGGAGCCGGTTACGTGAACCAGCCTGATTGGTGGAAGAACGGGTGTGTCTTCTATTTGGCGGGTTGGACGACTACTGCCTTCACCTTATGGCCTCTGCTTGGCATCTACTAAACCCTAGGTTTGGTAAAGGCAGGGGCTACACCCTAGATGGAGGCGGCATGTGGGGCTGCACAGGTTGAAAAAAACAGAGCGTTCCACTGTGTCTCATGCACTAAGGTTTAGTGTGTGTGATAAATTGGGAAGGATTTTTCATGGAGGATGTGGGGCAGCAGAGAGGAGGGGATGTGCTGGGGCTGCAGCCGGTATGCAGGCTGGCTAGTAATGGGCCTATGAGAGGCTGGTGTGCCTTCTTTGGCAGCAAACTTAGTGTGGCTGAGTTTGCTTGGCTGGTTTATTGAGTGATATGTGTGGCGATTGGGGCAACATGGGACGGCTGTTGGTCTTGTGCCTCATTCCCTTCAATAAAGGGTGAATATATGCCACCACACAGGTTGACACACCTGAATATTGTGTTCCAGGGTTGTGTTTATGCTCCTGCTGTTGTTGTGTGCAAATCTGGGTCTCCTGGTGAGTGGGCTGGTTGTAGTTGATGGTTTGACAGCAGCAGGAAATTGCCTAGAGCTCTTTGTATTAGGCACCAGTAGGGCAGACAGTGGTCAACCTGCGATGGTGCATTCTCCACATTGAGATGCCTTCGGCGAAGTCTGACGCTCATCTCTCAAGCTCCAGGAGTCGGTATGTGTGCCCAAAAATCCTGATACGATTACCAGCATGATACAGCCGCACATCCCGGACCTTCTTTGAACTTACGTGGGGCCATCTACCAGCTTAAAAGCTTACAAATGCGTTTGGACCACTGCGCTCACCGTCGACATCACGGATCCTTCATCCTTCTGGGCATAGTTTGCGGATTTCGCAACCATCCAGGAGACGATACCGCAAAGTGAACATGAAAGGTTCGTATACGTATGTTTGTGCAGCACACACTGCCGCAGCCTTGCGAAGATTGTGGCCTCTGAGCGGCTTCCATGCAAACCTAGACATAGTGACAGAAACTTATTAGCGGTACTAGCATCCAAGAGGAGGTTCTAGCATCACTTCCACCTTACTGTTCCGCGCATGTCTTCGGGCGCGCATACGGCAATAGTCGCTGACTGCCCTGAAAGCTGTGCCACATACAGTATATAACCATTCTAGAGTACTCGATCCTGTTTCAAAGCCAGAACAATCGCCTTCGAAGAGCGAGCGCAAAGTTGACCCCGCCATGAGCGGTCGACCCTCAGCTATGCTAGCAACCGCGCCCATGCAGGGCACCAGGATGGCGCCCAACACTGTAGCCTAGAGGCTACGAGCGGTACTGTTACAGGTGAATATGGCTAAAGCAGAGGCCAAGTGATTCACGCCCTGCTTCCCGCCATGAAGCGGCCCTCAGCACCAGCTGACCCCGTTCCACATGCTCACTGTTATCTTTAGCAGGACAGGATGAAGCCACCGAACACGGTTGTCTACTGTTCTGCTAAGCATAACATCATGCGACCTACTTTCCGACTGGATTGGTTTTTAGCCTCCCTTTCTACACGGAGACAGACCCCATGCTGGCCCCTTAAGCGGACCTAACCACTCTCCTGGACTTCTTGAGGCTGATGTTCAGTAGGGTGGCATGGCAGTAGCTTTCTCTGTGTATGAGCAAACTGCCAGGGGGTTCTCCCCTGGTAGAAGGGTAGTTGATTGACTAGTTCAGCTTCTCCACCTCCCTCCGTTATGTGGTTCTTTCATGCAGCCTACCAACCCCTACTCATGGCTATTCTGGACCTGTCAGGGCACAACTATGGACCCCGCAACCGGCCCCATATGCGGACCTAGCTATCCTCTAAGCCCTCTTGAGGCGGAAGGCTATAGAGGGTGGTTGTGGTACTGGTCTTGTCCCCCATGCCCAGCTAGGGGTGCACCTACCCTCTGCTGACAGCAGATGTCCCAAACAGCCATCATCATCATCATCTTTAAACAGTTGCCACGAAATTGCCATGCCTGTTTCAGACCGCTAGATATGATGCAGCAATCAGGGTGTGACCCGAGTATGGCAGCCATAGGCATCCAGCATAATGTTTTCCCCTTAGAGCATTCTCTCAGGGGTGACCAGCAGGATGCCATACCTAGGCAGCCACCGCTGGTCACCCCTGCTAGTGCTGCATCACCATTCTTCCTGGCGTACATTCCTTCCTTGGATACATGCATGCCCATTGACCCACAGCAGGTTGGAGCAGGACCCAGTAGAGCTGGGCCCCTGCCCAATAACGACTGCATATGGTTGCATGATGCATGGGTTCCATTTGTGCGCGCTCAGGATGCCCAAAACCCTTCTTATGCTCAAGTTGTAGGACAGGAGACAGCCACGTCAAGTCCCCCAACCCGTCAACAGAGCACCCCCCCACCACCTACCCCGAAGGAGGGCATTGATGAGTTCTGCTTGCTCGTCTTTGGTCCCCACCCAAGGCATACCAACCTCCGCAGTGCAAAGTTTGCAGTAGCTCAGGTGATGCGCCTAACAACCCCCCCAATTGTGCTGCCTCTGCTGGCTGGCAGGTGGCACCAGCCCAAGAAGCCGTCCAAGAAATCAGCCAGATCCTCCATCTGCATCAATGTTGACCGCTCCCACGCAATCCACATCACTGCTCAGCAGGAGCAGCAGCTCAGCAAGCTCCTACGCCAGCAGTACAAGTGGAGGTGCCTGCTACTCAAAAACAAAGATGCCTTCCACCATCAGGAACTGCAGGAACTGCAGCCAATTGCAAATCCTGCCCTGCTCCAGCTCAGCAAGCCCAGCAGCAGATCCCAGCAACTAGGCTTGCAGATTCTTCAGCAAGGGCAAACAGCAGCTGCGCTTATGGGGGATTGGCAGCATCCAAGGGCTGGCCAAAGGGCTTCACTCCAAGCAGCAGGTTCAGCTGCTGCAGCCACACTGCCACTGCAGAACCGGTTTTCAGCACTCCCAGTTGACGAACCTGGTCATAGCAGCAGAGGGGAAGCGACTGCAGCTGTAGCTCTAGCAGCACTTACAGCAGCAGGGGCTGCAACTGCAGCAGCGCCACCAGCAGCAGAGGACATCGTCACAACAGCAGCAACAACACCCGCCGCTGTAGCAGCAGCAGCAGCAACTCCTGCAGCTGCGGTAGCAACAGCAGCAGCAACACCTGCAGCTGCGGTAGCAACAGCAGCAGCAACACCTGCTGCTGCGGCAGCAGCAGCAGCAACCCCAGCTGCGCCTCCTCCTGCCGTAGCAGCAGTAGCAACAGCAGCAGCAAGACCTGCAGCTGCTGCAGCCGCCGCCGCCGCAGCAGCAACCCCAGCTGCGCCTTCTCCTGCCGTAGCAGCAAATGGTCTGCACCCCCCGCAAGAGCCAACATCAAGGCCCAGGAGGCGCAGTAACCGTCGTGTGGTCCGTGCCCGCAGAGGCCTGATACTGGCATCCCTGAATGCTAGGGGACTTTGTGAGCTCACACGAGGTGAGTTGCAGGCTGTCATGGATAGCGAGGGTATTGACATACTAGCAATCCAAGAAACCTGGGAGGGGCAGTATGTCATTCCTAACCTCCAAGGCTACAAGTGGTATGGGCGAGCAAGGGAAGATAAGAGGGGAGGGGTAGGGTTTTATGTCCATGCTAGTCTAGGTAACAGCATCCAGATCTTTAGGAAAACCTCTTTAGCGGATTCCATATGGGTCAAAGTCAAGGGTGAAGGCAACACAACTGCTATGTGCATTGGATGTGTCTACATGCCAGATTCTAACAAGCCTGCAGCACAAAGAAAAGCCGCATTTGAATCACTCCAGACTGATCTGGAATTTTTCAAGCGCAAAGGCGAGGTGGTACTCTGTGGAGATTTCAACGCGAGGGTGGGCAAATGCAACAGCATACATGAGCATGTAGGAATGTTTGGAGAAGCAGTCGATGTCAAAGACAGCGGCAAGCTGCTTAAATCGTTCCTAGGTGTCAATGCAATGTATACACTAAATGGCCGTAACCCCACAGAAACCCCCGAGTACACCTGGGAGGAGCAGAGCAATCGCGGCAGGGCAACTGTTATTGACTACATTGTAGTTGAGGCAGGCACCATGTTCGGTACAGCACGCCCCTCATTCGCAGTGCGGTCAGATCTTGATGGGGCTATATCATCCGATCACAAGCTGTTGCTGGCTGAGCTTCCACGTAGGGCTAAAAGGACCAAGGTCAAGGCTGCCCAATGCAAGAAAGTCTTTAATGTAGGTAGATTCCATGACCCAGAAAACGGGGAGAGGGACATTGGTCTCTACATGCAATGCTTAAGGCTTAGGCTGCCAGAGTTTGAGGCTTTTGTTGAAGAGGCATACAACCAGCAGAATACATGGGGGGCACATAAGGCAGTACGGGAGAAATTCCATCTACTAGTGGAAGCTGCAGCGGAAGAAGCCATTGGCTCCAAAAAGGTTGTTCCAGGGATTTCAAAGTCATGGTGGACCGCAGAGATTACAGATGCTATCAAAGCTCGAAGGCAAGCACATGCTGAATTTCGCAGCCAAGCTAGTACAGAAGCATGGCAGGGCTACAAAGAGGCAAGAAAAAAGGTGCATAAAATGGTCAAGGATGCAAGTTCTCTCTTTACAAAATCTGCTGATGAAACCATTTGCGAGGCATTTGACGAATGCCAGTCAGAGCGGAAAACCAGAATGGGAGACAAGCGCCTTTGGCAGGCGTTCAACTCTGCATACCGACCAAAAAACGCACAAGCCTCAGCCCCCTCATTGCTAAAAAAACAGAATGGCTCATATGCATGTGGCGACAAACCCATCGCCGATGCCTTTGGAGAGCATTACAAGCAGCTCGGGAACTCTGCCACCTTCAATGCTGATGCTGACTTTGACTCTGCCTTTCAACAAGAAGTCCAAGCTGCTGTTGCGCAGTACATCAATGCATCAGCAGAGCTACAAGGGTCCGGGGATGAGAATTTAGATGCTGACCTAACAAGCTCTGAGGTTGCCAGAGCTAGACTAAGTCTCAAATCAGGCAAAGCGGGTAGCCCTCTAGAGAACACTTCTGCTGAACTTCTAAAGTATGGCGGGGAACCCATGACAGCCATGCTCCTATGCATGTATCAAAAGGCCTGGGAGCATGAATGCACCTTCCAACGCCCTGGGGTAATAGTCAGTATTTTTAAGAAAGGGGATAAAGAAGATGGGAATAATTACCGGGGGATAACGCTGCTAAGCGTAGTAGACAAGGTTTATACCAAAATCATCAACAACAGAGTAACTAACTTCGCTGAAGCAAAGGGACTCCTTCACGAGAGCCAGAATGGGTACCGGCCAGGCAGAGGCTGCATTGATCATGTCTGGACATTGCATGCGGTCACATCCGGAAGAATGCGTGCAGGACTCCGGACGTATGCACTGTTTGTAGATGTGGTCAAAGCTTTCCCATCAGTCTGGCGGGACGGGCTCTGGTACAAGCTCTGGGAGATGGGCATTATGGGTAAAATGTTTAGGGTTCTTGTACATCTGTACGATAGCCTCTCTAGATGTGCCTTGCATAATGGAGAGTCATCAGAATACTTTTCTAGCGATTTAGGCTTAGCGGAAGGGGACCCGTTATCACCACTGTTGTATACTTTGTTCATCAACGGTCTTCTAAAAGAGATATGGGAGAAGCACCCGGGGGTCCCCCTACCAAAAGAGGTAGAGAATAGTGGTAGGGGGGAACAGGGCATAGGAGGGACTGAGAGTAGCATTGAAGGTAGATCAAAGTTGGTAGCACTAATGCTCGCTGATGACCTTGTAGGGCTTGCAGAATCGCAGGAAGAGCTTCAGAAGATGGCTGACACGATTCATGCCTACAGTCGTAAGTGGCGTTTTAAGCTGAGCCCAACTAAAAGTGCTGTTGTTGTGTTTGGTCCTTCGCCCCCCAATAAAGAGTCCCCAAAGGTACGTTTTAGCAGTGAGAATTTGCCAGTACTAGATGCATATACATACTTGGGGATTGTTTTCAGTAGTGATTGCAAATGGGAGGCTCACATTGCAGGTATGATTGAAAAAGCTACAGCCTCCATTAACGCATTGCAAACATTCTTCCAGAATCGTCATGTAAGCTTTGAGGTTAAGAGAGCAATGCTGCTGGCTTTAATAAGACCAAGGGTTGAATATGGTTCTGAGGTATGGTGGGCATCATCCCTGCAGACAAATACCATAGAGTCTAACATCCAAATAGAGGTTTTGAAGAGATCACTGCATTGCAAGCCAAACATCTGCCATGAGGTATTGAGGGCAGAAGCTGGTGTTAGACCTCTATCTAGCTGGTTGGACCAGAGGAAGGTTGAATGGTGGTTTAAATTACAGCAAAAGGATACTACTAGCCTTAGCAGGCAGGCACTAGAAGCATCTTGGCCAAGCCATAGGAATTATACTTCTTGGCAGAAGAGGTTCAATAAACTCAGGGCTGAACTAGGCATGCAGGAGGAAACCTTACAAGCAAGAGTGAGAGAGGGACACCTACCTAGCTTCAGGGCATATGTCAGGTGGAGTATATATGAAAGAGACAGGGCTGTTCGAGAGGAGGGTGCTAGGAATAAATCTACTTTAGCGGCATACATGCAGCATTACAATGACGATATCAATTATTTCAAGCCGCAGCCATATCTGTGCAGAGGCCCTCTAAGCAAAGGCATGGAACTCATTATGCAGCTGCGTGCAGGTATTCTTCCTCTCAATGCTATGACAGCAAAATTCGGTAGGCAGAGCGCTAGCAGGCAAAATGCACGTAGGGAGTGCTGCAAGTCCTGTGATCTTGGCCCTGAATTGGGAGATGTCGCTGAAACTCCTGAACACTTCTTGTTTGACTGTCCTGTTTACCAGGCACAAAGGCAAAAGCTGTGGGAGAAGCTGACTTCTGACCCTGATGTTGCTGCAAAATGTCAGATCTTAGATGGCAAATCTAATGAGGAGAAGCTGCATAGCATGCTTAATGAAGAGTTCTGGGGTGTAGATGTTGATGAGGAATCTGGCTTAGTATATGGCCCTTTCAAGCATGCATTTAAGTGTATAGCTAAATATGTTGCAGCTGCTTGGAAGGTTAGGAATGCTGTTGCTCACCCTTCTGATGTGGCGTGAGGTCCAACCAATGGGGTTTGTTACCAACTATTGCTTGCACCTGGGCTTACAAGCCCTCCTTGCTTTCTTAAGTAGGAGGGAGGCTCTTACCCCCATTGGGGCAGTGGAGGTTTTGGGTGATTTTGACCTAACTGCTGGACCTCATGTCTAGGCATATGTTGTCATACATGCCGAAGTTTACCCGTATTCTGTTCCACCTCGCTGTTCTTTGTGACAGCTTGAGGTGCGGGGCCTATGGCACTTATTGCTATGGCATATCATGAAATGTAATAATAATATAACGGAAAACAGCATGACCGATGCCCCGGCCAGTAGAACGATATTGTGCAGGGAATCGTAGACCGATGCCGCCCATGGCCTTTGACCTATCACCCTTAGAAGACATCCTACAAGCTTAAGCTCCTGTGTGCGATTAGTTGCTGTCGAAGGTGGCTGAGGCCATGAGATTCGGGCAACAATAGTCACCGAGAGCATGTGTTGAGGAACATTGCCAGACTCACAGGTTGTCTACAGGACGCGATACAACCTACCAATATAGTGATTCTGCGCGCTTCTTTAGATCACGACAGTGTATGTTGCGGCACGGCAGTTGCAGCTTGATCATCATCAACACTCATACACTCAGGCAACCAGTTTGCAATCCGTTAACCACGTGACAGAAGTGCAGCCAGCCATAAAAGAAAACTTGTAACCCAGCTCGATTAGTTCAGTACTGCATCACAGTTAATGTAACACTAGCGGCGGCACTACTGGCAGTGTGAGCTTTATGGGCCGGCAAAAGAATGCCAACTACACTCCACTGGCCAAGCACTCATGGCTCTGGTTGCTGGACTTTACTGCGTCGATATTTGCAGACCAACAGGCTAGCTGCCAGCGCTGGTGAAGCCATCACTGCCAGTGCCAGTGTCGGCTTCAATTTTCACCCTCTCTCCAGCCCAGTCCACTCCAGAGGACGCTCGTCAACCCAGCACCACAAGACTTCAAATACTGCCAAGGACCCAATGAATGCCGCATAGTGTTTGCACCCAGTGACAACAGCATGTTAAATCTGCAAGCAAAGGTTGCGACCCCACCAAGGGCAGCCAAACATTCCCTCATGGCAACTACAGCCATTGCCACTTAGTCATCACCTCCAAACATTGAGTACACCGCCATGCCAAACAGCACAGCTGTAAAAGCTATTCATACAGCTATTGCATTCCATGATATGCCATAGGCCCTGCACCTAAACTGTTACTAAGACATTGGACAGCTGTAAGAAATATAGCTGAGACTAAACGATTTTTCAACAAACCATACCACACTTCATGATAGGCCATAGCAAAAAGTGCCATAGGGTCTGCACCTAGGCTGTTATGGAAGCAGCGACGTACAACGCTGTACAAATGGTCTTGTTTGACTACTTCCACTCTGCTCTGCACCTTAACGAAAGCATATTATGGCCCATAATGTTGGCTGAAGCGATGGAATAGCAAGCATATTCTCCTTCTGCCTGACATGATTGCAGGGTGGAGTTAAAGTGATGGAACGATCTCAGATCATATTGATGCCCATGCCCACATACGCAAGAACAGAACGTGCTATAACCAGCCAAACAGAGCCCACATAACCAGCAAGGACCCTTCAGCACAAGTAGCATCCAACTTACACCTTCTTCTTCTTCTTCTCCTCTTCCAGTTTCCTGATCCGCTCCAGCAGGTCGGCAATGTTGCCCTGCAGTTTCCCCAGCTTGTCTGCACCTTGCTGCCTTGGTGACTCTTGGTTGTTCTCCGTCCTGCCAGCTGCTGCCGCTGGCTTTGCTGATGGAAGGGCATCTGCAGCTGCTCCCTCGGCAGCTTCCCCAACACCCACAGCAATAGCCCCAGCACCCTGAGCAGCACCCCTGGCACCCACAGCAGCAGCTGCAACAGCAACCGGGCTACCTATGAGCTGCTTCATCTGCTTGGGTGTGGCAATAGGCAGATTGCTCTTAAACTGCTCTGGGGAGGCCTTGCTGTGCTGCTGCTGCTGGTTGTTAATCTCTACATGCTGCTGCAAGCTGCCAGGGAGCGGCTTCTGCGATGCATGCCCCGGCGACTGCAGGCTGCCCCCAGCTTTCACCCCAGATGAGGCAGAAGCGAACCCTTGAGCTGGGCTGAATCCTGGGGAACTGCTAGCCCCTTGAATCTGCGGTCGCAAAGGTGGCGATAAGAACCCCTGCTGCCTCAATGGGCTCGGGCTGCGATGGTACTGCCACTTCTCTCGCCCCTGCCACTGCTGCTGCTGCCGGGACGCCCGCTGCGAAGCTGGACTGTCCTTTATGACGAAGGGTTGTGGCGCCTCCACCTCCCCAGCCACCATGCCATAACTAATAATGGAGCTCAGCCCTTCGAAGCTATCTTCTGCTCTGGTCCAAGCAGCTGACTCCTCCTCTGCCCCTGATTGGCTGCTATTCTGAGCAACCTCTGCTTCAGCACTGATCCCAACACCCCCTGCATCTGCATCTGGCACAGCCAGCATGACATCCCCAGTAAGAGACCTGCGCCTCTTTGCACTGCGCCCTGGGAAATCTGTCCCTGCAGCACTGGTCAAAGCCGCAGCTGATTGTAGCTGCACACCCTCAGAGGCCTGCCCCAACCCATCTAGTAGCAGCTTGCTGCTTCCGCTAGCTGCTGCTTCTGCCCCGGAGCGCACCAGACCCTTCTCAACACCCCTGCTGATTCCATCCCCACTGCACATGCCCATAGCATTGCCCCTGCCGCCACCCAAGCTGTTGTCACCACCACCACCACCGTTGGGGCTGCTGCTGCCGGCTACCCCACTGCCCCCTGTGCCGACAGCTTTGACGCC
Source organism: Pseudopediastrum boryanum (assembly GCA_963556185.1). Taxonomy (NCBI): domain Eukaryota; kingdom Viridiplantae; phylum Chlorophyta; class Chlorophyceae; order Sphaeropleales; family Hydrodictyaceae; genus Pseudopediastrum; species Pseudopediastrum boryanum. The sequence continues at coordinate 2,953,101 of OY744499.1, forward strand.
ATCACTCATGCCATTGGCACCGCCGTGCACAGCATTGCTCACACCACTGCTGCTGCTGGTCACATTGCTGCTACCCAAGCAGACATTGTCCCTGCCACTGCTGCCCACCTTGCCGTCTATGCCCCCCACCCCACCATCGCCGCTGTTTTCCACCCTGGCACTGCCGCCACCGCCTGGCATGTCACCCCTACGCTCACTGCTCTTCCCATCTGGCACCACGCTGCTGCTACTGCCACCCACATGATGACCATGCTGACCATCCTTGGCATGAGTGCTGCTCCCTGGGTCAGCTAGCCTTGGGCCCTGCAGGCCTAGCTCTGCCTTGCGGAAAGTAGCAAGCAATAGGGGCACGCACAGCACGGACCCACCGTGGTCTAGATCCGGCACGATAGGGTCCATGATGTGGATGACGGCAGTACCAGTCCCCTCCCCCCACCTCCCAGCAATTGGTGCGATCCCCCCTTCCCTGAGATTGATGTACTCTTTGCTGCAATCAAAGTCTGCAAAGTAGTCCAGAGCAGGAGCTAGCACCTCCATGAAACCCACTAGAGCCCCCGGTGCCTTGAACACATTGGCGATCTGATCCAACGTCTCCCGGACACGCTCAAAGGATAGCCCTTCAGCTCTCAAGTCAGTGATGGACCTGATTGGCACCAGCTTGGCGTTGCAGAACTTGATTAGGAATGCGAGGGCCAGCAGCCACAGCGCAAAGCTGCTGATACCACCATTGTACGTACTGTTCAACCCGGCTTCTTTTGCGAGCTGCTTGAAGAACAAGGCCAGCGGGTGCAGGAAAGGTGTTGCCAGCACCTGCAGCACAGGGCATGTGCCTTCTCAGTTCATTATGCTGATACACTGTGAGCAAAAGCATGTTGCAGGTGGAAATGTAATCAGCTTGAACAATGCCTCAAGCAAGTACTGAATACAATACTGCATAAAGTATGGCAAAGATCTGGAATGGATAAAGGCTGAAGCAGTGAGCATCTCATGCAGCAGCGTGCAATGCCTGCCAGACCAGTCAATGCAGTGCATCAGAAGCCACACTCTTCTTGGGGTTTAGAGCAGGCAAACAGCTGGAACCTTATCGGCAGCCAGCCAGTTTGGGTGACAAGACATGCTCAGATCAGAGCGCAGCACTCAAGGATAGACATGAGTACAATGCCATTACTGTCACCCTGCCTGCTTATGAACGAGATCCAGATCTTCAACCAACCATGACAGCAGGCAAGGCTGCTGGAGATTGCCACGGGTCCAAGCCAACCTGCAAGGCTGGCACCAACTGCTGGAGGGCACAACCTAGACCTGCTGCATGTGCCCTTGTAGCAGGGCAATACAGCCCCTGACACAGTACAGTCAACCTGCAATACGTAGCACATCTTGCAAGGGCTGGACTGAAGGACTAAGGGCTCTGCTCTGCACTAATTCCCGCATCTTGTGTCTTACCTGCCTCCGGAAGAAATCAGCCGTGACCACAGCCCTTTCATTCCCCAGGCTCATGTCCATCTCTACTATCAAACAGAAGTTGCCGGGTGCATTCACAACGTAGGGGATCTTGGCCACAGGCACGATGGCACCCAGAGCTGCCACAAGCTTCTTCTTGGGGAGACAACGGTCATTCTTGAACTGGACCTGGATCTCTTCCAGCTCTTTGCGGACCCACTTCAGCTCATCTTCTGACAGCTTCTTACCACCCATGACTGGGCAATCTGGGATGAACAAGATGGTACCATCGACATCGCTGTGTCCAGCAGCAACACCCTGGGCCTGGGACAAAGACAGCAGCAACACGTTTAATTAGAAAGCTGCAAAATCATGCACCCTGCAGGTCAGAAAACTGCTAGACAAGGATTGAGGCGAAGATTTCTGCATTTGTTTATACGTATCTATGGGACAACTTCTAAAGCCGCCTTCAGCAACTACCTTGCCAGATAGAGGCTGTACTGCTGCACATAAGACAATCTACTGAAGCATATGGGTGTGCACCAGCAGGCGCATATGCAGGACTTTAGCAAGCTATACTCTACCCCCATAATCTCCTCAGCTAATCCAAGTGCAGCTGGTCGCTACAACAGCATCTGAAAATCCCTCTGCATGTCTTTGCACACCCACCTGCGACCCATACACGACGAACAATACTGTGTCTGAACCATAGCGCTTGTCCAGGCTCTTCTGTAGCTGCGCCACGACCTTCTGCACTCCTCTGTACTGTCCGGGACCGCCCAACAGGACCGCCAGACACAAAAATGCAGTAGCGTCCTCTAATGCTGCATCTCCAGGTTGGCGAGCATTGACAACATAAGGCCTTGCTGAAGCGGGGCCTGGCAGCTCAACGGCCCCTGCCCCGTCACAGGCGGTTCTGCCTTGCATGGCACCTTGGGAACTGAGAGGTGCCGTTTAATAGCATGTTCCACATCTGGCATGGCTGGCTCCCGCATCCATCAGTATGGACTCTGATTTGACTGTTGTCGACTAGATGGGATGCGCGGTCGTGAGGAGCTGCCTCTAGTGGACACTGAAAACAAGGCTTTGCACAAGGGCGACCACAAGGTATGTCGGTTTGCTATTGGACTTATTCTCCTGTTCCTATGCGACAAAAATGTATGAGTATTCAAAGTCGTTCTTCTGCCAGATGCCAACAACATAGAACACCACCAGTAGGAAGTACACAGGCCCAATGACATAGTCAAGCAGCCTTTGCCATAGCCAGGTGAGCCTTTGCCAGATCCAGGCCAGAATGTCGTACAGCCGCCGCAGCACCTTGACCAGAAACCTGCTCTTAAGGACCCATCGCCACAGCACGCCAGACAACAGCTGCACCATGTTGCCCACGTGTGTGCGTGCAGGCTCGTATAACAAAGGTGTCACGAAGGCGCCACTGCAGAGGCCCCACACCAGAAAGCAGCCGATGAAATAGACCAAGCACTTGATGACCTCGACTCCAGCAGGGGTGATGAAGATGATGAGGAACAATCCCCAAGCCCAAGCATAGCCAACAGCAAATTTGCCCAATAGGGTCAAGGAGGTCATCACTGTAGCAGTAGCCGTCGCAGCGACCCCAGCGACAGCCAGGGTGCCAAAAGGGAGAAGCTCACCGGCGCCATCGACGCGTACGACGGCAGCGGTGGCAGCCAGGTTCAAGGCACACATGAATCCCAGCCATAGGGCACAGATGCTGGCAGCATTCAGGAAGGTGTCGATAATCCAGCGATATGCTGCAGCTGCGGTACGGTCGAAACGGCGCCATGCAAGATACAGAAGCGCATTCGCGTCTCTCATGATCCGCTGGTACAGGAGGGGGGTGGGGAAGAGGAAGCCCTCCTCACTCGATGCCCCTCCACATGCCTTTGCACCGGGAGCCTTCCTTCCTTGCTTCGAGCCCTTCTGCACCTTGGGGGACAGGCCTGGCTTTGTCGCACCTGTACCACCAGAAGAGGCAAGGCATCCTACTGGTCAGCATAGCAACCTATATCTACCATCCCGGACCCAGCACCTAGTCCCTGCATGCCTATACCATGTGCAGAAGGCAGCAAGCATGCCCTAGCAGCAAACGCCACACCACCAAGCATGCAAGGGTGTTACCAAAGCAGGGTTCAAGCAGAGCTACAGCTCCGTACGCGCCTTCACCTTACTCAACAATACTTCCTATGGTGTCAGTAACAGCGCCTTCTTTCAATGCCGCTTGTAGAGGAACACGCGTGAACCAGCTAACTTTAAATAAGGACAAGCTTACGTCAGCTACCGCAATGCACACCCAAGCTTCGCTGACTACAAGCTTGTTCCAATGGATGAACTGGATCATCAGGACTATACCGGCAAAGCACACACTTACCCCTTCGGGCATACAAGCCAGGCTGAGGATTGGGCAGACCAGGGAAATACCACTCTGAAGCAGGGACGTGCGCAGGACGGTCCCCAAGGTTGTGCATAGTGGTCACATCCTCATCTTCGTCCTTAGTGTAGCCACCAGTGAACACGCCTGCAGTCACCCATTCCACATGCATGAACGATCAGCACATTTTAGCAAACTATGCTGCCTACATCAGTTATTACAAGCCCTCATTCAACACCACAAGAAGAGTTGCCATGGATCCTGTGCCATACCATATGTGTTGGTCTGCTCCATCCCATGCTGCTGCACTGCATGCATGTAAGGGCCCACAGCACTCTCTTTGTACTGGCCACATGAGCAGCCACATGTTTTGACGTCTATCAAAGTATCAAGCACCTCCTACACATGCGTGCTCAGCATACGATACAGGCAGCTGAACATCCCCTTTGGCAGCTCCAGCTTGATGAAGCCTCTACTCACCTGATGGGCAGCCACAGGCGCTGCCGATGAGACCAGCAAACACGACCAGCGAGCCACACAGCACATCCTTGGTGGTAGGGACCTTGCCAGAAGAGCTGGAAGCTCCTGACTCCACGGCAGAAGGGCCTGCCAGAGGCACAACAGCACCAGAAGAGGGACCAGGGGGACTGGAAGCAGAGCTGCACCCAGATTTGGTAGAAGTCTTGGGGCTGACAGGGGCGCTACCTGAGTGGAGCAAAACACAAGGTGAAAACGAGACTCATTGAAAGATGCATGGGTGCCTGCTTGCATGCAATCAATGCATGCAATCAATGCAACAGATGCACCCAACAGGACGTCCTTCCCAGCATTTGGGGTGAAGCCCCACTGACTACAGAGATTGAAAACAAGATGCCATTGTTGGATCAATCGGTCGTTCAAGCGAGGTGCAATGTTCCAAGCATGCACTCACCTCACCACAGCATGCTCACGCAGCCAGAGAACCCGTAACAGTGCTTACCCGAGTCCTTACCTTTTCCAGAGGCATCAGCAACACAAGCAGCGGCCTTGGAAGTACTGGCCCCGTCACCAGGGACAGCCGGTCCTGCAGACACCGACGACCACAGCTGTCAGTCAGCACTATGTCCAGTACAAGACAAGCCTATCGCTGATCGCCACCTGTGCACGCTGAAAGGCCCTATCGGCAATTTCGACGCAATGGATTACGAACAAGACCCTACGATGCACCTAACGAACCAGACGTCCCCACTCGATGCGCCAATGCCGTAAGGCGGACATCAACAGCTGCCTGCGCTCCGCTTGAAGCGACTGCTCAGATCAATCGCAGCCTTCCAGTGGACCAATGAGGACCCTGCTTAACTGCTTCTTAACAATTCCAGGAACCTCACCTTTGGCAGGCAGCAAGATGTCTCGGTAGCCTTGCTTGGCCTCGCCCGGAACATACAGCTTGCCCTTGCCATTGTTTACCAAAGGCAGGGAGGGATACTCCGTCGGGGTCTCTGCAAGCGCACCCACCAGATCAGAAAGATGAAGCATCGGCAACCCCACCAACCGCCTGCCATGCCACCGCCGAGCTCCTGACTTGCCACAGCTCAGCAATGACCCATCCACGATTCACAAAGCTTGCACAAACATAGCAGCACACATGCATGGCACTCATCAATGCCAGCTTACCTGACCCCATCGTCGCGCCCTGATTTCAACTTCACTGCTGCGGTCAATGCTGCCAATCGCCTTCGTGCGGAGCGCAGGCACGCGCTCTCCGAGCCGCTCAAGGGCACCACAATGCCCATAGAATACACACGCCATGCTCGTGCTCGGCTAATAACAGGGAAACGCGGCACGAACAACTACCTCCAACGGCACTGACCCCGCCTCACCCTTGTCACTCGATCGGCCGTTAACCAAGCCGGGAACCGCGCTGACAACCGGCAGTTCCCGGTTCCAGCTCCACACCGTCAGCACTATCGCTGCTCCCACCAGTTCCAGCCACCGCCGCCATGCTTGGCACCCGTGTCACCGCCTCCGAAATCCAGTACCCCATTCCAGTTCCCGTTCCAGTTCCAATTCCCGGGAACTTCGCCGCACTTCCACCGCCGAGTTCCCGCGACCCCAGTCCCCGGTTCCCGCCCCCTCCCGAACCCAAGACCCGGTTCCCGTGAGTTAACTTTAAATACCGGGTTGAAGCCGGTTCCAGGTTCCGGTTCCAGGCCAAATTTGAACTGGTTCCAGGGTTCCAGGCTAGGGCCCGGGCCTGGTTCCTGGTTCCAAAGCTCGCCGCCCAAAGGCAGAATGCAAACTTCTGGTTCCAGCAAGCCCTCTGAGGTCTGGCGATCCCTAAGCACACAGTGCTCCATCCTTCTTGTCTGCCCTCTTTTGTGTCACCCACTTTTTGTGAGATCGGCACGTTGTTGATCCCCTGGGCTGGACTCGTCTGGTTCTAGCACCTGTATCCAAGTTTTGTTGCGTGACGGACTTACGACTTTAAGACGATGTCGGCTAGACGGAAGACCATTTTTCCTGACACCGACGAAGGTGAGCAGCAAACGTGCTTGCTTTGCAAATGTCACCTGTTGTCTATGTTCAACCAACTTGTCGCTTGTTGGCTGTATGATTTCGGCTACCCTCTTGCAGATGATGATCTCTTAGCTGACGATGAGCAGGCTCAGCAGCATCTGCCAGTTGTTTCACAGCCTTTGCCAGTGCAGCTGCCTCCTGTGACACACCCCATGCCAGTACAGCCCCAGTTGGCCTCTGCAGCTGGCCCTGCCATGCTGCCGCAGAGCTACACCCTTCAGGGAGCCAGCCAGAACCCCTTGCAAGCGGCTCAAGTGAACCCAGGTCTTGCTTTCCAGCAGTTTCAGCAGCAGCAGCAGCAGCAGCAGTTGCTGCTCAGCAGCATGCAGCACCAACTGGCTACTGACATGGTTAGTGGATTCTAATAGCAGGGGGATCAGGTGCCGGAGCTAGGGATGGTATTGGGAGTTCAGCACTCTTCAGGGCGCCACAAGGTTTAGCAGCGTACCATAACAATATCATCATTAACAACACCGGCGCAAGGAGGACTCAGCTCATGGTTCATCCATACCATGTTAGGCGGGTGGTTGACATCATATCAAGCCTTGCTGAGCCCTTCTGCCTCCAATGCAACAAGAATACGGAGATGGAGCAGCTGAGCTTCTAGCAGGCACATGGGAGGGTGCGGGAGGTAGATGCAGCTCTTAGGGAGGGATGTGAACAAATGCAGCTTCGCACTGGCCGTGCATGCGGTCAGGGTCCTGAGCTGACTTTCTCATATCCTCTCCGCCGTTCCATAGCTTTGTTGGAGGACTCCCTGTCTACGCTTGATGCTTGGCTAAATAATGCCAAGGCTGCAGGTTTCAATAGTGCAGCTGAGCAGCAGCTAATGTGACGGAAGCTGCGGCTTGAAGCTTTCCTCACCACTCCGGTCGAAAGTTGGATTGGGGACGTTCGCCGCTTCAACTGCCAGCCGTCAGCACTAGAGCATGCTCTAATAGTGGGCAGTACAGTTGTAGAAGAGGATAAGCGGTGGACCACTAACTTGGGGTCTAGTGGTTACTCTTACCACACGGGCACAAGTGCTCAGTACTGGCATGACAAGCAAAACCAGCGGCAGGAACAGCAACAGCAGCAGCAACAGCACCACACCGCTGATCAGCAGCAGCAACATCAGCAGCAGCAGCAAGAGGAGCAGCAACAGCAGGTGCAGCAGGAGGGGCAGCTACAGCAGCAACAGCGGCATCGGCACGAGCAGCAGCAGCCATTGCGGACACTATCTGGAGTGCAGGCCAGCAGGCAGGTGCGCTCAGCAGACACTGCAAGGCTGCGGGCCAACCGGACCTCAGATGATATTGTGGTAGCCAGGGAGGAGATTGCAAGTGAGCTCCGGGTGCATAGGGAGTTTTGCGGGGTGTTTGGCAAGCCACCTCAGCAACAGGCTGTAAGAGGCTCAACTGTAAAAGAGCCTAGGGGCAAGGAGCCTTTAGTCATGTCTTTTAGGGCTCCAGCTGAGGTTGATATAGAGGAGGAGGCAGATACTAGTGATGGAGAAAATGCAGAGGCAGAGGCCGACTTGCAGCGTGAGACCCTTAGTGGTAGGCCAGCCAATCAATGAGAGTCCACAGCATAAGTGTGCTGCAGAGGAGGTCCTCTATGCATGTGGTGATGTTGTAGCAGTGGTGCTGGATGCGCAGGGAGCTTTTGAACCTGTGGCTCTTGTGCAATTGGGTGAGGATGTGGTGAGGAGGGGCTCTGGGGCATCTGCTGTTTTCACTAAGGCAAGGTTCCATGCCACGGAGCTTGTGCTTAGGGAAGAGGATGATGGCAGCAATGCATACGTCAAAGCTGACAATTGGGAGGTCCCAGGCAGCAGGGTTCTAAGGCGTGTGAGGTGCAGCAAGGAGGTGCTCATTGCCACTGATGAGCGGGTTTGGGTCTTGGATGCTGATGAGTGGGATAGTTTGATGACTCTAGCAGTGCAAGGAGGGTAGCAGTTTATATGGCAGGTACTATATGGCGGGTTACATACCATCAGCATTGAAGTGATGAAATATGCACCAGTACGGTTGCACACAGTCTAGTGTGGGGCATGTTTGCCATTTCTATTGACCAGTTGATCCACTGTGTTGGCTAAGGCTTTTCCAACCTTTGTTATTGGGGTTTAGGGCTGGGACTGGTGTTTAATTGTGGTAACGGAAAATTTTGGTTCCAAGGGTCTGTGAGCCCTGCCAAAACTGGTTCCAGGGTTTGGTATACAGGCCAGTTCCGGTTCCAGGGACAGTGCTGGAACTGGCTTCAGGACGTTATAACAACAGGTACCAGCACAAGGACGCATACAAAGGAAGCAGGGTTGCACAAGGGGTACATTACAGGTTTAAAGCACACACCTAGAGGTGCATTTACAGGACATGGATGGCCAAAGCAGCGAGGCGAAGGCACCAGTCTCACGCATGTTAAATTTGGAGGGTCCAGCAAACGCAAAATCATTACCCAGGCAACTGCCTGAAGTAACGAAAGCGAGACACGCATGCATAATGAAGCATTGCGGTCCCTTCTGACATAAGAAGATGACAAGGCATGAATCAAAGCCGTAACAATGAGGTGTGCAAAACCGAGTGTGCAGCGCGGCTCGGTGACATCACGGTGATCGCGGTGAAGAGAGAATCTTCGAGTCACGATCGCGTCACTGATATTCCTAGACCGAGTCCTCACCGCGCCAGTGTGACCACGGCCTATTATTCAGTGACCGGGGCATGTTTCCTTAGCAGACGGAGTACCCTCTTCTTCCCATACAAGCCCCACCCGCCTATAGTGGTACCAGTGGTTGCCTTTATTAAGGCGTGAATAGGGTGAGTAGGTGGTTGGACTTGGACTGCGTGATACCATTCCGAAGGGAGCTGCTGACCAAGAACCTCGTTATATGTCCTGCCTCAGCGGTCTGATCAGATTTATGCCTGTTTTATCCTTTTGTAGTGCAGGCTGCTACTTTGTCATGCAGCTGACTCGCGTGCTCTCGGCCCGAAGCTGATCTGGTCTCTAGACAAGAATAGCCCTGAGGATGAACGAGGGAAAGAGGAAGGGGTCCTTGCTGGATCCTACCACTCCGGCTAAGCGCATCAAAATAATTTCGGAGCAGATCCCGGAATCTGGTGCAGCCATCGAACAAGTGCATGGCAGTGCTCCTGACACCTCTGAGTCCAAAGTGTATTCAAAGCTGGCAGCCAGGCACACCTGCAAACCTCAGGTCAGTGTCAAACTTTGTGCTGCCAGGCCTCATGCAGCACTAAGGAGACTGAGCACAGGCATGCTTGTTACAGGATCTAGGGGTGTACAGCAGGCGAGCATGGCATGTGCACAATCTGAGTCCATAGAAGAGCATGGCGTAATGCACTTGGGCAGAGCATTTGTCCCTATCTGCTCAGACTGCGTGAACATTTCTTGTAATACTTGTATGATGTATATAACGAATGGAATTCAGGTTGCAATGGAGGGCCTTGCTCCCAGGTATCTTTAATCAGGCTTGGATTCTGCAAAGTTTTATCCTGCACTGCATCCTGTCCTTCCAACCTGCTGCCTGTGCTGATGACCCTGCAGGGTAAGGCAATGCAAAGCGCTGCACTTGCCACCCTGTCAACAACCCATCTCAGCCCAGCACCAGGACCAGCATCACTAGAAGCGGAGGACTCACTAGGAGCTAAGCAGGACGTTAAAAAAGCCTTGCCTAGAGGTCGTAAACAGGCAGGGCTAGGGTTTGCAGTTAAGGGAGTGGAAACAGCTAAAACACGAGCAGCAGCAGGCAACCGTGGGAAGCAGCAGACCCCTGGTGGTGCAGGCCGAGCTCGGGAAGCAGCACAAGCTCCTGCAGCCCCAGCAGCCAAGTCGAAACATATTGCAAAAGCAGCACCTAGAAAGGCATGTACTCAAGGACTTGAAACAGGAGTGGAGGGCAGAATCAACAACACGCTAGTGCAAGATGTTGTAGCAAAGAGGGCAATTCATAGATGTAAATTCCGTCTACATGCACTCCAGCAAGTTCTGGACCCTTATGTGAGGTGGAAACTTGTTTATCTTGAGAAGGTGAGATCTTAAAGCGATCCATTAGAGGTAACAAGCTTGCGGCATTCTTGCCTTACTGGCTCATTGCCATAACACTGCCTACTGCTGGCTTGCTGTGGGTTTGTGTCCCCATAGTATAACATAACAAACATTTAAGGTGTGGCAACCGCAAAGGGCTGCTAGGTCAAACCGACCAAACACACCATAATGGAGTGATGGGCCACAACAATGCTTGGGTTGTATTACATAGTCAGAACAGGGGGGAAACATAGGCGCTGCTGTATGCCCCTGAACCACTGATTGAGTAGCATGTGTAGTCATTCACTTACACAACTCTGATGGAGAAGTCCTCCTGTAGCATTGCAGGTGTCCTATGGATGGCAGCAATCACTACCTTGTGCTCCTCAAGATGGTCCTCATTCTGTGGCACCCAAGTTCTCTTACAAGAGAGCAAAACACCCCAATGCCGTTGTCTTTGTGCCCTTGTCCTGCACTTTGTTCAGGTGGACTCCTCCACTCTTGTCCTCCACCTCTGGCCCCCTGAGGGGTTGCCAGAACCACCACCACCAACAGAACCAGTAGCTGATGCACCAGAGGAGCTGCTAGCAGCCAGAATACCAAGGGGACAGTTTCTTATCGTCTCCCCTGGCAACGCCATGTTGCTGCAACCTGGCCGCAAACTGGATGTTGGCAAATGGCAGGTTCACCCCCCCCGTACCTTCCTGCTCCAGTGCTTCAGCCCTCCCATCACCAGCAGCACCCAGGTCACAGCACATGTGGTCATCAGGACACAGGATGTAGCAAGACTGCCACCAGATGCTGCTGCTGTTGCTCAGAAGCAGTCTGTAACTGGTGGCTTCTCACAGCTACCCGTGTTTGAATGTAAGCTATATAACACCGGTGGGAGTCATTCACCCCCACACCTCACTGGCTTTGCTCAGAACTTACGTGCCTTTGCATCTTGGAGCCTTTACAAGCTACACGCGGTGAGTGCCGGTTGCTGGTGTCAGTAAGTGTGTTTGGCACTGCGCTTAAAGGTGCCACATAGCAGTTTCCTGGAAGCCAGCAGATTTCGCACTGGCAGTGCGTGGTCCTCTCACAGGTCGTTAGATTAACAATTTTACATCAAATTCCAAGAGTTTTGATCCTCCAGCATTGGACAAATCCCTATTGTTGATTGACAATGTAGCGAGGGTGTCACTCTCACATCACTCTCCCCTGCTTTTATTACCCAACCTCTGAATGTAGCAAGGGTGTCATTTCGCCAGCTTTACTGCGCAGAATGACTGACCTTACAAGATCCCACCCTCTGGCTTGGTTTTTAATTCGAGCCAAGGTGTGGTCCATCTTAAGACAGACCAAGTAGTTGATCCGTGGCAAGTATGCTTACCTGTGGGCAATCACACGGCTTTAACGATAAGGAGAAGAATTTGATTAAGAATTGCTGAGAGGCCCCTTCTTTGCGGTAACAGGTTGGTCCCAACCACATTGCCCTGTACCTCCTACCTCCCAAAGATGAGCAGCAAGCAGCAGGTAGCCTAGCACTTCATCTAGACGGTGCATCTCCTGCTACCAAGAGGACCACAGCTAGTACTACAGCGGCTGCGAGCAAGGGTGCTACTGTAGCTGTGGCAACAACAGCGGCAGGGCTTGCAAAGGTCGGCCTAGCTCATGTGCCTGCCCTGCTCAGGTCTAGGAGGGCGGCAGCTGCAGTAGCGTTGAAAGCAATCCAAGCGGTACCTGCTGCTGCTGATGATGAGCAGCCGGATGACTCAGCAGGTGAGCTATCATATGCAGATGCTGAGGATACTGCTTGGACAGGCTCAGGCCAATTGACACCCATAGGAGCGGGAGTGGCACAACCATTAGCACCAGGAGGATCAGCGCCAGCAGCACCAGCAGGACATTCAAAACCTACCGGAGGAGCACTAGTACCAGCAGTAGCACAAGGCTCAGCAGCAGCAGGGTTAGAGGCAGAAGGAGGGCAGGATGCGCCGCCAACACATACTGCTGCTCCTGCCTACTCTGCTGGCATAAAACCAGCAGGCCAATCTAGCTTCAGCCTAGCTGCAGTTGTTGTTCAAAATGGTCCTGTCGTCGCTAGTTCTGCCAAGCTTGTGGATGAACCCTCTCGTTATCCAGGTGCTTTGGCCCCTATCCCTGTGGCTGCTGCTGCTGCTGGCGGGGTCAGCTGGGGTGGGGCTGTGCATACTATTCAGCCCATAGATGCAAAGGCAGCAGCAGGCATACGGGAACATGAGGCTGGCGGGGGTGGTGCAGCAGTAGCGCCTGAGGGGGACTGTCGGTTGTTGCAGGCAACAGCAACAGGAGCATCAGCAGCAAACTTGTCAGATCCGCAGGGTTGCAGCCAAGACGCCACTAATTGCCGCTCATCAGCGGCAAATGGAGTAGAGAACGTCAAAAGGAAGGGGACGAAGGGTGCTGTTAGTGAGAAGGGCAGGAGCTCTTTTGGGACAGGTGTAGGGGCTGCCTTAAGTGGGGTAACCATTGTTTCAAAGGAAGCTGGAGGAGTTGGTGTCCTTGAGCAAGCTGGTGTCCTTGGCGATGGTAAAGCTGCTAATAGGGCTTTTGGGACCATTAAGAGGGAGGGGGTGGCGGGTATTGCGTCCACTGCAGCTGCAGCAGCACCAGTAGCAGCAGGGGGAACTAGAGTGCGAGCAGCAGCCATACCCCTAGTCGTACCCGCAGCAGCAGACCGACTGGCCATGCTGAAGAATGGGGTGTCAAGTGGAGTTGACTGCAAGGCGGAACCAGCAAGCATCAGAGGTGCTAGGCAGAATCGCTCAAGAAAGCAGCAGCGGGCAGGGACAACAGCCACGAATGATGCCAACAGCGGTGCAGCAGGGGTGGGATGCGACCCTGAAAGGGGCAGGAATCAGGTACACAACGCTTGCAGTAAGGAGTTTGGACCGCATGGGGTCGCAGGGACAAGACCAGAAAAGTCTGTGGTACCTTCAGCACCCTCAGCAGCTCTGCTGGAGTTGGACAAGGACTTGCGTCAGCTGTCCAGTAAAGTAGCAGTAGCAACAGCACCAACCACAGCAGGGGGCCCACCATCTACAGCCCCAGCGACCCCAGTGCTAACTGCAACAAAGCTGCCTGCCCTGGTTTGTGTGCAGGCCTCAGCTGTTGCAGTAGGAGCACCACCAGCAACGCCAATAGCAGGAAGGACAGTGAAGGCAGAAATATTGCCTGATACTGGCAGCGTTGAGGTTGCAAGGCTCATGCCGTCTACTGCTGATGCTTCTGCTGGTGTTGAGGTGGTTGCGATAGACGTTAGTGATGATGAGTCTGCAGGGGTGGGATGTGACCCTAAGGGTGATGAAGGGTTGCAGCAGCGTGGTGATGCAAGGCCTAAGGCTACCTGGGTGAAGGTGGCAAGGGTCAAGAATGAAATGGGGGCTGCGGAGTTCGGAGCAGCAGCAGCAACAGCACCAGTAGTTGCGGGAGCAGAAGCAATTGTAGGGTCTTTGGCTTTAGAGGCGGCTGTGGCTGCGGAAGCTGGGGCAGATCAACGGCTACGGAGGGTTCCCACTGCAGGTACAGCTTGTGCCACGGATGCGGGGGTGGGGGGTAGATATGCGTGTGGGGGATTAGCAAGGGGTAACAAGCATGGGAGGAATGATCCAACACCAGCAGGAGCAAGTGGCGGTGTGAGCATAGGCATCATTGGACCTTCTGCTTCAACACCTTTTACAGCTGATTCTAATGCTGCCAGGGGCGCTGGTATGGGGGAAAGCAGTCAGGCAGTTGCGCTAGGGGGTGATATGAGCATGGCTGCAGTAGTTAACGGACAGGCAGCAGCAATATTGCCGCTAGATGTTCACCAGTCATCTCCTTCTAAACCAGCAGCACCAGAAGTACCAGCAGTAGCACCAGTAGCCAGTGGGAGTGGCCTGCAAGCTGAGGTGTCAACCCTGCTGGCTCCGGTAGCACTGGCCAGTGCTGGCTCGGGAGCTGCTGCTGGGGGAGTTTTTGTGGGTACTGCTGTTGGTGCTGCTGCGTCCTCTCTACCTCTTCTAGGACTTGCAGAGCTACAGCCAACAGTAGGGGCAACAGCAGCAGCCAAGAAGGAAGCGGTGGCAGCAAGGGTGGGGGTGGGGGAAAGTGAAGCATTAGCAGCAGGGACAAGACCAGAAAAGCCTGTGGTACCTTCAGCACCCTCAGCGGCTAAAGTGGAGTCGGACAAGGACTTGCGTCAGCTGCCCAGTAAAGCAGCAGTAGCAGCAGCACCAAATGCAGCAGGGGGGCCACCATCTACATTCCCAGCGACCCCAGTAGTAACTGCAACAGGTCTGCCTGCTCTGGTGCGCGTGCAGGCCTCAACTGCTGCTGTAGTAGCAGCAGCAGCAGCACCACCACTATCGCCAGCAGCAGGAAGGGCAGTGAAAGCAGAAATACTGGACGATGGGGTCAGCAGGGTTGAGATTGCAGGTTTCATGTCACCTACTGCTGCTGCTGCTGCTCCAGCTGAGGTAATTGTGATAGCGAGTAGTGATGAAGAGTCTGTAGGGGCCTCAGTAGGGGTGGGATGTGACCATAAGGATGGTGGGGGATTGCAGCAGCCTGGGGATGCAAGGCCTAAGGCTGCCGGGTTGAAGGTGGCAAAAGTCAAGGATGAAGTGGACGCTGAGTTTGGAGCAGCAGCAGCAAGAGCACCAGTGCTTGCAGGAGCAGAACCAGGCATAGGGGCTTTGGCTTTAGAGGTTGCTGTGGCAGTGCAACCAGTGGCAGATCAACGGGTATGGAGGGCTCCCACTGCAGGTACAGCCGGTGCCACAGATGAGGGGGTAGAGGTTAGGGATGCCTGTGGGGGAGTAGCAAGGGGTGGCAAGCATGGGAGGGATGATCCAACACCAGCAGGGTTTAGTGGTGGTGTGAGCGTAGGCATCATTGGGCCTGCTGCTTCAGCACCTTTCACAGCTGTCGCTAATGCTGCCGGGGGTGCTGGTGTTGGGGGAAGCAGGCAGGCAGTTGCACTAAGGGATGAGAAGAGCATGGCGGAAGCAGCAATGTCCCCGCCATACATTCACCACTCATCTTCCGCCGAAGCAGCAGCACCAGGACTTACAGTGGCAACAGCAGTAGCAAGTGGGAGTGGCCTTGAAGCTGAGGCAGCCAACCCTGCTGGCAGCAGTGCTGAGCAGCTAATTGGCCTTGGAGCTGCTGCTGGGGAAGAACTTGTGGGTGCTGCTGTTGGTGCTGCTGCCTCTTGTCCTCGGCCTCTTTGTGCAAAGCGGCAGCCATCAGCAGGGGCAACAGCAGCAACAGCAAGGAGGGGACCGGTGGCAGCAGGTGGAGGGTTTGGGGGAAGTGAAATAGCAGCAGCAGGAGGCCAGGAAATTGCACAGACAAGAGCAGCAGATACGACCTTGCATGCTGCCATCGGTGCACGGAACTCTGCTTACAACCCCGGTACAGCAACAAGCGCACCCGCAGCTGCAGGGATAGCGATAGCACCAGCACCGGAGAGATTATCAGCTAGTTACAAAGCAGCATCTCCGGCTCCCATGGCAGCTGCACCTGCTGATTGGGTGATGGGGAAGGGTACTGAGAAGGGGTGTTCATGGTCCGCAGCAGGCACTGTGCCCTGTGCACTGTGCCCTGACAAAGCAGAAACAGCAACGGGGATCAAGAAGGAGCTTGATGGTGAGCAAACAGCAGTCACAACAGCAGGGGGAACAGCAGCAGGAGGGGCAGAGTCAGGAGCACTTGCGACAGCAGGAGGCACGGCCAGAGCAGGAGATACAAGAGCAGACAGTATACGGTTGCATTCAGAAGTAGCACCAGCAGCAGGCGGCGTACCGTTACCAACAACAGCTCAGCCCACAGGGGGTAAAAGCAAGAAGACAGCGGCAGTAGCAGGAACAGCGGGAGTGTCCCAGGGAACAGCAGCAGCAGCAGCAACAGCAAGCCCTGGTATGGCCATAACTGGCAGCGACATCATTGATATCGTTGATAGTGACTCGGAGCACGAGCAAGACAGGACCCGTGATGGTAGGACAGGTTCTGATGGGAGGGGCTTTCGTGTTGCTGCAGCAGTTGAACCTGTGCTAGAGAGGCCTAATGGAGGGGCCCCTGCTGCTCGTACCAGCATGGGTGTTAGCAGTGGTAATGGCATACTTGCAGCTGCAGGAGGGCAGTGAAACAGCTGTGGTACAGCAGTATGAGTTGCAGGACACAGAGGATGTGGAGGTGACTGCACTGCAGGTGTTGGGGCTGTGCCGCAAGCTCAAGGTGAGAAGGGGATGGAAATATCGGCAGATTGCTTCATGATTTTGGGGGCCAGATGCTGCAGCTGTGCATTCTCCTTGGGGTGCAGTTGTGCTGCTTGTGCTAATCAGGATGTCCCACTCAGTTTACTCAAAGTGTTTCTTGAAAGGCGTCCATAGATGGAACCTGCAGCCAAATCTAGTGCGGTTGGACAGTTGTAAGATTATGGCATGGAGTGCAGATTACCCTGATGGTATACTAGTCTCATCTTTGTGGCCACCTTTCACTTTTGGCGCCTTGCTAAGACTGACGTCCTACCGCAGCAAGCAGCACTAGACGTACGCAGATGGGAGATATGTTGATTGCAAAATGTGCACCATGGATAGTGATCCTATGTTGCTATGAGATCCTCGGGCAGACTTTCTGAAGAATCCCTTGTAACCTTCCAGGGATTTTGCAGATACCCCTGAGGGTTTCCAAAATACTGAGCAAATGTACTAGTTTACTGCGGTTTGGGCCAAACACGATGTCAAATGAGCTGAAACGAACTGAGATGCCTCAGGAGCTATCCAAAAATCAATTTCGAGGAACTTTTAGTCTTTTTGTCCTCCAATCAAAGTTCTTAAGTGCTCTAAATCTTGGGAAGTGTCAGATATTGCTCAAGTTCTCTGAAGATTCGAACTAGAATAGGATCACTGTCATTGACATGCTGTCAACTTGGTAGGACCGATTGTATATGATGCCAGCAGTGCCACGAGTTTGTGGTACCACCAATAGGGTCTTTAAGGGTTCAATGCAATGAGCAATGCTACGGCTTCTGTCATAGGCTGCAGTGCTGCCTGTGCCAGGTCTATTAAAGCACACAATCCACTGAGCAGACAGAACGGAGATGAGAGGAACTGAATTCAGCATATGTTGCTTTGTATGTTCATGCTGCACAGGTAGTCCCTGAGCTCCGCTCTGCTGTCAAAGCAGCCATCGCTCGTGTGCTGGGTGAGCGTGATATGCGCAGTGGGACCTTCATCAGTCTGTACTACAACTTGCTACAGGACAGTGCCAAACAGGGCCAAGTGGAGGGAATGTTAATGTGTTTGAAAGCACTGGCAAAGTCAGCATGAAGCCAATATGTGACGGAAGGTTGAAGGTCACTGGCAGAGCAGCAGAAATGGAGCTCCTTATGATTGGGGAGTTGTCCAATAGTGACACTTGCAGGCTTGCCTACCATATCTACTTCTCATGACGTTGAAGAGGCGCTTCAAATCATGTAGGCGGCCTAACGGTGTAGGGAATTGATTCTGCAGTAAGCAGTGGTAGTGTAATCCTTATACTTATGGGCCCCTCCCTGAATCTTACGCAGGAGGGCAACTCACGCCCTTCCTTGCGTAGCTCTCTCTCTCTCTACGGCAGTGAAAGAGAGGGTGCTTAGCTTGCGTGCTTTCTGCTTGCTGCCCCCAGGCCGCCCTGCCTGCTATTGATGGTTCTGCAGTTCTCTCATCATTGAGCTGCTGGACTCATGTTGCGCCTGCATAGATTATATGCTGCCAGTGCATGTGCTTTTGCATGTGAGGGCTGTTGCAAGGCATAGATAATTGACGTCTGGACATAGACTTTGACAATCAGGGACAGTTTGACACATTCCAAAGACACGCTTGGTGTCCGTTGCTGTGTCATCCCTCGGCTGGACGCTGTAGGAGCCTGAAGTAAGAGGGGCAAGGTTGTGAACCTGTGCTACAGCCTCCTGCAGAACAATGGCGAGAATGGCCAGGTGGAGGGCATGCTAAGGTGCCTGAAACTGACTGGCAAAGTAGTAACAAAGCAGGGCTGTTGAGGTGCTTGAACGTTGCTTTTCTGCCGTAATGTTTG
The DNA here is from genome assembly GCA_963556185.1 of Pseudopediastrum boryanum. Lineage (NCBI taxonomy): Eukaryota > Viridiplantae > Chlorophyta > Chlorophyceae > Sphaeropleales > Hydrodictyaceae > Pseudopediastrum > Pseudopediastrum boryanum. The sequence goes on from OY744499.1 coordinate 2,971,582, forward strand.
TCATTTGAGACCACATGCATGCTGATGGCCGATAGAGGAGATTCCACAGGATTCCCTAGCAAATTGCCTGGGGGCAGTTGCAGCGAAGCAAAGCAAGCACGTTCCTTGGGAAGTTTTCCTTGAGCTCCTGGTGCTGCTTTTACTGCAGTCTGCATGTATGAACAGAGGGCTGTTGCCGTACGGCTTGCTGCCTTGCTACGGTGTCTGGACCCTTAGACTGGACCCCGAACTGACAGCTTGCGGGGTTGCCTGCCTTTGAGTGTTGATGCAATTGATGAGGAATTGCACACTAGGTACACTGAGCACGTCCAGCACCTGTCCCAGGTTGAAAATGGCCCTGGGTCCCGTATTGGTCTGTATTTTGGGGTTGCTGGTACACATGCTTTGGGCATAGTCCGTTCTTTTTTTCATGTAGACTCTCAGATGGTGTGTTGGCACCCTTCTTGCGTTTTGGGCTTGGCTGCCATCATTTTCCCGTTTATACCGGAAGCCGGCATCAGCCCGTCCTTCCGCATTCTCAATGCAAGTATTTGCGCTGTACTTCCACATATATATGTTCATGATGAGGCCAATTGCCATGTATTGTGTGAACACCCTACCATTATTGAGGCTCGTGCAATGTTCCCTGGCAGCTGTGGTACCACCTGTGGCTGCGGTGTCTTCTCTGACAGTGAGGTATGCTGACTTGGGCACTGTCTCCCACTGGCCGTGTTGCTTTCTCGGCCTGGGATAAGTTTGTCGCCATTTGCATGCGTGTCTAACGTATCGTCACCATCTGGTGGGACTGATGTTGTGGAGTTACCAGACGCCCTGCTTCCAAAAGGTCAGTATTTGGACGGCTCCAACTGAAATACATGATGTTGGATTCGGAGTCTGATCATTCTGGTGACTCTGTCGGATGACGAACTGGTTGAAGTTGCTTAGCTGGATACATGTTTGAGTATCATATGGTTGGTGGTGTGGATTCCATTGACTTGGGACACATCCAATGATGTGTTTGGTTGGTTAACCTAGCAGCCCTCTTGCGGTTGCCACACCTTCAAAATTTTGTTGAATCAGACAAGAGACAGCTTGTTCTGGGTTGTGTTTCATATCCAGTTCTATTGTAGTGGTGGATGGTGAAGGAGGCAGCACGGAGACTTGTGAAGTTGTGGGACATTGCAAACCTAAGGAGCTGTAGCAAGCGTAAAGGTGGAAATGTGCAAGCATCTGACACTCTTGGCAGCCGCCTGGGCCTCGCATGCTCATGCAGAAGCAAATGAGCGGCATGTGCATGTGGAGCTGGAAATGGAACTCTTGCTGCCGCTGCTGAACGGAAGTGTTGCCCTTGCTTTGTGTAAGAGTGGATTATATTGGGTGTGGGCATTATCATGAGATGCTGCTTTTTGCTGTCTCCATTGCAGTAGTAGGTGCAACCTGCATGTAGTTGTGTATGCACTTGCTGCGACCACTTTTCCTGCCTGGAGCATCTGAAGTAGATTGCGCAGCTCAGCTAAACGCCTGAAGCTAGCTTGCATCCGACTGTTGTTTCGTGCTGGAGATATGGGGTAGATGACTCGTGTGTGCCCTGACCAAGCAGAAGGAAAGCACAGTCAGAGGAATATGAGGCAAATGATTTCATCCAGTGATCGCCGTATAAGTCACAGCTCGAATATGGAGCGTCATAAGTGGCGGAGCTGTGGGAGCGGCGGATGCCAGATGTACCAGGCACGGTCCAGGGCAGCCACCTAAGATGCTCATCCGCGCAGTGGCACCGTATAAGCAACTGGTTCCATCTCAAGAATGGGAAAAGCAAAGTCTTTCAATACTTCCAGCATAAAACGATATGCTTTCGGCTTGGAGGTTGGTATAGGTAATCAAAGCAGGGTAGGGTGAGGCTAACGACGGAGGCTTCTACTGTGTGAGCTGTACCTCGTAGCGGTGCGAACTCCGGTACCTCGCACATTGGACTTGACACTTGGCCCCGCAGAGGGGAACAGTACACGCGTGTCGGCAAATACGTGATGGAGAGAACGTTTCTTCAAAAGTTAAACCTTGTCTACCACGCGAAATTCTGTTTAGCCGTGGGACTGTTCAACATGAGTCATGTCTAAAGTCGCGTACTTGCCCAGGCTGCGCTTCAGGGGCTCAGTCTGACGGCAGTAGGTGGGAACTGCCTTAAGCAACAGTCTCATATCCGGTCGATGCACAACTTGTACCCTCATGACAATACGGACCTTCCTGATCAAGATATCTGAACCGCCCCTAGTTGTACTACCGTCCTGAAGCCGGTTCCAGGTTCCGGTTCCAGGGCAAAATGTGCTCAGTTCCGCGGTTCCAGCGATGCCAAACATGTCAGTTCCTGGTTCCAGCCCTGGGCCACCCTCTGGCCAACATGTCACATGCTGGTTCCAGCAAGTTTATTACAAAGTGTAGAGTGCTCAACTGAGTGCAAGAATAGCATTTCCATTGTACAATTGGTTGTAATAAGTACAAATCATCGCTGGCTTCTGGGGCTTCGCCCCAGACCCCACCAGGGGGGCTGTTACTCCCCCCTGGACCCCTGCCTCCTGCTTGGGTCCATGCTGCGCATCGACATGGCATGGTCTCCCCCAGAAAAGTTTGGTTCCAGAGGCCTTGTTCAAGTCTAGTTCTGGTTCCAGAGGAGGTTGTGGAACCGGCTTCAGGACGTTATTGTACGGGAGGAGTCTGTAGTATGTTCACGCCTGTTGGGACGCACCCGGAGCGAGTGTTTGTATCACAATTTGTAGGGTAATACTTTTTGACACGGTCTTTAGTCGGCAGAGCATTCCTCTGCACCCGCCTCTGCACCACCTCCCCTAAGGCCCTGCACTCATGACTCCACCCCGAGAGAATTAAGACAACGTCAACGGCCATGGTGAGGAGTCTAACAAACTTCAGACTGGAGAATTTGTGCTCACTGGTAGCTGTGCCCCCAAGAGACGTAAGCCAGCTGCAGATGCTGCAGTTGGGTTCACTGATCTTCAGGGGCCAGCCCAGAAACGGACGAAGAAGAGTACATCAGACAGAAGTAGGTTAGAAAAAGGTGCATCAGGGTCCGTACGACCCAAGGTGAGCCGAGCGCAGCTTGTGGAGGCTGAGAACTGAACCAATCAGCAACCACTACCCCGACAATCCTACAGGGCAAATCTTGATTGAATGCCACAAGTCGTTGTGTGCTGCGCACTGCATCCAATGTTTGTGGCAACATGCAGAGGGCTGAAGCCAAGTAGCTGGTCAATAGCTCCAGGCTGGACACGCAGAGCATGATAGCCGAAGTGGACTTCAGCAGGGCTTGTCATGAGTTCAGCATGTCAGCAGAGGCCAGTGTCAGTGTTGCTTCACACGACAATGGAGCTGCATGCATGTAGTAGCAGAACCGGCAGCTTGGCTAGTAACCAACAGCGGCACTTTGCCGGTCGCAGACTTTGACAGCTGTAAAAATACCAACCCAGGCAGGGTTTGTTGTATCCGCCCGTGTCATGGTCAAAGATTAGCCACCAAGACAGCCCTCGCGTCTTCTACTATGCTGCATACTCTGACTTTGTGCAAAACATGCTGCTTTACTGCAGAGCTGCTTCCATCTAGGTCGCCTTCTCCCCCTGCTGCATTGCCAGAGCAAGGCCAGGACCCGGCTACCAGCAATGGCTTGAATGCAGCTGTTACCGCACCAAGAGCCCTCATGAAGGCAGCTTTGATGCCACAAACACAACCTTGTCATATTCATCCTCTGGGGGCCAATATGATTCACTACACCAACAGAAGGGTCGTGAAGTCTTCTGCTTTCAACATTCCAAGGACATTTTTGATGTCCGCCTTCCCCAGCATCAAGTCAGGCAGCCACCTCACCCTCCAGGTCAAGGTACCAAAGGAAGCAGCAGCAGCAGCAGCAGTGGCAGCAGCAGTGGCAGCAGCACTTCCAGTGCTGCTCAAAGGTTGCAATGTGCAGCTTTTGAGCAACAGTAGTAGTAGCAGCCACGTACCTGGTTGGCCAGAAATGGAGGTGGTTGCCAAGGCGGAAAGGGTGAGATATGCGGAGCATCAAAGCGATGGGTCCACATATTTGTGTGCACGCCTGATAAACCTACGACAGGCGTTGCGGCCCTACCTCCATTGGCGTATTGTTATGATCAGTAAGGTGAGTTGGGTTTCTGTTGGCAGCCCTACTGGGACTCAGTGGTCACATCTCAGTCAGTGAGACTGATATGGAAACACATGTAATGGTTTCTATCAGCTTTCATTGTCAGTACGCATTGGCAAGCCTGTTTGACGCTTTTATGGCTAAAGATGTCCAGAATTTTATCCGGCATGGCTGGTGTCTGGAGAACTCAGACGACCAGCTGCGGGCCCCCCATTCAACCCTTTAATGCTTCTTTTCGTTCTTTGAAGGCTCGAATGATTGTTTTGTTTGGTTCAGGGAGGTTAACAGTGCTTCCCTTATGGTCATCATCATCCTGGCACCGGTGAAGTTCTCCAGTTACCTTGAAAGTGTGTGGCCTGTATATAGGCGTGTAGAAAGGGCTGCTTTTTCACTGTTCAGGTTGTGCCCTCTTCCCTTGCTCTCCATCTGTGGCCCCCTGAGCCCATGAAGGGGGTGCCAGAACCACCTCAAGTAGCCGCACTTATATCTACAGGAGCAGGAGCAGCTGATGCCAGGGGCCTGCACACAGCTCCGGTACCTGCAGGTGGAGCGTGCGAACCAGGCAGTATGGGGAAGAAGTGGAGTGTAGATGAGGGTACGGACGGTTCTGGAAAGCAGCAGAGGAAACAAGATATCATTGTAATCAGCAGCAGCGATGATGAGGAAAAGCAGCGTCCCAATCGGCAGCAGTACCGGCAGCAGTACCGGCTGCAGCAGAAATGGGCAGGGGTAGGAGGTAGTGGGAAGGCAGCAACAAGTGGGTTCTGGGGTGCAGGCATAGAAAGGGTGAAGGGGTCCAGATCAGCAGCTTCAGACCAAGGGCTTGCAGAAATCGCAATAGCAATACCCACAGCAGGGCGGTTATCTATAGGAACGGGAGCAGCTGATGCCAGGGGCCTGCACACAGCATCAGTACCTGCAGGTGCTGCTGTAAGGTTGGACCATCATGCTGCTGGTGCTGCAGTCAGTAAAGGTGTAGCTGCACCAGCCATTACTGCTGCTTACGGGGCAATGGAGGCACATATTGTGGAAGCAGCAGTAGCAGCACCAGCAGAAGCAGAAGCAGCAGGTGGTGCAGGGACCACAGGCACTCAAGAAGCTCCCAAGCAGTATATCCTGAATGTCACTGATGATGTGGGGGAAGCAGCTGAAGAAGTGCTGGAGATGTCCCGTCGATTGAAGGTAGAAAGGGTTGAGGGCCAAACATGTAGTGGGTTGGTAAGGTCGCTACTGCAGATACTTATCATGCATGCTTAGGTCTGACAAGAGGCCCTTCAACCTTGTATTGAAGCACAGCATCACTCTACCATGGTTGCAGCAGGCTGGATATGGCTGTTCTGTCATGATGCACCTCCTGGGCGATCAAGCTGAGAGATACGTCCAGAGGAAACATGAATACTTGTAGCATACAGAAGGCTGAAGCCAAAGGCAGCTTATTGATGGTTGAAAGCCTGGGCCGCAGAACATATTTTGGTGTTTCTTTTCCCCACCCTCGCTGTAGAGGACTTCAGCAGGGCTCTTCATGAGTGCAGTGTATTAGCAGAAGCCAGCGTCAGTGTTGCACCATATGAAGATGGAGTTGCCTGCAAGTAGTAGCAGAATAGGCAGCTTGGCTGTTCACCAACAGTGGGACTATCCAAACCACAGACTTTGAAAGCTGTGGAGTACCCATTCAGGCAGGGCTTGTTGTACCGCCGTGCCATTGTCAATACTTAGCCACCCGAAAAAGGACAAGCTGCTTATACTGGACTGCCCAAGCTCACTTTCGCTGGAACATGCTGCTTATTACAGGGTATACCTGCACAGCCGGTTCTATCTAGGCTACCCTCTCCTCCTGCTAGATTGAGCATCCCAGAGCAACGCCAGGTTCCAGCTACCAGCAATGGGTTGAATGCAGCTGTTCCAGCACCAAAAGCCCTCATGAAGGCAGCTTTGATGCAACAAAGGATAGTTTGCCCTTCCCAAGTGGGTGCCAACAGCATTCACTACACCAACAGAAGGGTCTTGAAGTCTCTTTTCAACATCTCACGGACCTTCATGATGTCCGCCTTCCCCGGCATCAAGTCAGGCAGCCACCTCACCCTCCAGGTCAAGGTACCAAAGCAGGCAGCAGTGGTAGCAGGACTCCCAGTGCAGCCTTCAGTCACCAACAGCAGCAGCAGCAGTAGTCCTGTACCTGGCTGGCCAGAGATGGAGGTGGTTGACAACGTGGAAAGGGTGAGATATCAAGAACAGCTTCAGCCAAAAGGGAACTTGTGTGCGCACCTCATAAACGTACGACAGCAGTTGCGGCCCTTCCTCAATTGGCGTATTGTTATGATTAGCAAGGTAAGCTGGGATCCCTGTTAACACCCCAATGAGGAATCAGCGATCACCATCTGAGTTCATACAGACGTTGTGGATACACATGAACGAGTTTGTATCACATTTGCCTGTCGATTTTGATTCACCGAGCTGATGCTGATGCTGTTGTTGCTGGAGATGTCCGTAATGCAGTCGGTCATGGACGTTAGCGGCTAAACTCAGAGAGCCTGCTGCAAGCATCACAACTGAACCTTGATTGCATGTTTGACTTTGTGAAGGAGGACTGGCAGTCCTACCCTGATGGCCTTTTCATGCAGGCACCAGTTAATGTTCTTAGTGAACCTCTTAATGAAAGGAATAGGGATAGCATGTATGAAGAGTGCTTTCCACTGCCCAGGTTGACTCCTCCACCCTTGCCCTCCACCTGTGGCCCCCTGAGCCCATGGAGGGGCTGCCAGAACCACCAGAAGCACCAGCACCATTGACAGCTATGCGTGTTTCATGCACGGCAGTAGCAGGCCTAGTAGATGCGTATTCTGTGTTAGGAGGAACAGCGCATGGAGCACCAGCTCGCAAGGTTGGCCCTCAGGCAGCAAGACAGGCTCCAAGGGCAGAGCTTGCCTCTGGTGGCTCCAGGCTGTGGGTGGGTGGATTCCCACCCGCTTTTCTGGGTGGGTGGATTCCAGCTGGCTGTGATCTTGGTGAGCTTGTGCCATGGAGGAAGGTAAAAGCTTGTACACGTTTCTCAGTCCCGAGGACCTTCATCGACCAGCATTTCCCAAGTTTAAGATCAGGCTCGCCGATAGCTTTCCAAGTGAAAGTGGCTCAGCAGGAGCAGCCAAAGGTGGCAGCAGAGCAGCGGGTGGCAGGTGGCTGTGGCTCAGCACAGGCAAAGGCAGCACCTCCATGCAGCAGCAGTGCTCTGGCCGCTGTGTTAGCAGCGAAGGTAGTCGCTGAAGTGGAGGCTATATATATGGATCGCGGCGTGAAAGGCAGCTGCTTGCAGTCAGTTGAGGGGTGCCTCAAGATGTATACAGAGTGGCGCTGCGTCTACTGGGAGAAGGTGAAGCGACCCTGTGTCTGCCGGAGCCGCCCCTTGAAAAATGATTTTGTTGCTGCTTATAGAATCTGCATGGAATCAACGGGGAAGTGATGTACGGTCTTGGCATTCACGTGGCCAAGGAGGCTGTGAGGCACTTCATGACCAATATGTCCTGCATTTTAAGCTAAGGGTTAAATTACGCAGACAGCACTCAGCAGCATGGGGATGATGTCATAATTGCAGCTGATTGTTCCAGGCCTAGATTGTGGGAAATTGATAGAATGGGAGCCGTATTGCAGCACTTTTGCAGCCACCGCACGGATATCAATTGTCACTCTGCAGAGTTTTGATGCGCCCGGAATCGGATACTGGCTCCTTCTGCAATGGATGGTATGAGGGTGCTGCTCGCACTGAAAGCAAAACATCAGTATTGAAAGGCTAAGGGCAAGGTACCATCGAAATATGACATGACTGCAAGGTGTTCCGTTGAAGGTGCTGCTTGACGCTCCCGTCTCTTTCCTCCTGCAGGTTAATGATTTCACTCTGGCCATCCAGCTGTGGCCCCCTGAGCCCATGGACGGTGTGCCAGAACCATACAGTTCCAAAGCCCATGGGCTGCCCCCACCTGCTGCTGTGCCTGGGCAGATCAGCACAGCGGCAGCAGCAGCAGCAGCAGATGGTCCTCGGGGAGCAACTTCCAGCCATCAGCACCCGGGAGCAACTGTTGGGATTCTTGGCAGGCAGGGGACACAGCATCAACACCATGCACTATCAGCAGAGCAGCTGTCATCCCAAGTTCTTCGACTAGGTGAAAGTTCCAGCAGGAGGAGATGGCAACCAGTTGGTGTTGTAGCAGCTGAGGAGACTTTCAGGAGAACCAGCTGTGCCGCAGTTCAGAAGCGGCCAAGGAGAGTTGCAGCGGTTGCAGCAGGAGAAGCTATTGCAGCAACAGCAGCAGCAGAAGCGGAGATAAGGCTCCCTGCCACCTGGGGGAAGAAGCACAGGCGTGGTGGTTATGGGGAAGAAAGTGATGGAGGAGAAGGGGACGAGGAGTGGGAAGGAGGACATGGAGGGTGGAAAGCGGGCAAGGAAGGGACAGGGGAAGACGAGCGGGAAAAAGTAGTGGGTACGCATGCAAGAGCAGGAATGAGGCGGCTGCAGGGAGATTCTGCATTGTCAGGAGCAGTTTCGGGCTTGCGCAGAGACACTGCAGGACCAATGGTAGAAGCTGCAGTATCGGCAGGAGCAGCAGGGAAGGCAGCAAGTAAGGAGGCATGGCCTCTAGGGGAACCATTAGCACGCAGACAGAGGAGAACTACAAGCATGGGACATGCTTGCCAAATGCTGGCTGATGAGGAGGCTGAGGCTTGGGTGGTGGCCGGGGAGGCGAAGGTGAGGAAGGGGCCTCATAGGAAAGTGCTGATCAGCAGCAGCAGCAGTGCTGAAGAGACTGATGGGACTGCGAGGGGGGATGCCACGAGCAGTCCGGGTGGTCTAGCTCGGCAGCCTGCAGCTTGCTGCCAGCAGAGGCGGAGGTTGAGGAGTTGCATGCCTGAGGTGGTGGTGACAAGCGGTGTGGATGGGGTGAGGGAGGGTGCTGCTAAGGACAGCCATTTGAGAGTGCAGTGGCAGCCGCAAGTGAGCTTGCAAGCTTTAAAGGGTACAGAGCTTAAGGCGCAAGCAGCAGCAGCCACAAAAAACAGCGGCTGCTCACATAGCTGCCACTGATGCTGCTGCCGGTGAGAATTCTGAGGATGCTGCTATGAGAGCCTCTGCCATGCAAGGGGATGCTGCGTCTGCATCTGGGGACGTTGGGTCCCTGCGACGAGCTGTGAAAAGTGGTGCAACCGGGGCAGGGTCGCTAGCAGAAAGCAAGGGTCTGGGGCAGGGAACCAGGACCCCTAGTGGGACAGGGGAGGGGCGGGTGGCATGTGGAGGTGGTAGCCGGTGGCCAGAAGGGGATGAGCAAGGGGCAAGGGATGAGAACAGAAGGAGGCGTCGGGAACGGAAGGAATTGGCAGAGCTTTCAGCCGACATTGAAGAAATGAGAAGACTTACGAGGGCATTGAATTTTTTCCTTTCCAATGCTCCTCTTGAAGACTGTGAGGAAGGGGCAAGGGACGAGAACGGAAGAAAGAGTCGGAAACGGAAGCATGCGGTAGAGGGTAATTTCCACCAGCACCAACAGCTGAAAGGTCCAGGCATGGTAGGGGAGCTGCGTCTTGCAAAGGACGCTTCACCAGCACCAGCAGCAGCAGCAACAGCAGCACAGGGTGGTAGCTTGGGAGTGGATGCAACTATGGTGTCACCTATTAAGTGTGGGAGCAATGCTTCCCTAGACCCCATTCCAGGACGTAAGTCACAGAAAGGGCAGTGACAGGCATTTCGGGATGCTTGTGGCCACAAACGCCAGAGGCAGCAGCAGCAGCAGGGCCAAGGGCAGCAGCAGCAGCAGCAGGGCCAAAGGCAGCAGCAGCAGCAGGACCAAGGGCAGCAGCAGCAGGACCAAGGGCAGCAGCAGGGATGCGGGCAGCAGGAGGTCATAAAGCGGCAAGCACAATTGCCGAGCCTGTCGGCCCTTGATTGTGAAGTAGTAAATCAGCAGTTGCAGGAATTAGCTCTGCTGGGCCCGCTGCATATTGGTGCGGGACACACAGAATGGTGTGTAGTGAGCCCTGTTCAGAACATGGCCAAGGGCAAGCCTGGCAAGCGCAGCAGCAGCGGCAGCGCTCCAGCAACAGCTGCTGCATGTATGAAGGCAAGGCAGGACCTCAGTGATGCAGAGGAGCTGTTGAGGCTGGGCTTCCAAGAAGGAATTGCCAAATTGGGTGTCATTGAGCCATGCGTGCAGGGGAGGAAGGTAAGTATCAAAGAAGTTTAATTTGTCGCCTCTTCAGTCATCTGGGTACATGGCTACATGGCGTCGAACCCAAGTGCTGAGAGCCCCATCATGGCTGTGTCGACTGCCTAGCTGCGACCTTAGCATGTTACCTGGTATTGAGGATGACCATACTGTCACGAACCAGTCATATGGAAAGCATTGCTCAGTAGTTTGCGCTTCCTGCTGGGATACTCTGGTGTTTTATTCTTTAAAGGTTCGACACAGTGCAAAGATGGCTGCTGGAGAGCAACGGCAGCTCCTAGCTTTCTGCGTGTGCTTTGCACGCCTAGTAGCAAGCCCATAGCTGAGTTTACTCTTTATGGTGCATATGTGGCAACTACGAAACTAGGCACTTTTTGTGGCCTCGTTTGTTCTCTTGAAGCAAAACAAATTATACATCGGTGCTGGTATAGTCCTGCTGATCAAGTGTAGATAACATTATACATCGCTCTGCTTGGCGGTGACATGTCTTTTTTAGGCATGTTACCGCCGAGCCTGTAAAGTGAACTAGTAGGGAGTTTAGAAATCGGTGAAGGCAGCTGGATCCCGTGTGTGCGTCCCTGTCTCGTCCAGGGGGCATGCGCGCCAGTTGCAGCGCACAGCTGGTCACTGAGCCATGCAACCGGGTCAAACGACCTCGCAACGTGCACAGCAAGAGGCATGGGCCTGTTGAGCACTTGCGATTGCTTAAGACGGGGTCCGAACGCCTCAGCTTCGTGAACTGCAGAACTTTCGGCAGTGACGATGCTTCGGTACAGAGCAAGCTATCCTCTTACGTCATGCAGCTGTCTCGCCTTGGCGTTGGAGCCTGTGGTGTTGCTGAAAGCAGGATACCGGGTAGTGGATGTCGTAATGTTACGAAGGACTGGCAGTTGATATGGTCCGGGCTGCCAGAGGGTCAGCCACGGCAACATGGGGTGGGCCTGTTTCTTAACTCGAAGTGGTCCCGTTGCCTAATCGACTGGTCTGCTGTCAGTGAGCGAATCCTGGTAGTCCGTGTGAGAATCAGCAGTGGGATAAACGCCTCAATCGTGGTAGCATATTCGCCGACTGATACCGAGTCCACCCCTGAGGAGGTCAAGGAAGCTTTCTACCTGCAGTTGGAAGCTATCTTGGCAGCGCTGCCTTCCAGGGACATGCTAGTCCTTCTGGGTGACTTCAACGCCCAGGTTGGCACTGATCCAGAACCGTATGGGGGTGTTATGGGGCCTCATGGCTTTGGGAAGCAGCAGCCTTCAGGGAATGGTGAGCGACTCTTGCAGCTGGCTGGTGCCTTGAACCTTCGCTTAGCCAACACCTTCTTCAAGCACAGCAATTACCGGACTGCTACTCACAAGATGGTTAATAGAAACAAGCAGGATGTGCTCAGGGTCATCGATTACATAGCTGTCTCCAAGCGGTTCATGTCAAGTGTGACAGACTGCAGGGTCTTTCGCAGCTTTGATACAGGTGGCTCTGATCATAGAATGCTGGTGCTTACGATGCGCCTCCGCTTGTCAGTGGCCAAGCAGCACAGTGCGAAGGGACAGCCAGCACGGCCCTATGACTGCAGCCGGCTGCAAGAATCTGCAGCAACTCAGCAGTGCTTTGAGCTGGCAATGTCTAACCAGTTCAGCCGTCTGGTAGGGGCTCAGTTGCAGAGCGCACAAGACGAATGGACACAGCTGACAGCGGCAGCCAGCCAAGCAGCCCATAAGGCTGGTCTAAACCTCAAGCCTCAGCAGCGGCGCCGAGATTTCGCTATATCCGATGCGACCTTGCAGAAGATTGAGCGGAAACATGCAGCACATGCAGCGGTGCTGTCCTCTCCTAATGATGCTACCAGGGCAGATTACAGGGAGGCCAATAATGCTGCTAGGCGAGCGGTTAAGAAGGATCAGGAGCGGTACTTCAAGCAGCAAGCGCTGTTTGCGGAACATGCTCTAAAAGCTGGTAATCTAGCCGTGTTCCACAAGCATGTCCAGCGGATCTTCAAGGAGCAGCAGGGCAGTAGCTCTGCTGCTCCTACAGCTGTGCTAGGGGGTGCTGATGGCAAGCAGCTGTTCCAAAGCAGGGAGGAGGTGGTGAAGTGCTTTGCTGAGCACTTTGCTGATGTCCTCAACTGCCCTGCCAAGCTCGACCAGCAAATGCAGCAGACCATTGAGGAGTTAGTGCAGAAGATGGAGGCAGGGCAAGGTGCAAACCAGCAGAGTGAAGCAGCAGCTCAGCCACCTACTGTGCAGGAGGTTGAAGAAGCTGTCTTTGCCTGTCGTAATGGGGCAGCTCCTGGGGTTGATGGTATCGCAGCGCCTATGCTAAAGCTCAGTGGGACCATGCTGAAATGGTTGCACAGGGTCATTGTGGCGGTGTGGGAGTCAGGGAAAGCGCCAGTGGAGTGGAAACGTGCACTGTTGGTGGCACTGTATAAAGGCAAAGGAGAGCGCAAAGTGAGAGATAGCTATAGGGGGATAAGCTTGCTAAGTATACCGGGGAAGGTGTATGTCTTGGTCATTTTGGCTAAGATCAGTTCTCATATCGATGCACAACTGCTTGATAACCAGTCTGCTTTTAGGAAGGGGAGGGGCCTCACTGATGCTCTGTTCACCATACGCCAGGTCATCTCTAAGTCTGTAGCATTCGATCAGCCTCTATTCATGGCTTTTGTGGATTTGCGTAAGGCATATGATTCTGTACCGCGAGACACGCTATGGCGCATCCTGCATGTGTACGGGGTACACACAAAGCTGATAGAGTTGCTGATGGACTTGCATACTGGCACACAGGCTGCTGTTAGGATGGGTGGTGTGGTGTCTGAGTGGTTTGATGTGCATGGCGGGGTGCGGCAGGGATGTGTCATTGCTCCCTTGCTGTTCAACATCTACATGGACTTTGTGGTTCGGCAGGCAATGGCTCAGATGCCGGAGGGATGTGGGGTGAAGCTAGCCTATCATGCAGATGGGAAACTTGAGCGTGATGGGTGTGGTAGTGGTGGGTGTGTGGAGCTGTTGTCTGTTCTGCTGTATGCAGATGATATGGTGTTGCTAAGTCCCAGCAGGGAGGAGTTGGTGGTCATGCTGCAGGTGATGGACAAGGTTGCTGCTAGTCTTGGGTTGCGCATCAATGCAAGCAAGACTGAGATCCTGTCCATTGACAAGGATTGGAAGGAGGGGGATGTGCCAGTGCAGCAAGGACCAGAGGTGGTTATCAGTGAGGGTGTGGTAAAAGAGGTGTCACAGTTCAAGTACTTGGGAAGTGTGCTTGTGACTGATGGCAGGTTGGATGTGGAGTTGAATATCAGGAGGGGTAAGGCTGTGGGGAGGTTTAAGCAGTTTGAAAAGATGTGGGGTACCAAGCATCTGTCATTGGCTACGAAGGTGAAGTGTTACAAGGCATATGTGTTGCCAATTCTGCTGTTCGGGAGTGAGTGTTGGTCCCTGACCAAAGTGCAATCGCAAAAGCTTGAGCGGGTGCACTCTAGCTGCCTTAGGAGCATCCTGGGGGTCAGGCTGTCAGATCGGCACACCAATGAGCATATCAGGAAATCATGTGGGGTAGCCACCTTGTCAGCATACATCACAGCAAATAGGCTGAGGTGGCTGGGGCATGTGGGCCGCATGGAGGAGGGCAGGTTGCCGCATATTGCGTTGTTCTCTTCATTACATGGTGACATGACGAGGCCAGTGGGTAGGCCTCGCCATACCTGGGAGAAATGCGTGTGTGCTGATCTGAAGGTGCTTGGTCAAGATGAGGGGAGCTGGGAGGCTTCATGTCAGATTAAGAGTGCTTGGAGGAAGAGGTTGTGGGATCTTACGCACCCTTGGGAAAGCCAACGGTTAGTGAGGTGTAGAAGGCGCACTAAGCAAGCTATTGATAAGCATGTGGAGCGCTATGTGCTGCCTTTCAGTGGCTGGGAGGATGGTGGTTCACCAGTACCTAGGTGGTGGGAGCCACCTCCAGCCCCTACTAGGGTGGTGCTTGATCCTGCTGCCTCCCCGCCACCCATGTGTGATGGAAGTGGAGCAGGTTTTGGGTTTTAGTGGTGGTGTTTGTTTCCCCTTGGTGTGCACGCCGTTGCATCTAGCCTCAGCTTGTGTGTGGCAAATCCACCATCGGTTGTGTGGCTTCGTGATTGTGATCAGGAGCCTTGTGTTTGTGGCCTAGGTTTGTTTGGCCATTGGCATTGCTGGTCTTGCGTTTTGATTGATTGATTGATTGTTGGCAGCGATGTAGCAATGCCACATATTTATCAGGGCCCTTGTGTCTGTACGCTCTGTTTGAATTATATCGTGGAGCCTCGTCTGCCGCTGCTTTTCTGCTGGTGAAGGAACAAATGCATGAAGCATGTATCAGGGTGGAGCTAAGCTCAGCGCTCACTGCCAACCCATTCATGTGTAAGAGCCACAAGCTTCTCTGGTATGTATGATGAGTACACACAGGAATGATAAGGAACCTCCGCAGTTGGCTGAGCTGCTGTATCTCTAGTAGTGACCCAGACGATGCTGTCGTCTCATCTGCAGAAGGACAAATGGGACTTCAGTGGTATGTGGACCTGCCTGCTGCGTGTCAACAACAAGGCAGTATCAGCTGCTGTGTTGCGACCACGACCAGCAGGACCAGCAGCAGCAGAAGTTCGCAATGAGGAGATGCCCCTGGTTTCCAGGAGGGAAAGCGGCAGCATCCAGCAGGCAAACCAGGCAGCTGGTGGAGTGCAGGTGGTGGTGGAGGTTCCCTTGTTTGCCACGCACCCTCATCATGTCCACAATGGATATGGTAGGGCCCTTATGGCAGGCCTGGGGTGTAAACTGGCTAAAATGGGTATCCAGGTAAGCTAAGGGGTTGCAGTGGTCCTTGGGCGCATTCGGCTGCTCGTGAAGCTTTGGGTAAATTTGGCGGGCAGGGGCATCCTGCCATCAGTCTGGCAAAAGTTGGTAGATGTTATGTAGTAGATGTTATGTGTGCAGCAGAGAGTTGTTGTTTGCAATTGGGTTGAATCCTGGGATGTGACGGCAGCCTGCTCTAGAGAGGGTTGCATGCGCGCGATGCATATGCTTGCCATAATGCTCAGCTGCAAAGTCTTTAGCAAGTACTTTGAGCAATAGCTGATACCTACCGGTGCCATCAAGCGGACCTGGATGTGCAAACACAGCAGGAGTAATTCCAGAAGTTCTGCGACTTCAGAACCCTGAGCATAGGCTGCTAAGCACAGGTTGAGCCATCTACTTAGTGTCTGGACTTGCAACTAGCATCACACTTCTCCTTGCTTCATCACCAGAAAACATCCAGCTTCTTATATTCATGATGCGCCAGGTGTGGGGACTGTTGGGCATATACCCATCTGCTACTCTTTACTGCATGTGTCATCACTTGCTTATCTTCTCTGTGCACACTTCTACTAATTAGCAGGCTCGTAATAGCTCCATCGGCTGACAACTCGTACCAACCGAAGCTGACGCAGATTCATGCACTCGATTCTTCAGTTACCATATCTAAGAAATTTGTTCTGCCCTCCTGCCATGCCCCTCTAGGAGCTGCTGGTGCACTCTACACAACATCGGTTTTGGAAGGCGCACCTAGGTTTGACTAATGTTCCCAAAGCCTGGAAGAAAGCCGACAAGCAGTGGATGGATGACTGCCTATGTGCATTTGGTGACAGTGACCTGCTCCGGAAGAGGCTGGATGCAAAGGGGATGAAGTGGGGGTGCTATGAGTGCGGAGGTGATGGACCCTTCCGGAATGTGTGAGCTGCGTGAGCGTCCCAAGCTCCGCTGCCGTCTGCTTCCGTGCTCCAGTTTATCGTATGCTCCGCAATGGTATGCTTCAGCAGCATTGCCCTAGCCCCACCGGCTTGCTGCATGAGCAGCTGCCTAATACATTAGCGGGAAAAACAGTAGCAGCAGTGGTGGTAGCAAACATCGCCAGGGGGACCATGACATGCCGTAGCATCAACAACCCTATTGGTGCAGCAGCAGGTGGGCTTGCCGCTGTTTCAAGTGCAAAAGCGAGCAGTGATGGGTATGTTATATATCGCCTTCACCTAGACTTATGGCGGCTTTTGCAGCAAGGATAGGGAGAGCTTGAAATGCTGGATGGGGAGAAGGGAAGGGAGGGATGTCAAGAGTCTTGGAGGGGGCAGGATAGCTGGCTATTTCAAGGATGTGGTAGGGTAAAATGTGGACGTTGAGGTGCAGCATTGAAGGGACTGATATAGCACAGCAAGAGGGTTATGGGCAGGCTGGCAAGTGACACGAAGCAGCAGCAGCAGCAGCAAGACATTTGTTGTCAGCAGTCGCACCTCCGCCCTTTGCGCCCAATGCTGCTGCTTGCCACTGCCTCTAGTATGAGGCCCCTCTAAGAGCTTGAACCAACTAGAGCCGTTGCATTTGTGCTTGACGCGCCTGAGAGACTCCGCTCAGCATGCCAAAAACACAAAAAGTTGCCGCAGAGCGAGCGGGGCGGGTTGATGTAAGGGCTTAACCGTACGCTGCAAGTGATGCAGAGGCAAGGCTTGTAGTAGGAAACTGGGTCATGGGAGCAGCAGAGATGTTAGAGCGCTGCAGCAGGAGCAGCAGGAGCGCCATGTAAAAACGTAGAACCAGTGATGAGCGGGAGATGCGGGGGGAAGGAGGGGATCGCGGGTCGCCAGACAGCCTGTTTGCAGGATAGGGTTGATGTGAGGGGTGAAGGAAGAGGTGGGTCTGAGAGAGGCAACGCCAGAAACAGCAGCAGCAGCAGCAGGGACACAGGAACGGAGGGCAGCTGCTGCTGTTGTGAGCACAAAAGCAGTCCTACTAAGCGGGGCAGGTTGTGCAGCTCTAGGAGCAACCAACGTGACGGCGACACGGATACATCCACAGCAGCCTTATTGGCAGCTGCAGTAACAGCCGTAAGCGCAGCAGCAGCAGCAACTTTACGGGCAGCTGCAGTAATACCAGCAGCAGCAGCAGCCGCAGCCTTACTGGCAGCAGCAGCAGCACTCTTACTGGCAACTGCAGCAGCAGTACCTGGAGCAGGGTCCCGTTCGAAGGGAAGACGCAAGGGTCTATGTAACTTCAGGGGTAGGTACGTTGGATGCTTCTACTACATGAACCAGTCAAATTGCTCCTGCTGAAACTGCTAACACATGGCTAGCTGAGGGAGTGGGCCCTACTGTAGGTGTTGTTCCACAGACCTACAGTGAAGCAGCAGCTGTAGCAAGGAATCACCAAGGTGAACAGAGTGTTTGTCTCTGCTCAAACGGTTGCTCCTGTTTTGGCGGGGGTTTCGATACTGCTACAAGGACCTACGGGGCCTGGGTCTGCTGCTGCTGTCGAATCTGTTTGCAGTCGCTCCAGTAGTGGAGACAATAGTTTTGAAAGTACTCCAGCGGCCGCTTCTACTGATGTAGCTTCTACATCTACAGCTGCTGCTACCTAGCTGCTGCTACCTCAATCGCAGTAATAGCAACACTTAGTGGTGCAGTGTGTGGGCTTGGGCAGTGTAGTCTGGAGGACACAATCAGCGTGCAAGGTGCTGCACTGGAGGTCCTTGATTTGTTTTCAGCATTGAAGGTGGGTGGCAGAGATGGTGCTCGGGTTCATTGCCTGCTCCTGGCAAAGAATGGTCTTATATGATATGTGTGTTCTAGCTGCAGAGTTATGCAGCAGCTCTCCTACAAGACTGTAACTCTCTATGTTTCACTAGTTTGTGAAGCAGTGCCCGCTGATGTTATATGGCTAGTTGCTTAATACCATTAGCTTAGTGCCGGTTTGGTCCTTTTTCTCCCACTGTAGTATGCCGGACAGTATGTGCTGCATGCGGTGCATGTTCGGCTGTGGCACTCCAGCCTAAGCCTCAAGTGCCTAGGGTTTAGCCTTGGCACAGCCTGCGGCTGCTGCCTGCATTGGTATATTGGCACGAACAGCGCCTACCATTCCGATTTTGTCCCGTGGTGGATAGACCGTAGGCTAAGCCCTCGCATTCAACATGTTCAGTTGATGAAATGCATTCAAAATTTCTTCCAGTGGCGCGGTATTAAGGAAGATGCTGAGAAGTTTTTGCGTGCTTGTGATGCATGCCAGCGTAAGCGTTTAGCTTTGCCTGAGTTACCTGATTTACAGCAGCCAGTGATGCCTTTTTCCGTTTAAGCATGTGCATATTGATCTGGCAGGTCCCTTTGAGACCCCTCTAATCGATATTCATGGTAAAATCACAGAAATTAAAAAGCCAGAGAAGCCAGTCAAAGCACATGTCGTGCTTGTCATTGACTACTTCACCAAGGCAGCTGAGTTTTATACAATCTATAGCAAGAAGCCCCAAGCAGTGGCTGAGGCTTTCTATTATGCATGGATCTGTCGTTATGGTAATTGTGAAATTGTAACTAGTGATAATGGCGGTGTGTTTGCTAAAGAATTTGCTCACATGCTCGCCAGGCTAGGTCGGTGTTCAGCATATGCATACCTCAGCCTGCCATCCAGCTGCCAATGGCGCTGTAGAGCGGTTGGTCAGATCATTTAAGGAAATCATAGCTAAGTTTGTTAATGATCATCCAATGCATTGGGTTCGAGCCATTCCACAGGCTCGCATGGCTTACATGTCCCGTGTACATAGAGCAATTGGGGTTTCGCCATTTGAGATGTTGCATGGTTGCAGTCCCATGCTAGCTGTCCCAGCTGCTTTTACCATAGGGTCTCTAGCAGTCTCGGATGAGTATGATATTGGTAAGATATTGGGGAGTAAGTTGCATCGTTAAAAGAGCATTTCCAGGCTCTGGACAATCAGGCTTTGTCCCTGATCGAGCAACAGTTCAAGCGCAATCAGCAGGACTGGCAAAAGCGTCGGTCTGATTGCAGCAGAAAATCTAAGCATACATTATCAGTGGGTGATTTGGTTTTGGAGATTGATGACAACCCTGATACTGCATGCAATGCGGCAGACAGAGGTCCTTATAGGATAGAGAAGTTTTTGCACGATGGCGCTGTTGCTGTGTTAGCCACAGGTGCTACCCAGTTTAAACCCAGTGTCTCTTTCAATAGGCATGTTAGCAGGCTGGCAAAGTACTTCACCAAGTACACTGCTTAGTTCTACTTGTTGGAAGCAGGGGACACATTTTGGTTGTGCATGGTGGCAACAAGTTTGGGCTTACTTAAGGCTTACTACTTTATGTAGTATGCCGGACAGTGTGTGCTGCATGCGATGCATGTTCGGCTGTGGCACTCCCGTCTAAGCCTCAAGTGCCTAGGGTTTAGCCGTGGCGCAGCCTGCGGCTGCTGCCTGCATTGGTATATTGGCACGAACAGCGCCTACCATTCCGATAATGTCCCTGGGGGTGGCCTTTGTTGTACGCCGTTAAAACTGTTAGTTTTGTGGTGTAGCATGCAAGTGCCTAGTAATTAGTGTTGCCATCATGTATCAGCCGTGTACCCCGTTGAAGTATGTTGTTAGGCCAGCAGTCTTTTGGTGCTGGTTGAAACAGTCCCTACCTAGTAATGTGGTGTGTAGTTTTAAATAGCAGTACCCTTTTTGTGGCTGTTGCCTTTTGTGAGGGGGGGAAGGTAGCTACAGCTAAGAGCTACACTATGTGGAGCTTGCAGCTCTGATACAGTCAACATCCACTCAGTTTGTACTGCTGTACAGCTGATGTGAACATTTAGGTCTTGATCTAGTGTGTGACGGAATTGAGCCAGTCTAATTGGCGTTATTGGCAGTTATGTACGGAAGATCCAGAGAGATCTGTAGTGTTCGGCGTTGATTCAATGTAACAAGTTTGGGCTTACTACACCAATGTCCAGTCATGCTGCCCGGTGTGCAATGACAAGCGCACATAGGTTGTGCTTAATATCCGGTTTAAGACTCTTGAAGTTATTTGTCCCTATTGCTTGTCTTCTTGTGCTACTTGTTGGCAGCATTCTTGGGAAAGTATGTCAGGATGTGCCATCAAAGACCATCATACGGTACGGTAGTCCAAAAGTGTACCAATACTTAGAGAGTTGTAGCTCCTGAGGGAAGGTACTGCTGCTTGTAAAACTCATAATCATCATGCTTGGTGCTTTGATGTGCCATCCCTTCGTGCCTGACACCTGTTTAACATCAAGAAACTCCATCGTTGTACTGCCCTGGTTCTGTAGGTTTGCCCAGAGCTGGAGACGGCTGTCGACAGAGCCATGTCCTGTGCTCTTGCAGACCTTGCTGGCAAAGGTGGGGTGCTCTTGAGCATGTACTACTGCCTGCTGAGGCTTAGCTTGAGGGAGGGGCGGACATGATGCCATGGTTGATACCATTGCCATTGCTGGCTCAGCAGGAGTAAACCGGCAAAAGCAACACAAGGTTGTTTGGCAGGACATCTCTTAGCCATGCCTGCTAAGGAGGAGTCATGCAGAGCTTGATATGTTACATCTCTTACCACTTTGAGTGGTATACGAGCAATTTGGTTGGTGCATGTGTGCTTGGGAGAATGTCGTCACCAGTATCAACTAAGTCTCACACCTCATGCAGGAAGATATATGATGAACACATGGTGTATCTCAGCAGTTTCATCAGTGCCAGCCCTGAGCAAGGCATAAAACTGCTTGGCTTGCTATTGACTGGGTCAACTGGGACGCACATGGCAAGTCGAAATGGGCTGACTCCTGACATGCATTGGCTAGCAAGGGATCTAGGGTGCTGGTGGCAGCATTGTGGAATTCTTCTGCAGGAGATTGAGTATGCCGTTTGGAGCCTATGCTGGCTCCTTGTGGATGGCGCTGCCCCCACCGCCCGGCTTTTATGGGGCCATTTGGTAATTGTGATTGGTTGCACTTGGCAGTTGGTTGCTAGCTGCATGTCCAACCACTGGTAGGTGACTTTTAGGCAGTTTATAAATTTGCAGTGAAGGGAGGGAGGGGCCATTGGTCCGATGTAGCTGTTTTCACGGTTGCCGGGTGGAAAGCAATGGCGTATACTGTCATGACCAGCTGTTATGACCAGGTGATCCATGCTGTTTTGACGCACAATCAACTCTCCCTTCGGAGCGGCCATGCAGTGCATAGTTCTTGTCTGGGAAGACTACTGCTTTGATGAATGTTTGTAATGAGCATTTCTTGCGTAAAGCCTGGACCAACTCCGCCCGTGACAAGCACGGAAGTTCGTCACTGGAGGTGACACACCCACCTGCCGCGAAACAAGTGATTTGCCAGAAGGGAGAAATGTAACGAGCGGCACGTGAGGATACTGGCATCAGCAGGCCAGACGTGTAGGGATCTTTGGCCATGGCGTGACTTCCGGTATCACATGTTGTACCTCAACGGATCGGGCACTTGGTTGAGCCTTTGACAAAAGACAGTATACGCACATGATTTGATCTCGCTCGACTATCGTGGGTAGTGTGAACAAGAAGCATCGGAACCAAGGTAAAGTCTGCCAAAGCACCAACTCTGCATGCTTGGCTTCGGCAAAGCGGAGGCACCGTGGGCCAACCTCCTCTCATAAAATTGTTGAAGGCAACAATGCAATGGGCTTACACATGCTCAAACCGAATTTGCGCTTGCTCAAGGTTTCGTCTTTGTGCAGGTCCTGGACTCCTAGTGGTCACCTTGCTGGGCATGCCACTTCCTCTGAACGATTGCAGACATGAGCATGGCCGGTCGTTAAAGGCTAGCGCCGTCCCTGGAGCCGGACCTCTGCTCTAGAGGTGCTAAGCAGCCCCGAAAGGAGATCTGCCTGGCTTCAGATCAGCAACAGGCCTTTAGTCCAGGTGCTTCTGCAGATCTTCAACATGGGGCCCCTGCCAGGCCAGCAGACCAGAAATCAAGCAGCTTAGGGGCCACCCCATCCCGCTGGGCCCCTCCAGACCCTTCCAAAGCATCAAGGCATGCAGAACAGGTGCGCCTCGGGAGTCTGGCTCCACTGAGGCCCATCAGCCCTTGGCCACTCACCTCACACATGGGTGCTTGTTATCTGCTAAGCACTAACAAGGCAAACACTGCCGAGGTGTGTATGTGCTCCATTGTCTGGTTTATAGCGCCCGGCCTCCTGTTTGATAACAGTAACAAGCAGGTCATGTAATGCATACGCTTTAAGTCAAAGAGTCTCAAGTGGCATTGGCTGCAGACTTTGTGCTGCCTCTGTCCTGTGTGCAGCTTACAAAGCGAACAATGGCATTGATCTCCATGTCATGTATGCTCATTGTGAAGTTATGTTATAGGTGCCCAGGCTCCCTAGGTGGTACAGCATGTCGCCCTGAGCTGCAACCAATGTTATGCTTGCGCTCCTGCAGGTGAAGTCCATGGAACCATCTGAACATGTGACCATGTCGAGTCCCCCAATAAACTCAGTACCAGGACCTCCTTCAGCAAGACTAGTGGAGAAGTCATCAGCAGTTGTGCAGAACACTCCAGGAGTCATGCCCAAAGCCTCTAACAGGGCAGGAGCAGGGGTTGCAGTCAAGGGTGTGAAAGCAGCTAAGGCAGGGGAAGCAGCACCCAGCAGGGGTGTGGGGTGCACTCCTGGTGGTACTAGCAAAGCAAAGTCAGCAGCAAAAGGTCTGGCACCAGCAACCCCGGCAACCAGGCCAAAGCAGGGGGAAAAAGCAGAGCCTAAGAAATCAGTAGTGGCAGTAGTCACCTCCAAGCAGCCAACAACAGCAGGCGCAGATGCAGAGGCAGCAATACCTCAAGGGGACCAGGACCTGCAAGAGGTGCAGGGCCGTGGTAGGGTGATTAGAGGTCGCATCATGGTCCATGCTCCACACCTTGTGCAGTTTGTGTCACCCAAGAAAATTGCTCATGTTTCACAACATATCCATTGCAACGGGCTGTACGTACCCAAGCACGTCATTGACTGGTACCCTGGCATACAGCATGGCAGCCCTTTGCACCTCCAGCTTAAGGTGCCAGCAGCAGCAGAGGAACTTCTTGAGCCCTCCACAAACACTGGACCACTTCATAGGGTGGAGAATTGTATGCATGCAAAAGGTGAGCTCCTTTTAAAGAAGCCCCAGAACAGGTGTGGAAGGAGCTTATGCATAGCAGCATCTGCTGTGAGTCGAGAGGTTGCTGATCGGATAGAGTCAGCCTGCTTGCCAGGTTGGACAGGCAACTGAGCACATCGGCCACTAACAATAGCTGCGCACCTGATGGAGCATGTGCCATTTTGATGACTTAGAGAATTGCAAGAACACTGTAAGCTCAGCGCCTTGCCCATATCAGTATCTCACCTTTTGTTATGGTTTACATCGCATTCAGGTTGCCCCTTCCACACTTGTTGTTCATGTCTGGCCCCCTGAGCCTGTGGAGGGGGTACCAGAACCGCCAGCATCAGAACCTGCAGCAGCCATGTTACCAAATCAGCACTTCCGCGTCCTTCCCCCTGGCAATGCCATGCTGCTGCCATCTGACCGTAAAGTAGACGCTGGCAAGTTTAGGATTCCCATCCCCAGCACCTTCCCCCTCCAGTGCTTCAGCCCTCCCATCACCAGCAGCACCCAGGTCACAGCACATGTGGTCATCAGGACACAGGATGTAGCAAGACTGCCACCAGATGCTGCTGCTGTTACTGAATCTGCTGCTGTCCAAAACCAGTCTGCTAACAACCACTACTTACAGCTGCAACCTTTTCAATGCAACCTTCTGCATCCTGGTGGACGAGCCCCATCCCTTACCAAACTCGCTCGCAACCTCCATCCCTTTCAGTCCTGGAGGATCAACAAGCTAGAAGCAGTAAGTGCCGCCCATGCTGTGCCCGCTTGATCCGTTGGAACACATACACAGTACAGAGATCTACCCAACATCAACCTGCAGTGGACATGTATCATTGGGGAGTGGCAGTGCATGGCAGCCATTGCACACATTCGGTTCCAGCATCACCAGCTGCCACCTTTTCTGAAGGGCATATAGCGTCCCAACTAGCTTTGTTGCTTGGCAGATGGCTTCATGAAGTGTCGCCTTTGCACTACGGGCTACAATCACACATGTCTGGCTCAACTAGAACAGGGCATAAGGAGGTAGTCATGCTTTATTTGCAGTTCCTTGTCCCCCGCAGAAAAGCAAACCTGGCAGTGCCGGCAACCCTCGCAGGTCGCCCTTTTCTTCTTTGCAGACCTCTGCATGCTCAGGTGATTTTGGTACGAGACAAGCGATGTCAAGCCTAATCCATGTTTCCCTTCTACCCTTCAGATTGGTCCCACCCACATTGCCCTGCACCTGCTCCCACCAAAAGAGCAGCAAGCAGTGCAACACACAGCAGCACAACCAGCATGGGAAGATACTGCAGCTGAAGGACAGGAGCAGGTCAGGACAGCCACAAGAGCAGCACCTTGGACTGCAGCATCAGAGAAAAAGCAAGTGAGGGAAACAGAGCTGCTAAGAACAGGTTCAGCTGATCCTGAATACTCAGCCAGGCCCAGGAGAGCAGCAGCTGCAGCAGCTTTTCAGGGCTTTCAGGTCATGGCAACTGGCTGTGGGGAAGAGGAGGATGCTTCAGAAGGTGATCCAGCAGTTGGGAAAGCAGGATCAGTGTCAGCAGGGAAAGGGGCCGGATCAGCACCAGGGAGCAGAGGGGTAGTTTCAACACCGACAGGAGGGGAACTGTCTGCCGGATGGGTGGAGGTAATGGATCTGGGTGGGAGATTCTCAGCAGCAGCAGCAGCAGCAGCAGCAGGTGGTGGTGGAGAAGCAGACGGAGCAGGAGGAGCACAGGACCACACATGCCTGCAAGGAGGAATGGTGATAGCAACAGCAGGACAAGCAGCAACAGCAGGACAAGCAGCAACAGCAGAAGCAGCAACAGCAGCAATCGGTGGCCCCGTCCTCCAAGGCAAGGGGCCTTGTGCATATGGGGGTTGCAGCCATCCGCCGACAAGTAAGCACACACAGAGGCCTACCGCTTCTGCTTGTAAGGCAAGTCTGCTGCCTCTCAGTAGCACAGCTGCAGCTGCAAATGCTCTTCTTCCTCCTGCTTCCGGAGCACCTGTGGAAGGTGGTGCTGCTGCTGCTGGTGCTGCTGCTCATAGCAGTGGTGTTGAGGTTGTTGCCAGCTTCAACACCATGGCAGCAGGAGGAGCATGCCTGGACGCGGAGGAGCAGCATGTACAGGCTCGTGCTGAGGCAGAAGCAATAGCAGCAGTGAGTCTGCTACCAGAGCCAGCTGCTGTGAGATTGGGAGTACTATCCAACTCATATAGTTCTCGGCATATTTCACCAGCAGCGACTCAAGCAGCAACTACTCTTACTGACGGGTGGGAAAAAGGGGGTGGCAGGACAAATGGGGCTCCTTTTGGGATGGTATCACAGGGGCAATTGGGTACGATTGGTGCGACTCCCATAGCAAGCAGCCATAAGGGTGGCATGCTTGAGGGGAGTGCTGTGTATTGTAGGGATGGGGGGCCTAAGTCAGTGGCTGTTGCGGCTGGGGTGGGTGCTGGGGACAATGGAGGTGTTGGGCGGTTGGCAGATGCTGCTCCTGTAGTCTTGCAGAGGGGTGAAGTTGTTAATAGCCCTGAGCAAGGCATAAAACTGCTTGGCTTGCTGTTGACTGGGTCAACTGGTCAGCGCATGGCAAGTCGAAATGGGCTGGCCTGACATACATTGGCTAGCAAGGGATTTAGGGTGGGCTGGTGGCAGCCATTGTTTGCGCTTGGACAGGAACTTGAGTATGCCGTTGGAGCCTAAGTTGGCTCCTTGTGGGTGGCGCTGCCCCCACCGGCGCCCTGCTTTGACAGGGCCATCTGGTAATTGGTAATTGGTAATACATCGGTCCCGGCTGGCATAAAGCCAGAACCTTCTGTTGATGCTTTAGGAGAAGCGTTGGGGGCTCGGGTGCAGCTTGCGAAGGCAATTGAAGAGCAACCATCGGCAGCAGCAACAAGGGGTTTAGTAGCAACCACAATCGCAGCAGGAGCATCGTCCCCATCAGCAGCACCACCATCACCACCACCAGCAGCAGCAGAAACCCTTGCAACTCCACGTGCAGCGCCACCAGCAGCATATTCAAATGCAGATGCAGCGCTGCCAGCAACATCAGCAAGAGCAAATCTAGCACCAGCAAGTACAACCGCAGATGCAGCACCACCAGCTGCATTGGCAGCAGCCTTACCAGCGACCACAGCATCCGTGCTAGCCACAGGAGCAGCAGAAGCAGACCCCCGACCACCACGAGAAGCAGCAACATGCAACATTCATTGTTGCATTGAACAGCCAGCCAACAAACCTGGTCCTCCCGGAGCAGGGTCCAAACGACAGTTGCAGCTGAACCATGTTGCACAAGCAAAGGCTGTTAAGAAAGAGCATTCCCAGCAAGGAGGGCTGCTGGCAGTCCTGTTGCCAGCAGTACCAGCAGCTGTAGCAGCAGAAGATCTGCCTACAGCAGGAGCAGCTGCAGCCGTAGCAGCTGGGACAAGGACCAGTACGCGTGTGGAAAAGAGGAAAGTACCAACGGCAGCAGTTCCAGCAGGGGCAGACAGAATGTCATTGCCAAAGCACGGGGTGTTGAGTCGGGCCATGGACCAGGTGGAAGCAGCTGGCGCTCGGGGTACAAGGCAGTTTGACAATGAGAAGCAACCTAGGGCTAAGGTTACCTTGAGCAAGAACAGCAGCGGGGATGCAGCGGGTAACGGGCTTGGTGGTGGTTGTGGTAAAGGTAATCGCGAGTTAGGTCTTCCTTTTCCTAGCGCTACAGCTTCCAATTCGAAACGGAGACTGCCATTTCTGAATGCTGTGTGTGATCGAAGTAGCAGAGAAAGGGGTGTGGAAGCGCCGCAAGGGGGACAGAGGTCCGCTTCCATAGCAGCATCAGTCAAAACCGAGTCGCCCGCTGTACGTGGGAGCTTTCCAAGCCTGCCAGCAACAGCAGCAGCACAAGAGCGATTGCTGCCTCCTACTGCTGCTTTATCTTCTCCAACTGCTGCTGTCATAGTCCCTCCCTTATTGCCTGTGGTAGGGGAAGGTGACTCCCCTTTGCCAGCACCAGCAGCAGTTGTCTTTGAGCGTGACGCTCTTACAGCTGGTGGGAGTCTGTTGCCAAACACAGCTGCAGGAGTAATGGCACAGCAGATGAAGTCGGAGAAGCCATCGCCTCAGGCAGCTAATGCAGCAGCAATGGTTGCAGCAGCCCCATCAATACCAGCGCCCGTGAGCATAGCAGCAAGTGCAGCGACAGGATCAATTTCAGCAGCAGCGGAAGGGTTCACAGCAGCAGTAAGGGGTGCAGCAGCAGCAGCAACCGGAGGAGGAGCCACTGTCACAGACGCTGCTGCTCTTAGTGGGAAAAGAATGCCTGCTGCCATTGGTGTGCCAAGCTCAGCTGGCACCCAAGCTGCAGCAATCGCAGCCACAGCTGCAGCAGCAGTAGGAAGTGGGGCCAGAAAATCACTCAGCACTGGCAGGGGATACTCCAGCCCCATGCAACCTGCCAGTTCTGCTGAGGTGATTGTCATTGATGACAGTGATGATGATGAAACAGCAGGGGTGCTAGGACCAGGGGAGGGAGTTGCGGTGTTCCAGCAACGTGGCGAGCTTAGGGGGAGGGCAGGGGTCAAGCAGGACCCTGATATTGAGGGAATCCGTCTGCAGCAGCAAAAGCAGTTAAAGTCTGCAGTGTGCAGGCAGCTGTTCTGGGTGGAGGCGTGCCAGCAGCACCAATGCAGGAAGCCAAAGCAGCACTAGGAGCAGCAGGTGCGCAGATGGCCACAAATCAGCGGCTGACAGGAGTTTTGGAGCTGGGAGTGAATGCAAAGGGGGTAGTGAGAGGGGGTGGAATGCACATGGCAGCCCCCAGAGCCCCTGGGGAAGTAGCAATATCAGCAGCGGCAGGGGATAGCAGTGATGATGTAGTTGATACTGCTGCTGCCGTAGGCCTAGTGGTTCCAGGTCAAACGTTTCCTGTTACTGCTGCCGCTGGTAGTAATGGGCATAATTCTTTAGGGTCGGGGGTTAGTGGAGGGGGGCAAGGTGGCCGTGCTAGCGCCAACCTGCATACAGATGAAGCAGCCGGTTGCTCTGCTGGTAGGGGGCCTGCTACGGCTTTGCTGGTAGGGGAAAGTTTTACAAGCTTACAGGGGATGGCTGGGTGTGCTGAAGGTGTAGGTAGTAGCCATATGATAGCTGTGGCCCCTGATCCATGCAGCCCTGCTGCTGTTGGCACCAATGGGGTTGCTCGTTTTCAGCTGCTCAGGCCGGAGCATGGCAGGGATGAACATGCTGCTGCCCCCCATCCTCTTCCAACAGCCACAACAACAGCAGCAGCAGCCGCAGATTTGCCACCTCCAGTTGCTGTGACATTAGCAGGGGATGTGGGGGTATCCCGGGATGACAACTCTACCCCAAAGCAAACCACCAGTGTCCAAGATGCGGCTCTGGAGGTCCTTGATTTGTGCACAACTCTGAAAGTGAGTGTTTTTACGAGGGGACGAGTTCTGTGGCTATTGTCTGCGTGTTAGTCTCTGGTTACATGTTTGCTCTATAATGCTTTTCCACTTTGGGGACTTTATAAACATGAGGAAATTTGTATTGGACTCTGCCCCATGCTGCATTCATCCTCATCATCACCTGACTGCAGATAGAATAGTGCAACCCATAGTACAGCTTGGCTGCAGCATCTCACTGGTTTTGTGCAGTTTGCAGGTCTCTTCTATCATAGCAGGAGTAAAGCTGAGATTGAGGATGACTTGCATTCAACGAGACCGATAACAGCGGGCCTTTGTCAGAGTGCCACATGGTGTCTCACTGCATGACTGGAGTTGCACATTGATCGCTTTCTGCCAGAATTAAGCCGGGATGCGGGGGAGATTATGTTTGCATGGAGCCATGGATGCCTAATGCATCAGTGTGTTTCAAATCAGAAATGTTTCCTCAATGATGAAATTATGCGGAGAGTAAGGGCTTTTCTTCTTGTCTTCCCCTCAGGTTCCTCAGGACCTGGAGTTGGCTGTGGGTAAGGCCATGGCAAGCGTTCTGCGAGACCCTAATGGCAAAGGCAGATTGTTTGTGAAGTTGTACTACAAGATGTTGCAGTTCAACATGGCGGGAGGCAGGGAATCCATACTGCATGCTTTGTGGGCTATTGCAAAGTCAGCGGGTGTCAGGAAGTAAGGCTGTACAGGAAGCAGGGGGGGTGAATGCCCTAAACAGGTGGGCAAAGGGAGGGTAAGATAGCAGCAGGGGTGTAGGAATGCTGACAGTGTATAGAAACACTGGGAGATGTAGCCTTTCCAGCCTCTTGTTTGCATCATGCGTAATTAGTGCTGGAGCTACCGCTGTGACAGACAAAAATCTTGGCAATGGCTACTCATCTCCTGTAGTTGAAGTGAGTTTAGGATCCATCCTGGGGCGCACATAAGGATTCTTCTTCTTCTTACACGTGATGAATTTGAAACGGTGTCGCAGGATAGAATAGGAATATGCATGCCAGTCTCCTACAACAAATTGTATGTTGCGTACTAGCTTCTTAGCGCACGAGTCCTGACAATACTGTTTGGAAGGCTTTGCAAGTGCTAGAGAAGCAGCGCATCTTGCCTGCATATGAGCATGTTCAGGTTCCATTTTTGAGCCCTAATAGCTTTTATTGGCTCCAAGCAATGCCCTCTTGCGCTAGTTGGTAATCTGGTAATCAGGGAAATGATGCCCCTTACTGATCAATCGATTATATTCAATGTTCTTTCGGAACCCTTCCCACAATCCCACGCTGGAGAACAATACACGGTCTCCGCGCGTAGATCTCTCTCTCTCAATGTTCTTTCCTAGGCTGCATCTGGAGACACGACAACGACATGCAGAGGGGCAGTCAGTTCCATTTTGTCAAGCTAGGGAATTGTGCCTTTGAAATGAGCTTGTCAGATTGCTGCGCATGTTGGTTAGTCAAGGAGGACTTACATGCA
This sequence comes from Pseudopediastrum boryanum, assembly GCA_963556185.1. Lineage (NCBI taxonomy): Eukaryota > Viridiplantae > Chlorophyta > Chlorophyceae > Sphaeropleales > Hydrodictyaceae > Pseudopediastrum > Pseudopediastrum boryanum. The sequence goes on from OY744499.1 coordinate 3,001,751, forward strand.
GCTCTTTCTTGGGGGTGAATATTCACTGCGTGCACATCTTGTTCAAGGCAGAGCATGGCTCTGAATTCTTCAGTGTGGTTGCGGGGCTATATGTCAATGTGTCTGATGTGCTGCTGACGTTTTTCCTGTGCCCTGCCATGTCCGTGCTGATCTCCAGTCATTAGTCGAAGAGGCGTTGGCGCTGGTGCTGGAGGAGCAGCACGGAGAGGCCTTCCTCAAGCTGTCCTACAACTTGAGTGCTGCAGAACCCTGCCAAGCTGGGAGATTTGGAGGGCAGGATGAGGCGGCTGAGGCGGGGGTTAGCCGAGAAGGTGTTTGCTTCACAGTGCTAGGATTCAGCATGTGCTGGACCCATGGTGTAGGGCCTCCATCCTGACAGCTCCTAAGTTGAATGGCAAGACAAGGATGAGCACAGCGGCCGGCTGAGGAGTTTGCTCCTTGACCTCCTTGGCTTGGTGCGTGCATGTATTTGTGATCGGAGGATACCCGTGCAGAAGGGACGGCTGAAGTTTGTTCCGCAGGCTCCATGTCCGAACGTGCATCGAGTCGGGCATGCCTTGTGGTGGGTGCTTGTCAGCGCTGCATGTCGACGGGTCACAAGCAAGACATCTACGCTTGCTTAGCTAGACCAAGACCCGTGACAAGCACGGCTGTTCGTCACTGGGTGACACATCCTCCCGTTGAGAAACAATGCATGCCAGGGTAGAGAAATGTAAAGAGCGGCACATGGTGACACACACACGGTATTAATAAATAACAGTATTCAGGCATGTGCCACGGCATGCCTTCCGACACATGTGGTACCTCCGAGGATTGACAAGTTCAAATGCGGTCTTGACAACATTCCGTAGATGCACGCAATTGACTTGGTTTTACACGACTATCGTGGGTGGTGTGAAGCAAAAAGCGTTGGACCAAGGTAAAGTGTGGCAAAGGCAGCCTCTGCATGTGACACTGCCTTCACTAACCACGAGTCACCGTGGGCCAACCTCCTTCTGTACAATGGTTGGAGGCAACCAATTTGATTGTTTAAGGATGCCCACAGTCATTTAGTACCGTACTAGCTCACGGTTTCGTCTTTGTGCAGGTCTAGGCCTCCTGGTTGCCAACGGGGTCACGTTTTCTGGAGATGCCACTTCTTCTGAACGGCTGCAGACATTGAGCATGACCGATCGTAAGAGATACGCACCTTCTCTGGAGCCGAAACAACACCTCAGAGCTGCTAAGCAGCCCCGAGAGAATATCGGCCTGGCTTCAGACCAGCAACGTGGCTCTAGTCCATGGGCTTGTGCAGATCTTCAACAGGATGCATATGCAGGGCGAATGGCAAGCACGCTAAGTGCCACAACCCCCATCTGGGCCCCTCCGGACCCTTCCAAAGATTCAAGACATGCAGCACAGGTGCGCCTCAGGGAGTTGGATCCAGTGAGACCCATTAGCTTGTGCTGCATGCCAGCCCTGGGCCACTCACTTTAACTATGGGTGCTTGTAGAGTGCTAGCCACTAACAGTGCAGAATGCTGGAGATGTATATCTATGTCTTCATTGCATGGTAAGTTGCTCCAGACTTCCTTTGCGAGTTTAAAATTGGGAAGTGGTTTTGTATCTATATGCGCTCCCAAGTGGCATTGGTTGAAGCCGGCTTTGAATGCCCTGTGTGCTGTTTACAAAGCGAGCACTGGCGTGGACCCACATCAAGTTGAACTTCTCCAGCAGTGTCTCAATGCGTCTTTCAATGTTTCGAGCGGTACGCTGTGCTTCAATCCGCTGAACCATTTCTACCCATGCTGCTGCTACAGCTACACCCAATTGACTCATAAACCATGCCCATGCCATACATGCATCTTATGAGGCAATGTCAGAGGTGCCCAGGCTCCCTGGGTTGTACAGCATATTTTCCTAAGCTGCACCCAATGTCATGCCTGTGCTCCTGCAGGTGAAGTCCATGGAAGCCTCTCAACATGTGACCCTGTCGAGGCCCCCAATCAGCTTTCACCCTCCTTCAGCCGGACGAGTAAAGAGTTCGTTAGCAGCTCTGCAGAACATTGCAAGAGTCCTGCCCAAATCCTCAAACCAGGCAGGAGCAGGGGCTGCAGCCAAGGGTGTGAAAGTGGCTAAGACAGGAAAAGCAGCACGCAGCAGGGGTTTTGGGTGCACTCCTAGTGGTACTAGCAAAGCAAAGTCAGCAGCAAAAGGTCTGGCACCAGCAACCCCAGTAACCAGGGCAAAGCAGGGAAGAAAAGCAGAGCCTAAACGAGCAGCAGCGGCAGGTGTCAGCTCCAATGAGCAAACAGCAGCTGGAGCAGGTGCAGAGACAGCAATTCCCCAAGGGGGCCAGGACCAGCAAGAGGTTCAGGGCTGTGGTGGAAAGAATACTGTCATGGTGATTGCGCCAGACCTTGTGCAATTCCTGTCACCCAAGAAGCTTGCTTCTCTTTCCAGATAAACACATTGCCACCGGCTGTATGTACCCAAGCACGTCATTGGCTGGTACCCTGGCATGCATCATGGTAGTCCTTTGCACCTCCAGGTGAAGGTGCCAGCAGCAGCAGAGGAACTAGCGTTGAGGGGTGGGACATGCAACCTTGAGCTGGGGCAGACCAGGACTTCCTTAGCACCAGTCGATGAAGCGTCGGGCATACTTGGGGGAGGGGCACCGGACTCTGTCCTTATGAAGCTGGTGCTAGCATTGGACATTGGCACTTTATACCGGCCACAAATGCAACTTCGTAGACCCTCGGCAGACACTGGACCACTTCAGAGGATGGAGAATTATACGCATGCAAAAGGTGAGCTTCTTCTTGCACCATGGCACAGCCCAGCCATATCATTCAAGAAAGGAACTGAATTTCTGCATGGGGTAAAACCGGCAGGAATGTGCTTAATTGTCAATTTGTCTGTTTTTTTTGGGTTGTTGAGATAAGGGTGCTAAACCCTAAACCCTGAACCCTGGTGTGCATAACCTGTGGTTGTTGCGGTTAATGCTTGCACAGCTACAGCTCAGTTAGCAGTTTAGTGGCTTGTTGTCTTTGAGTGCTATGCACGTATTGGAAGTTGCAGCATGGGTTTGCATACCAGTCTTTGCACCTGATGAAGGCAAAAAGGCCGTTACCGGTAGTATGTATGGTTGCGTGTAATTCCCATGCATTGAAGCTTCTGTGCGTCCGTAATGATCACCCCTGGGCAGAAAACAGGGCAATCACAACTACATCAGCTTCTCTCTGAACAGGTCTAGAACAGGCTTGGGTACTGAAGTGTGGGGACCAGATTACAAATAGCAGCATACTGTTATCTCAATCAATCAATCAAAATGCAAGACCAGCTATGCCAATGGCCAAACAAACCTAGGCCACAAACACAAGGCTCCTGATCACAATCACGAAGCCACACAACCGATGGTGGATTTGCCACACACAAGCTGAGGCTAGATGCAACGGCGTGCACACCAAGGGGAAACAAACACCACCACTAAAACCCAAAACCTGCTCCACTTTCATCACACATGGGTGGCGGGGAGGCAGCAGGATCAAGCACCACCCTAGTAGGGGCTGGAGGTGGCTCCCACCACCTAGGTACTGGTGAACCACCAGCCTCCCAGCCACTGAAAGGCACCACATGGCGCTCCACATGCTTATCAATAGCTTGCTTAGTGCGCCTTCTACACCTCACTAACCGTTGGCTTTCCCAAGGGTGCGTAAGATCCCACAACTGTTATCTGGTAGACTCAAAAGGTTTCACTCTTGCAAATTGGTGCAAGAAATTGAGCAGATCGGCACTAGCTGAAGCTGCTAAGTTCATGGGGACATGTGCCCGTCTGGTCAATTTAAACCCAAGGAGGTTGCAACCGCAACCCTTGCGGTATCTCATTTCTCCTTATGGCTTACATCTCATTCAGGTTGGTCCCTCTACGCTTGCTGTTCATCTGTGGCCCCCTGAGCCTGTGGAGGGGGTGCCGGAACCACCAGCACCAGAACCTGCAGCAGCCATGTTAGCAAAGAATCACTTCCACATCCTTCCCTCTGGCAGAGCCATGCTGCTGTCATCTGACCGTAAAGTAGACCTTGGCAGCAAGAGGTTCAAGAGGATCCACATCCCCCGCAGCTTCCTCCTCCAGTGCTTCAGCCCTCCCATCACCAGCAGCACCCAGGTCACAGCGCATGTGGTCATCAGGACACAGGATGTAGCAAAGCTGCCACCAGGGGCTGCTGCAGCAGCTGAAGCTGCAGCTGTCCAAGACCCGTCCGCAGACAAAAAATACATACAGCTGCAGTCCTTTGAATGCAACCTGGTGGCGTCCCAGCCCTCAGCAGGTTGCCTCACGACCTTGATGCTTTTCAGTCCTGGAGGATCTACAAGCTGGAAGCAGTAAGTGCTGCCCATGCTGTACTCGCTTGATCCCTTATAATGCACACATAGAAAAATGTTTAACCTCAATCTGCAGTGGACATCTTACGGTCGGGCAGTGGCAGCGCATGGCAGCCATCCCATACATTCTGACTAAGCATCACCAGCGACCACTTTTCCTTAGGGGTGGCAACTGCTGAGACCAAATGAGTGGCATTCAGTGTTTCAATCAGCTCCAAGGTATGGCAGACAGGTTCTTACATCATCAGCTGTCCACAATGGGGTACCTTCACACATTGTCTGCTCTCAAGTAGCACAGGGGAAATGGAGGTAGTTGTGCCCTAGCTTATCCTTAGCAGTGCAGTTTGTGTCTGAGCAAACTGGTCAGCACCCGCACTTCTGATTGTTGCTATGTTTTTCTTTGCAGAATTCTGCATAATCAGGTGATTGTGGTAGGACACAGCCCTTACGGAGCTCAATTCTAATTGTGCCTTCTTACCATTCAGGTTGGTCCCACCCACATTGCCCTCCACCTGCTCGCACCGGATGAGCAGCAAGCAGGGCAACACATGGCAGCACAACCAGCACGGGAAGCCACTGCAGCTGGAGGACAGGAGCAGGCTAGGACAGCCAGAAGAGCAGCACGTAGCAGCCCAGCATTAGAGAAGAAGCAGAGACCACAGCTGCTAGGAACAGATTCATATAAGCCTCACTACTCAGCCAGGCCCAGGAGAGCAGCAGCTGCAGCAGCTCTTCAGGGCATTCAAGTTATGGCAACTAGCAGTGGGGAAGAAGAGGATGCTTCAGATGGTGAGCCCGCAGTGGGGAAAGCAGGATCAGTGTCAGCAGGAAAAGTGGTAGGATTAGCACCTGGCAGCAGAGGTGTAGTCTTAACATCGACAGGAGGGGAACTGTCTGCAGGATGGGTGGAGGTAATGGATCTGGGTGGGAGATGCTCAGCAGCAGCAGCAGCAGCAGGTGGTGGTGGAGAAGCAGACTGAGCAGGAGGAGCACAGGACCACACATGCCCACTAGGAGGAATGGTGATAGCAACAGCAGGACAAGCAGCAACAGCAGAAGCAACAACAGCAGCAATCGGTGGCCCCGTCCTCCAAGGCAAGGGGCCTTGTGCATATGGGGGTTGCAGCCATCCCCCACCGCTTCTGTTTGTAAGGCAAGTCTGCTGCCTTTCAGTAGCACAGCTGCAACTCCAAATGCTCTTCTTCCTCCTCCTGCAGCAGCTATGGAAGGTGGTGCTGCTACTGCTGGTGCTGCTGCTGCTGCTCGTAGCAGTGGTGTTGAGGCTGTTGCCAGCTTCAACACCCTGGCAACAGGAGCAGCATGCCTGGACGCGGAGGAGCAGCATATAAAGGCAAATGGGGCTTCTTTTGGGACGATATCACAGGGGGGATTGGGTACGATTCGTGCGACTCCCATAGCAAGCAGCCCTAAGGGTGGCATGCTTAAGGGGAGTGCTGTGTATTATCGGGATGGGGAGGCTACGTCAGTGGCTGTTGCGGCTGGGGTAAGTGCTGGGGACAATGGAGGTGTTGGGCGGTTGGCAGATGCTGCTCCTGTAGTCTCGCGGAGGGGTGAAGCTGTTAATACAACGGTCCCGGTGACATTTGGCGTAAAGCCAGAACCTTCTGTTTATCCTTTGGCAGAAGCGTTGGAAGCTCGGGTGCAGCTTGGGAAGGCAATTGCAGTGCCACCGTCGGCAGCAGCAGCAAGGGGTCCAGCAGCAACCACAGTAGCAATAGAAGCAGCAGGAACATTGCCCCCGTCACCAGCACAACTACCACCACCAGCAGCAACAGCAGCAGCGACCCTTACAACTCCACTTGCAGCGCCACCAGCAGCAAATTCAAATGCAGATGCAGCGCTACCAGCAGCATCAGCAAGAGCAATTCTAGCACCAGCAAGTGCAACCGCAAATGCAGCACCACCAGCTGCATTGGCAGCAGCGTTACCAGCGACCACAGCAGCAGCAGACCCGCGACCAGCACAAGCAGCAGCAGCATGCGACGTTCATTGTTGCATTGGACTGCCAGCCAACAAACGTGGTCCTCCTGGAGCAGGGTCCAAACGACAGTTGCTGCTGAACCATGTTGCACAAGCAAAGGCTGTTAAAAAGGAGTATCATTCCCAGCAAGGGGACCTGCAAGCAGTCCAGTTGCCAGCAGCACCAGCAGCTGCAGCAGCAGAACATATGCGTACAGCAGAACATCTGCGTACAGCAGGAGCAGCTGGGACAAGGACCAGGACAGGTATGGAACAGAGGAAAGTACCAACGGCAGCAGCCCCAACAGGTGCAGGCACAATGGCATTACGAGAGCACTGGGTGTTTACTGGGGAAGCAGCCGGCACTGAGGATGCGAGGCATTGTGACATTGAAAACCACTGTAGAGCTAAAGGGACGTTGAGCAAGAACAGCAGCGGGGATGCAGCGGGTAATAGACTTGGTGGTGATGGTGGTAAAGGCTATGGTGGATTACATTTGCGTAAACCTGGCGATACAGCTTCTGAGACAAAGCTGGCATCAGCAGTTCCAAACGCTGTGCATAAGGGAAGTAGCGGGGAAGGGGTCTGGGAGCGCCATGTGGGGTAGGGAGGTTGGTGGCCATACCAGTGGCACTCAAAGAGGAGTCGGTTGCTGTAGGAGTGAGCCTCGCAAGCGTGCAAGCAGCAGCAGCACAGGAACTACCGCTGCCTCCTACTGCAGCTTTAGCTGTTGCTGCTGCTCTCATAGTCCCTCCTGTATTGCCAGTAGTACGGGAAGGCAATGCCCCAATGCCAGCACCAGCAGCAGTTGTCCTCGAGCGTGATGCACTTGCAGCTGGTGAGAGTCCGTTACCATACACGGCTGCAGGTGGAATGGCAAAACAGGTGAAGTGGAGAAGCAATCACCTAAGGGGGATAGCGCAGCAGCAATGGCTTCAGCGGCAGCCGCAGCCGCAGCATCAGCGCCCCTGAGTTTAGCAACAACAGCAATAGGACCAATTTTAGCAGGAGGGAAAGCTGTGGCAGCAGCAGTATCAGCAGGAGCAGCAGCATCAACAGGAGGAGCCACTGCTACAGCCATTGCTGCCAATGGCCTTGCAAGAATGCCTGCTGCCATTGGTGTGCCCAGCTCAGCTGGCACCCAGGCTGCAGCAATTGCAGCCACAGCAGCAGTAGGCAGGGCGAGAAGAGCGCCCAGCACTGGCAGGGAACACTGCGGTCCCATGCAACTTGCCAGTGCATCTGAGGTGATTGTTATTGATGACAGTGACGACGAACCTGTGGAGCTTGCAGCAGGGGTGCTAGGTGCAGGGGAGGGATGTGCGGTGTTCCAGCAACGTGGCGAGCTTAGGGGGAGGGCAAGGGTCAAGCAGGACACTGACACTGAGGTTGGGAGTGCGTCTGCAGCAGCAGAAGCAAATGAAATCTGCAGTGTGCAGGCAGCTGTCCTGGGTGGAGGTGTGCCAGCAGCACCAATGCAGGAAGCAGTGGACGCCCAAGCAGCACTAGCAGCAGCACGGGAGCGTATGGCCACAAATCAGCGGCTGCGAGGGTGTTTGGAGCCATTGAATGGGGAGGGGGTAGTGAGAAAAGGTGCAACGGACATTGCAGGCCCCAGAGCCCCTGGGAAAGTTGCAATAGCAGCAGGGGCAGGGGATAGCAGTGGTGATGTAGCTGGTACTGCTGCTGCTGCCGTGTGCCTAGTGGTTCCAGGTCGAGAGTTTCCTCTTACTGCTGCCGTTGACAGTAATGGTCATAGTCCTCTAGTGGTGGGTCTTAGTGGAGGGGGACCGGGTGGCCCTGCTAGTGCCAACCTGCGTACGAATGCAGCATCGGGTTGCTCTGCTGGTGGGGGGGGCTGCTACGCCTTTGAGATTTACAGGCCTTCACATGGACCTATGGCTTTCCATGTAGACATCGCCTCCATGCGGAGTAGGATTAACGAACTTTGTCACATGTAAACGTTGCGCGTTGCGCGTCGCATCTCGCCGAGTCGAGCGAGCTGGCTTTACCATGGCAGCAAACAGAGTGCATTAACAGGTACGCTAGGGCAGTATGTGCACGACTGATGCTGCTGTTGTGGTCAGTTTGGCCTGAGGAGAGCGGGGCGCCCAAACATCCAGACCAGGTTAACGTCCTGAAGCCGGTTCCACAACATCCTTTGGAACCAGAACTGGACTTCAAAAGAGGCCTCTGGAACCGATATTTTCCAGGGGGCCATGCCATGTCGATCCGCAGCATCGACCCAGGCAGGAGGCGGGGTTCCGGGGGGGAGGAACAGCCCCCCTGGTGGGGTCTGGGGCGAAGCCCCAGGAGCCAGCGATAATTTCCACTTATAACCATCAATTGTACAATGGTATTTGCTATTCTTCCACTCAGAGGGTTATCATACATTTAGTAAGAAACTTGCTGGAACCAGCATGTGACATGTTGGCCAGAGGGTGGCCCAGGGCTGGAACCAGGAACTGACATGCTTGGCATCGCTGGAACCGTGGAACTGGGCACAATTTGCCCTGGAACCGGAACCTGGAACCGGCTTCAGGACGGTACCAGGTGTACGGGTCCGCTCAACAAAATCCTCACGGCTGCTCGAACTGCACCGATGCAACGCGCACGGCCGATGTCTTGCCAGGAAGGATAGCAGGAAAGCAGTCCACAGACGTAGAGATAAGCCTACAAAGCCCCCAGGGCAGGTTGTTAGCATCCTCCGAGAAGAAGCAGGACTTCATTCAAAATACGCCCACAGCAGTGTTGTGGCAACCCTTCAAACCAGAATAAGCTAAAGATGCAGGCAGAAAGCGGCCAGGAGAATCATGGCAGCACAACAGCTGATCTCCCGCCCCTTAGTGGGACATCCAAGGCAGCTCGCAGAAAGGCAAGCAGTAGTGGTCGCAGCCAGCTCAAGAGAAGCGTTGGTGATGTCTCAGAAGTGGTACAACAAAGCTCCGCACATGCAGGCAGCTATTCTCAGCAACAGTCACATCCTCCCAGCAGCTCATGGGATCCTCACAAGAACAGCCCTGCTCAAACGGCAGCGAGTCAAAACAGGCTGAGCAGCAAATTCTGCCGAGATACTTCAATCGAAGAAGCTCGAGAAGCATCAGCATGCCTAGGGGCAAGTATGCTCCTGCTTTACCTTGGCAATGCCCATCAAAGTAGCTGTCCACATGATACTGCTGTTGGAACAGAAGGGACGGAAAATGAGCAGGCCATGCCAGATGTCCATGACTGCTCTGTACACTTTGGAGGACTGTTTTCTTTGTCACCTGTCACTGCTTGAAACAAGGTCTAGCATACCACAGAGTTGTTCACTGGGCCAGGCTTGTTGTAAAACAAGACATGTTACGCATATCCCTTCGGTGCAGCACCACCTTCTAGACCCGACGTGCCCTTGCTACTGCTGTTTTAACACTTTCCACCAGATCTTGCCATGATAGTGCTAGCAGATCTCTCAACAACCTCCTCAAAGCATATGTTTTTATTCAGCACCGCTCCCCCTTTCTACAATACCACATCGGCTATGCCAATCATGCTCCACCTGCAGAGAACAGCAGCTCGCTACATGTGCTGGGGGTATACCCTGCTTTGGGGGCGCCAGATATGCCCTTTGGGTATTCCGCATGGCACAGGCAGCTTCAGAGACAGCCCCTGCTCCAGCTGTAATGTCCTATGGCATGTGCTACCAGGGGAAGTGTGCAAGTCAAGGTATCTCAGTTGTTGGTATTTGCTTAGTGTACTGCTGCAGCTGGTGAGGGTAGGGGTAGGAAGGGCCCCCGTCATGGGTTGCCAGCACATGCAACAATTTATTCACCCTGGCTGTGACTGTTGCATAGGTCCAGCCCCTGGTACCTTAAACCAGCCCTGCCCCAAGCCAAAGCCCTTGCCTCTGTCAAACAGCAGCAGCAGAACCAATGTCCACTGTGTCCAATGTTTGCACCTCCCGTTTCCTCAAGTGCAAGCAGAGATAACAGCTGTGTCTAGCCTGTTGCAAAGAACTTGTTGATGCAATTATTGCCTGCTGTGCTAAATTGGTGGCAACCGCAACCGCATTGAGAAAGTGCTTGAGCTGACTTTTCAGATTTTGGTCAAAAGTGGGTACGCCCCTGTGGTCACCTGAGTTAGGGTGCATGGAATGGAACTTCTCCCATTTATCAGCAAGCTTTCCTTGGCTTTACAGTACCATGTCACTAGCTGCAGTCATGCATGCTGTGCACAGCAGGCCCCACATTAGCTATCCCTGCAATGCTGAGCATTGCTACAGGCAGCAAAAAGTGTGGTTTTCAACATGGATGCTACCCCTGCTGGAGGGGCCCTGCTTCTGGCAATCTTACCATAAGCTTCAAGGTCACTGCCAAGGATTCAGTATTAACAGAAGTTGGTGTGCTTTGCATGCCAGTTTGATGGTAGGAAGCTTCCTTCTACATGCTGCAATCAGCGGCGGGCGAGACGGGCCTATGCTGCAAGGCTGTCACCCACGCTGTCACCACCACTTTGGAGGACTGTTTTCTTTGTCACCTGTCACTGCTTGAAACAAGGTCTAGCATACCACAGAGTTGTTCACTGGGCCAGGCTTGTTGTAAAACAAGACATGTTACGCATATCCCTTCGGTGCAGCACCACCTTCTAGACCCGACGTGCCCTTGCTACTGCTGTTTTAACACTTTCCACCAGATCTTGCCATGATAGTGCTAGCAGATCTCTCAACAACCTCCTCAAAGCATATGTTTTTATTCAGCACCGCTCCCCCTTTCTACAATACCACATCGGCTATGCCAATCATGCTCCACCTGCAGAGAACAGCAGCTCGCTACATGTGCTGGGGGTATACCCTGCTTTGGGGGCGCCAGATATGCCCTTTGGGTATTCCGCATGGCACAGGCAGCTTCAGAGACAGCCCCTGCTCCAGCTGTAATGTCCTATGGCATGTGCTACCAGGGGAAGTGTGCAAGTCAAGGTATCTCAGTTGTTGGTATTTGCTTAGTGTACTGCTGCAGCTGGTGAGGGTAGGGGTAGGAAGGGCCCCCGTCATGGGTTGCCAGCACATGCAACAATTTATTCACCCTGGCTGTGACTGTTGCATAGGTCCAGCCCCTGGTACCTTAAACCAGCCCTGCCCCAAGCCAAAGCCCTTGCCTCTGTCAAACAGCAGCTGCAGAACCAATGTCCACTGTGTCCAATGTTTGCACCTCCCGTTTCCTCAAGTGCAAGCAGAGATAACAGCTGTGTCTAGCCTGTTGCAAAGAACTTGTTGATGCAATTATTGCCTGCTGTGCTAAATTGGTGGCAACCGCAACCGCATTGAGAAAGTGCTTGAGCTGACTTTTCAGATTTTGGTCAAAAGTGGGTACGCCCCTGTGGTCACCTGAGTTAGGGTGCATGGAATGGAACCTCTCCCATTTATCAGCAAGCTTTCCTTGGCTTTACAGTACCATGTCACTAGCTGCAGTCATGCATGCTGTGCACAGCAGGCCCCACATTAGCTATCCCTGCAATGCTGAGCATTGCTACAGGCAGCAAAAAGTGTGGTTTTCAACATGGATGCTACCCCTGCTGGAGGGGCCCTGCTTCTGGCAATCTTACCATAAGCTTCAAGGTCACTGCCAAGGATTCAGTATTAACAGAAGCTGGTGTGCTTTGCATGCCAGTTTGATGGTAGGAAGCTTCCTTCTACATGCTGCAATCAGCGGCGGGCGAGACGGGCCTATGCTGCAAGGCTGTCACCCACGCTGTCACCACCACTTTGGAGGACTGTTTTCTTTGTCACCTGTCACTGCTTGAAACAAGGTCTAGCATACCACAGAGTTGTTCACTGGGCCAGGCTTGTTGTAAAACAAGACATGTTACGCATATCCCTTCGGTGCAGCACCACCTTCTAGACCCGACGTGCCCTTGCTACTGCTGTTTTAACACTTTCCACCAGATCTTGCCATGATAGTGCTAGCAGATCTCTCAACAACCTCCTCAAAGCATATGTTTTTATTCAGCACCGCTCCCCCTTTCTACAATACCACATCGGCTATGCCAATCATGCTCCACCTGCAGAGAACAGCAGCTCGCTACATGTGCTGGGGGTATACCCTGCTTTGGGGGCGCCAGATATGCCCTTTGGGTATTCCGCATGGCACAGGCAGCTTCAGAGACAGCCCCTGCTCCAGCTGTAATGTCCTATGGCATGTGCTACCAGGGGAAGTGTGCAAGTCAAGGTATCTCAGTTGTTGGTATTTGCTTAGTGTACTGCTGCAGCTGGTGAGGGTAGGGGTAGGAAGGGCCCCCGTCATGGGTTGCCAGCACATGCAACAATTTATTCACCCTGGCTGTGACTGTTGCATAGGTCCAGCCCCTGGTACCTTAAACCAGCCCTGCCCCAAGCCAAAGCCCTTGCCTCTGTCAAACAGCAGCTGCAGAACCAATGTCCACTGTGTCCAATGTTTGCACCTCCTGTTTCCTCAAGTGCAAGCAGAGATAACAGCTGTGTCTAGCCTGTTGCAAAGAACTTGTTGATGCAATTATTGCCTGCTGTGCTAAATTGGTGGCAACCGCAACCGCATTGAGAAAGTGCTTGAGCTGACTTTTCAGATTTTGGTCAAAAGTGGGTACGCCCCTGTGGTCACCTGAGTTAGGGTGCATGGAATGGAACTTCTCCCATTTATCAGCAAGCTTTCCTTGGCTTTACAGTACCATGTCACTAGCTGCAGTCATGCATGCTGTGCACAGCAGGCCCCACATTAGCTATCCCTGCAATGCTGAGCATTGCTACAGGCAGCAAAAAGTGTGGTTTTCAACATGGATGCTACCCCTGCTGGAGGGGCCCTGCTTCTGGCAATCTTACCATAAGCTTCAAGGTCACTGCCAAGGATTCAGTATTAACAGAAGCTGGTGTGCTTTGCATGCCAGTTTGATGGTAGGAAGCTTCCTTCTACATGCTGCAATCAGCGGCGGGCGAGACGGGCCTATGCTGCAAGGCTGTCACCCACGCTGTCACCACCACTTTGGAGGACTGTTTTCTTTGTCACCTGTCACTGCTTGAAACAAGGTCTAGCATACCACAGAGTTGTTCACTGGGCCAGGCTTGTTGTAAAACAAGACATGTTACGCATATCCCTTCGGTGCAGCACCACCTTCTAGACCCGACGTGCCCTTGCTACTGCTGTTTTAACACTTTCCACCAGATCTTGCCATGATAGTGCTAGCAGATCTCTCAACAACCTCCTCAAAGCATATGTTTTTATTCAGCACCGCTCCCCCTTTCTACAATACCACATCGGCTATGCCAATCATGCTCCACCTGCAGAGAACAGCAGCTCGCTACATGTGCTGGGGGTATACCCTGCTTTGGGGGCGCCAGATATGCCCTTTGGGTATTCCGCATGGCACAGGCAGCTTCAGAGACAGCCCCTGCTCCAGCTGTAATGTCCTATGGCATGTGCTACCAGGGGAAGTGTGCAAGTCAAGGTATCTCAGTTGTTGGTATTTGCTTAGTGTACTGCTGCAGCTGGTGAGGGTAGGGGTAGGAAGGGCCCCCGTCATGGGTTGCCAGCACATGCAACAATTTATTCACCCTGGCTGTGACTGTTGCATAGGTCCAGCCCCTGGTACCTTAAACCAGCCCTGCCCCAAGCCAAAGCCCTTGCCTCTGTCAAACAGCAGCAGCAGAACCAATGTCCACTGTGTCCAATGTTTGCACCTCCCGTTTCCTCAAGTGCAAGCAGAGATAACAGCTGTGTCTAGCCTGTTGCAAAGAACTTGTTGATGCAATTATTGCCTGCTGTGCTAAATTGGTGGCAACCGCAACCGCATTGAGAAAGTGCTTGAGCTGACTTTTCAGATTTTGGTCAAAAGTGGGTACGCCCCTGTGGTCACCTGAGTTAGGGTGCATGGAATGGAACTTCTCCCATTTATCAGCAAGCTTTCCTTGGCTTTACAGTACCATGTCACTAGCTGCAGTCATGCATGCTGTGCACAGCAGGCCCCACATTAGCTATCCCTGCAATGCTGAGCATTGCTACAGGCGGCAAAAAGTGTGGTTTTCAACATGGATGCTACCCCTGCTGGAGGGGCCCTGCTTCTGGCAATCTTACCATAAGCTTCAAGGTCACTGCCAAGGATTCAGTATTAACAGAAGCTGGTGTGCTTTGCATGCCAGTTTGATGGTAGGAAGCTTCCTTCTACATGCTGCAATCAGCGGCGGGCGAGACGGGCCTATGCTGCAAGGCTGTCACCCACGCTGTCACCACCACTTTGGAGGACTGTTTTCTTTGTCACCTGTCACTGCTTGAAACAAGGTCTAGCATACCACAGAGTTGTTCACTGGGCCAGGCTTGTTGTAAAACAAGACATGTTACGCATATCCCTTCGGTGCAGCACCACCTTCTAGACCCGACGTGCCCTTGCTACGGCTGTTTTAACACTTTCCACCAGATCTTGCCATGATAGTGCTAGCAGATCTCTCAACAACCTCCTCAAAGCATATGTTTTTATTCAGCACCGCTCCCCCTTTCTACAATACCACATCGGCTATGCCAATCATGCTCCACCTGCAGAGAACAGCAGCTCGCTACATGTGCTGGGGGTATACCCTGCTTTGGGGGCGCCAGATATGCCCTTTGGGTATTCCGCATGGCACAGGCAGCTTCAGAGACAGCCCCTGCTCCAGCTGTAATGTCCTATGGCATGTGCTACCAGGGGAAGTGTGCAAGTCAAGGTATCTCAGTTGTTGGTATTTGCTTAGTGTACTGCTGCAGCTGGTGAGGGTAGGGGTAGGAAGGGCCCCCGTCATGGGTTGCCAGCACATGCAACAATTTATTCACCCTGGCTGTGACTGTTGCATAGGTCCAGCCCCTGGTACCTTAAACCAGCCCTGCCCCAAGCCAAAGCCCTTGCCTCTGTCAAACAGCAGCAGCAGAACCAATGTCCACTGTGTCCAATGTTTGCACCTCCCGTTTCCTCAAGTGCAAGCAGAGATAACAGCTGTGTCTAGCCTGCTGCAAAGAACTTGTTGATGCAATTATTGCCTGCTGTGCTAAATTGGTGGCAACCGCAACCGCATTGAGAAAGTGCTTGAGCTGACTTTTCAGATTTTGGTCAAAAGTGGGTACGCCCCTGTGGTCACCTGAGTTAGGGTGCATGGAATGGAACTTCTCCCATTTATCAGCAAGCTTTCCTTGGCTTTACAGTACCATGTCACTAGCTGCAGTCATGCATGCTGTGCACAGCAGGCCCCACATTAGCTATCCCTGCAATGCTGAGCATTGCTACAGGCAGCAAAAAGTGTGGTTTTCAACATGGATGCTACCCCTGCTGGAGGGGCCCTGCTTCTGGCAATCTTACCATAAGCTTCAAGGTCACTGCCAAGGATTCAGTATTAACAGAAGCTGGTGTGCTTTGCATGCCAGTTTGATGGTAGGAAGCTTCCTTCTACATGCTGCAATCAGCGGCGGGCGAGACGGGCCTATGCTGCAAGGCTGTCACCCACGCTGTCACCACCACTTTGGAGGACTGTTTTCTTTGTCACCTGTCACTGCTTGAAACAAGGTCTAGCATACCACAGAGTTGTTCACTGGGCCAGGCTTGTTGTAAAACAAGACATGTTACGCATATCCCTTCGGTGCAGCACCACCTTCTAGACCCGACGTGCCCTTGCTACGGCTGTTTTAACACTTTCCACCAGATCTTGCCATGATAGTGCTAGCAGATCTCTCAACAACCTCCTCAAAGCATATGTTTTTATTCAGCACCGCTCCCCCTTTCTACAATACCACATCGGCTATGCCAATCATGCTCCACCTGCAGAGAACAGCAGCTCGCTACATGTGCTGGGGGTATACCCTGCTTTGGGGGCGCCAGATATGCCCTTTGGGTATTCCGCATGGCACAGGCAGCTTCAGAGACAGCCCCTGCTCCAGCTGTAATGTCCTATGGCATGTGCTACCAGGGGAAGTGTGCAAGTCAAGGTATCTCAGTTGTTGGTATTTGCTTAGTGTACTGCTGCAGCTGGTGAGGGTAGGGGTAGGAAGGGCCCCCGTCATGGGTTGCCAGCACATGCAACAATTTATTCACCCTGGCTGTGACTGTTGCATAGGTCCAGCCCCTGGTACCTTAAACCAGCCCTGCCCCAAGCCAAAGCCCTTGCCTCTGTCAAACAGCAGCAGCAGAACCAATGTCCACTGTGTCCAATGTTTGCACCTCCTGTTTCCTCAAGTGCAAGCAGAGATAACAGCTGTGTCTAGCCTGTTGCAAAGAACTTGTTGATGCAATTATTGCCTGCTGTGCTAAATTGGTGGCAACCGCAACCGCATTGAGAAAGTGCTTGAGCTGACTTTTCAGATTTTGGTCAAAAGTGGGTACGCCCCTGTGGTCACCTGAGTTAGGGTGCATGGAATGGAACTTCTCCCATTTATCAGCAAGCTTTCCTTGGCTTTACAGTACCATGTTACTAGCTGCAGTCATGCATGCTGTGCACAGCAGGCCCCACATTAGCTATCCCTGCAATGCTGAGCATTGCTACAGGCAGCAAAAAGTGTGGTTTTCAACATGGATGCTACCCCTGCTGGAGGGGCCCTGCTTCTGGCAATCTTACCATAAGCTTCAAGGTCACTGCCAAGGATTCAGTATTAACAGAAGCTGGTGTGCTTTGCATGCCAGTTTGATGGTAGGAAGCTTCCTTCTACATGCTGCAATCAGCGGCGGGCGAGACGGGCCTATGCTGCAAGGCTGTCACCCACGCTGTCACCACCACTTTGGAGGACTGTTTTCTTTGTCACCTGTCACTGCTTGAAACAAGGTCTAGCATACCACAGAGTTGTTCACTGGGCCAGGCTTGTTGTAAAACAAGACATGTTACGCATATCCCTTCGGTGCAGCACCACCTTCTAGACCCGACGTGCCCTTGCTACGGCTGTTTTAACACTTTCCACCAGATCTTGCCATGATAGTGCTAGCAGATCTCTCAACAACCTCCTCAAAGCATATGTTTTTATTCAGCACCGCTCCCCCTTTCTACAATACCACATCGGCTATGCCAATCATGCTCCACCTGCAGAGAACAGCAGCTCGCTACATGTGCTGGGGGTATACCCTGCTTTGGGGGCGCCAGATATGCCCTTTGGGTATTCCGCATGGCACAGGCAGCTTCAGAGACAGCCCCTGCTCCAGCTGTAATGTCCTATGGCATGTGCTACCAGGGGAAGTGTGCAAGTCAAGGTATCTCAGTTGTTGGTATTTGCTTAGTGTACTGCTGCAGCTGGTGAGGGTAGGGGTAGGAAGGGCCCCCGTCATGGGTTGCCAGCACATGCAACAATTTATTCACCCTGGCTGTGACTGTTGCATAGGTCCAGCCCCTGGTACCTTAAACCAGCCCTGCCCCAAGCCAAAGCCCTTGCCTCTGTCAAACAGCAGCAGCAGAACCAATGTCCACTGTGTCCAATGTTTGCACCTCCTGTTTCCTCAAGTGCAAGCAGAGATAACAGCTGTGTCTAGCCTGTTGCAAAGAACTTGTTGATGCAATTATTGCCTGCTGTGCTAAATTGGTGGCAACCGCAACCGCATTGAGAAAGTGCTTGAGCTGACTTTTCAGATTTTGGTCAAAAGTGGGTACGCCCCTGTGGTCACCTGAGTTAGGGTGCATGGAATGGAACTTCTCCCATTTATCAGCAAGCTTTCCTTGGCTTTACAGTACCATGTCACTAGCTGCAGTCATGCATGCTGTGCACAGCAGGCCCCACATTAGCTATCCCTGCAATGCTGAGCATTGCTACAGGCAGCAAAAAGTGTGGTTTTCAACATGGATGCTACCCCTGCTGGAGGGGCCCTGCTTCTGGCAATCTTACCATAAGCTTCAAGGTCACTGCCAAGGATTCAGTATTAACAGAAGCTGGTGTGCTTTGCATGCCAGTTTGATGGTAGGAAGCTTCCTTCTACATGCTGCAATCAGCGGCGGGCGAGACGGGCCTATGCTGCAAGGCTGTCACCCACGCTGTCACCACCACTTTGGAGGACTGTTTTCTTTGTCACCTGTCACTGCTTGAAACAAGGTCTAGCATACCACAGAGTTGTTCACTGGGCCAGGCTTGTTGTAAAACAAGACATGTTACGCATATCCCTTCGGTGCAGCACCACCTTCTAGACCCGACGTGCCCTTGCTACTGCTGTTTTAACACTTTCCACCAGATCTTGCCATGATAGTGCTAGCAGATCTCTCAACAACCTCCTCAAAGCATATGTTTTTATTCAGCACCGCTCCCCCTTTCTACAATACCACATCGGCTATGCCAATCATGCTCCACCTGCAGAGAACAGCAGCTCGCTACATGTGCTGGGGGTATACCCTGCTTTGGGGGCGCCAGATATGCCCTTTGGGTATTCCGCATGGCACAGGCAGCTTCAGAGACAGCCCCTGCTCCAGCTGTAATGTCCTATGGCATGTGCTACCAGGGGAAGTGTGCAAGTCAAGGTATCTCAGTTGTTGGTATTTGCTTAGTGTACTGCTGCAGCTGGTGAGGGTATGGGTAGGAAGGGCCCCCGTCATGGGTTGCCAGCACATGCAACAATTTATTCACCCTGGCTGTGACTGTTGCATAGGTCCAGCCCCTGGTACCTTAAACCAGCCCTGCCCCAAGCCAAAGCCCTTGCCTCTGTCAAACAGCAGCAGCAGAACCAATGTCCACTGTGTCCAATGTTTGCACCTCCTGTTTCCTCAAGTGCAAGCAGAGATAACAGCTGTGTCTAGCCTGTTGCAAAGAACTTGTTGATGCAATTATTGCCTGCTGTGCTAAATTGGTGGCAACCGCAACCGCATTGAGAAAGTGCTTGAGCTGACTTTTCAGATTTTGGTCAAAAGTGGGTACGCCCCTGTGGTCACCTGAGTTAGGGTGCATGGAATGGAACTTCTCCCATTTATCAGCAAGCTTTCCTTGGCTTTACAGTACCATGTCACTAGCTGCAGTCATGCATGCTGTGCACAGCAGGCCCCACATTAGCTATCCCTGCAATGCTGAGCATTGCTACAGGCAGCAAAAAGTGTGGTTTTCAACATGGATGCTACCCCTGCTGGAGGGGCCCTGCTTCTGGCAATCTTACCATAAGCTTCAAGGTCACTGCCAAGGATTCAGTATTAACAGAAGCTGGTGTGCTTTGCATGCCAGTTTGATGGTAGGAAGCTTCCTTCTCCATGCTGCAATCAGCGGCGGGCGAGACGGGCCTATGCTGCAAGGCTGTCACCCACGCTGTCACCACCACTTTGGAGGACTGTTTTCTTTGTCACCTGTCACTGCTTGAAACAAGGTCTAGCATACCACAGAGTTGTTCACTGGGCCAGGCTTGTTGTAAAACAAGACATGTTACGCATATCCCTTCGGTGCAGCACCACCTTCTAGACCCGACGTGCCCTTGCTACGGCTGTTTTAACACTTTCCACCAGATCTTGCCATGATAGTGCTAGCAGATCTCTCAACAACCTCCTCAAAGCATATGTTTTTATTCAGCACCGCTCCCCCTTTCTACAATACCACATCGGCTATGCCAATCATGCTCCACCTGCAGAGAACAGCAGCTCGCTACATGTGCTGGGGGTATACCCTGCTTTGGGGGCGCCAGATATGCCCTTTGGGTATTCCGCATGGCACAGGCAGCTTCAGAGACAGCCCCTGCTCCAGCTGTAATGTCCTATGGCATGTGCTACCAGGGGAAGTGTGCAAGTCAAGGTATCTCAGTTGTTGGTATTTGCTTAGTGTACTGCTGCAGCTGGTGAGGGTAGGGGTAGGAAGGGCCCCCGTCATGGGTTGCCAGCACATGCAACAATTTATTCACCCTGGCTGTGACTGTTGCATAGGTCCAGCCCCTGGTACCTTAAACCAGCCCTGCCCCAAGCCAAAGCCCTTGCCTCTGTCAAACAGCAGCAGCAGAACCAATGTCCACTGTGTCCAATGTTTGCACCTCCTGTTTCCTCAAGTGCAAGCAGAGATAACAGCTGTGTCTAGCCTGTTGCAAAGAACTTGTTGATGCAATTATTGCCTGCTGTGCTAAATTGGTGGCAACCGCAACCGCATTGAGAAAGTGCTTGAGCTGACTTTTCAGATTTTGGTCAAAAGTGGGTACGCCCCTGTGGTCACCTGAGTTAGGGTGCATGGAATGGAACTTCTCCCATTTATCAGCAAGCTTTCCTTGGCTTTACAGTACCATGTCACTAGCTGCAGTCATGCATGCTGTGCACAGCAGGCCCCACATTAGCTATCCCTGCAATGCTGAGCATTGCTACAGGCAGCAAAAAGTGTGGTTTTCAACATGGATGCTACCCCTGCTGGAGGGGCCCTGCTTCTGGCAATCTTACCATAAGCTTCAAGGTCACTGCCAAGGATTCAGTATTAACAGAAGCTGGTGTGCTTTGCATGCCAGTTTGATGGTAG
This sequence comes from Pseudopediastrum boryanum, assembly GCA_963556185.1. Classification (NCBI taxonomy): domain Eukaryota; kingdom Viridiplantae; phylum Chlorophyta; class Chlorophyceae; order Sphaeropleales; family Hydrodictyaceae; genus Pseudopediastrum; species Pseudopediastrum boryanum. The sequence goes on from OY744499.1 coordinate 3,022,494, forward strand.
GAAGCTTCCTTCTACATGCTGCAATCAGCGGCGGGCGAGACGGGCCTATGCTGCAAGGCTGTCACCCACGCTGTCACCACCACTTTGGAGGACTGTTTTCTTTGTCACCTGTCACTGCTTGAAACAAGGTCTAGCATACCACAGAGTTGTTCACTGGGCCAGGCTTGTTGTAAAACAAGACATGTTACGCATATCCCTTCGGTGCAGCACCACCTTCTAGACCCGACGTGCCCTTGCTACTGCTGTTTTAACACTTTCCACCAGATCTTGCCATGATAGTGCTAGCAGATCTCTCAACAACCTCCTCAAAGCATATGTTTTTATTCAGCACCGCTCCCCCTTTCTACAATACCACATCGGCTATGCCAATCATGCTCCACCTGCAGAGAACAGCAGCTCGCTACATGTGCTGGGGGTATACCCTGCTTTGGGGGCGCCAGATATGCCCTTTGGGTATTCCGCATGGCACAGGCAGCTTCAGAGACAGCCCCTGCTCCAGCTGTAATGTCCTATGGCATGTGCTACCAGGGGAAGTGTGCAAGTCAAGGTATCTCAGTTGTTGGTATTTGCTTAGTGTACTGCTGCAGCTGGTGAGGGTATGGGTAGGAAGGGCCCCCGTCATGGGTTGCCAGCACATGCAACAATTTATTCACCCTGGCTGTGACTGTTGCATAGGTCCAGCCCCTGGTACCTTAAACCAGCCCTGCCCCAAGCCAAAGCCCTTGCCTCTGTCAAACAGCAGCAGCAGAACCAATGTCCACTGTGTCCAATGTTTGCACCTCCTGTTTCCTCAAGTGCAAGCAGAGATAACAGCTGTGTCTAGCCTGTTGCAAAGAACTTGTTGATGCAATTATTGCCTGCTGTGCTAAATTGGTGGCAACCGCAACCGCATTGAGAAAGTGCTTGAGCTGACTTTTCAGATTTTGGTCAAAAGTGGGTACGCCCCTGTGGTCACCTGAGTTAGGGTGCATGGAATGGAACTTCTCCCATTTATCAGCAAGCTTTCCTTGGCTTTACAGTACCATGTCACTAGCTGCAGTCATGCATGCTGTGCACAGCAGGCCCCACATTAGCTATCCCTGCAATGCTGAGCATTGCTACAGGCAGCAAAAAGTGTGGTTTTCAACATGGATGCTACCCCTGCTGGAGGGGCCCTGCTTCTGGCAATCTTACCATAAGCTTCAAGGTCACTGCCAAGGATTCAGTATTAACAGAAGCTGGTGTGCTTTGCATGCCAGTTTGATGGTAGGAAGCTTCCTTCTACATGCTGCAATCAGCGGCGGGCGAGACGGGCCTATGCTGCAAGGCTGTCACCCACGCTGTCACCACCACTTTGGAGGACTGTTTTCTTTGTCACCTGTCACTGCTTGAAACAAGGTCTAGCATACCACAGAGTTGTTCACTGGGCCAGGCTTGTTGTAAAACAAGACATGTTACGCATATCCCTTCGGTGCAGCACCACCTTCTAGACCCGACGTGCCCTTGCTACGGCTGTTTTAACACTTTCCACCAGATCTTGCCATGATAGTGCTAGCAGATCTCTCAACAACCTCCTCAAAGCATATGTTTTTATTCAGCACCGCTCCCCCTTTCTACAATACCACATCGGCTATGCCAATCATGCTCCACCTGCAGAGAACAGCAGCTCGCTACATGTGCTGGGGGTATACCCTGCTTTGGGGGCGCCAGATATGCCCTTTGGGTATTCCGCATGGCACGGGCAGCTTCAGAGACAGCCCCTGCTCCAGCTGTAATGTCCTATGGCATGTGCTACCAGGGGAAGTGTGCAAGTCAAGGTATCTCAGTTGTTGGTATTTGCTTAGTGTACTGCTGCAGCTGGTGAGGGTAGGGGTAGGAAGGGCCCCCGTCATGGGTTGCCAGCACATGCAACAATTTATTCACCCTGGCTGTGACTGTTGCATAGGTCCAGCCCCTGGTACCTTAAACCAGCCCTGCCCCAAGCCAAAGCCCTTGCCTCTGTCAAACAGCAGCAGCAGAACCAATGTCCACTGTGTCCAATGTTTGCACCTCCCGTTTCCTCAAGTGCAAGCAGAGATAACAGCTGTGTCTAGCCTGTTGCAAAGAACTTGTTGATGCAATTATTGCCTGCTGTGCTAAATTGGTGGCAACCGCAACCGCATTGAGAAAGTGCTTGAGCTGACTTTTCAGATTTTGGTCAAAAGTGGGTACGCCCCTGTGGTCACCTGAGTTAGGGTGCATGGAATGGAACTTCTCCCATTTATCAGCAAGCTTTCCTTGGCTTTACAGTACCATGTCACTAGCTGCAGTCATGCATGCTGTGCACAGCAGGCCCCACATTAGCTATCCCTGCAATGCTGAGCATTGCTACAGGCAGCAAAAAGTGTGGTTTTCAACATGGATGCTACCCCTGCTGGAGGGGCCCTGCTTCTGGCAATCTTACCATAAGCTTCAAGGTCACTGCCAAGGATTCAGTATTAACAGAAGCTGGTGTGCTTTGCATGCCAGTTTGATGGTAGGAAGCTTCCTTCTACATGCTGCAATCAGCGGCGGGCGAGACGGGCCTATGCTGCAAGGCTGTCACCCACGCTGTCACCACCACTTTGGAGGACTGTTTTCTTTGTCACCTGTCACTGCTTGAAACAAGGTCTAGCATACCACAGAGTTGTTCACTGGGCCAGGCTTGTTGTAAAACAAGACATGTTACGCATATCCCTTCGGTGCAGCACCACCTTCTAGACCCGACGTGCCCTTGCTACTGCTGTTTTAACACTTTCCACCAGATCTTGCCATGATAGTGCTAGCAGATCTCTCAACAACCTCCTCAAAGCATATGTTTTTATTCAGCACCGCTCCCCCTTTCTACAATACCACATCGGCTATGCCAATCATGCTCCACCTGCAGAGAACAGCAGCTCGCTACATGTGCTGGGGGTATACCCTGCTTTGGGGGCGCCAGATATGCCCTTTGGGTATTCCGCATGGCACAGGCAGCTTCAGAGACAGCCCCTGCTCCAGCTGTAATGTCCTATGGCATGTGCTACCAGGGGAAGTGTGCAAGTCAAGGTATCTCAGTTGTTGGTATTTGCTTAGTGTACTGCTGCAGCTGGTGAGGGTATGGGTAGGAAGGGCCCCCGTCATGGGTTGCCAGCACATGCAACAATTTATTCACCCTGGCTGTGACTGTTGCATAGGTCCAGCCCCTGGTACCTTAAACCAGCCCTGCCCCAAGCCAAAGCCCTTGCCTCTGTCAAACAGCAGCAGCAGAACCAATGTCCACTGTGTCCAATGTTTGCACCTCCTGTTTCCTCAAGTGCAAGCAGAGATAACAGCTGTGTCTAGCCTGTTGCAAAGAACTTGTTGATGCAATTATTGCCTGCTGTGCTAAATTGGTGGCAACCGCAACCGCATTGAGAAAGTGCTTGAGCTGACTTTTCAGATTTTGGTCAAAAGTGGGTACGCCCCTGTGGTCACCTGAGTTAGGGTGCATGGAATGGAACTTCTCCCATTTATCAGCAAGCTTTCCTTGGCTTTACAGTACCATGTCACTAGCTGCAGTCATGCATGCTGTGCACAGCAGGCCCCACATTAGCTATCCCTGCAATGCTGAGCATTGCTACAGGCAGCAAAAAGTGTGGTTTTCAACATGGATGCTACCCCTGCTGGAGGGGCCCTGCTTCTGGCAATCTTACCATAAGCTTCAAGGTCACTGCCAAGGATTCAGTATTAACAGAAGCTGGTGTGCTTTGCATGCCAGTTTGATGGTAGGAAGCTTCCTTCTACATGCTGCAATCAGCGGCGGGCGAGACGGGCCTATGCTGCAAGGCTGTCACCCACGCTGTCACCACCACTTTGGAGGACTGTTTTCTTTGTCACCTGTCACTGCTTGAAACAAGGTCTAGCATACCACAGAGTTGTTCACTGGGCCAGGCTTGTTGTAAAACAAGACATGTTACGCATATCCCTTCGGTGCAGCACCACCTTCTAGACCCGACGTGCCCTTGCTACGGCTGTTTTAACACTTTCCACCAGATCTTGCCATGATAGTGCTAGCAGATCTCTCAACAACCTCCTCAAAGCATATGTTTTTATTCAGCACCGCTCCCCCTTTCTACAATACCACATCGGCTATGCCAATCATGCTCCACCTGCAGAGAACAGCAGCTCGCTACATGTGCTGGGGGTATACCCTGCTTTGGGGGCGCCAGATATGCCCTTTGGGTATTCCGCATGGCACGGGCAGCTTCAGAGACAGCCCCTGCTCCAGCTGTAATGTCCTATGGCATGTGCTACCAGGGGAAGTGTGCAAGTCAAGGTATCTCAGTTGTTGGTATTTGCTTAGTGTACTGCTGCAGCTGGTGAGGGTAGGGGTAGGAAGGGCCCCCGTCATGGGTTGCCAGCACATGCAACAATTTATTCACCCTGGCTGTGACTGTTGCATAGGTCCAGCCCCTGGTACCTTAAACCAGCCCTGCCCCAAGCCAAAGCCCTTGCCTCTGTCAAACAGCAGCAGCAGAACCAATGTCCACTGTGTCCAATGTTTGCACCTCCTGTTTCCTCAAGTGCAAGCAGAGATAACAGCTGTGTCTAGCCTGTTGCAAAGAACTTGTTGATGCAATTATTGCCTGCTGTGCTAAATTGGTGGCAACCGCAACCGCATTGAGAAAGTGCTTGAGCTGACTTTTCAGATTTTGGTCAAAAGTGGGTACGCCCCTGTGGTCACCTGAGTTAGGGTGCATGGAATGGAACTTCTCCCATTTATCAGCAAGCTTTCCTTGGCTTTACAGTACCATGTCACTAGCTGCAGTCATGCATGCTGTGCACAGCAGGCCCCACATTAGCTATCCCTGCAATGCTGAGCATTGCTACAGGCAGCAAAAAGTGTGGTTTTCAACATGGATGCTACCCCTGCTGGAGGGGCCCTGCTTCTGGCAATCTTACCATAAGCTTCAAGGTCACTGCCAAGGATTCAGTATTAACAGAAGCTGGTGTGCTTTGCATGCCAGTTTGATGGTAGGAAGCTTCCTTCTACATGCTGCAATCAGCGGCGGGCGAGACGGGCCTATGCTGCAAGGCTGTCACCCACGCTGTCACCACCACTTTGGAGGACTGTTTTCTTTGTCACCTGTCACTGCTTGAAACAAGGTCTAGCATACCACAGAGTTGTTCACTGGGCCAGGCTTGTTGTAAAACAAGACATGTTACGCATATCCCTTCGGTGCAGCACCACCTTCTAGACCCGACGTGCCCTTGCTACGGCTGTTTTAACACTTTCCACCAGATCTTGCCATGATAGTGCTAGCAGATCTCTCAACAACCTCCTCAAAGCATATGTTTTTATTCAGCACCGCTCCCCCTTTCTACAATACCACATCGGCTATGCCAATCATGCTCCACCTGCAGAGAACAGCAGCTCGCTACATGTGCTGGGGGTATACCCTGCTTTGGGGGCGCCAGATATGCCCTTTGGGTATTCCGCATGGCACGGGCAGCTTCAGAGACAGCCCCTGCTCCAGCTGTAATGTCCTATGGCATGTGCTACCAGGGGAAGTGTGCAAGTCAAGGTATCTCAGTTGTTGGTATTTGCTTAGTGTACTGCTGCAGCTGGTGAGGGTAGGGGTAGGAAGGGCCCCCGTCATGGGTTGCCAGCACATGCAACAATTTATTCACCCTGGCTGTGACTGTTGCATAGGTCCAGCCCCTGGTACCTTAAACCAGCCCTGCCCCAAGCCAAAGCCCTTGCCTCTGTCAAACAGCAGCAGCAGAACCAATGTCCACTGTGTCCAATGTTTGCACCTCCCGTTTCCTCAAGTGCAAGCAGAGATAACAGCTGTGTCTAGCCTGTTGCAAAGAACTTGTTGATGCAATTATTGCCTGCTGTGCTAAATTGGTGGCAACCGCAACCGCATTGAGAAAGTGCTTGAGCTGACTTTTCAGATTTTGGTCAAAAGTGGGTACGCCCCTGTGGTCACCTGAGTTAGGGTGCATGGAATGGAACTTCTCCCATTTATCAGCAAGCTTTCCTTGGCTTTACAGTACCATGTCACTAGCTGCAGTCATGCATGCTGTGCACAGCAGGCCCCACATTAGCTATCCCTGCAATGCTGAGCATTGCTACAGGCAGCAAAAAGTGTGGTTTTCAACATGGATGCTACCCCTGCTGGAGGGGCCCTGCTTCTGGCAATCTTACCATAAGCTTCAAGGTCACTGCCAAGGATTCAGTATTAACAGAAGCTGGTGTGCTTTGCATGCCAGTTTGATGGTAGGAAGCTTCCTTCTACATGCTGCAATCAGCGGCGGGCGAGACGGGCCTATGCTGCAAGGCTGTCACCCACGCTGTCACCACCACTTTGGAGGACTGTTTTCTTTGTCACCTGTCACTGCTTGAAACAAGGTCTAGCATACCACAGAGTTGTTCACTGGGCCAGGCTTGTTGTAAAACAAGACATGTTACGCATATCCCTTCGGTGCAGCACCACCTTCTAGACCCGACGTGCCCTTGCTACTGCTGTTTTAACACTTTCCACCAGATCTTGCCATGATAGTGCTAGCAGATCTCTCAACAACCTCCTCAAAGCATATGTTTTTATTCAGCACCGCTCCCCCTTTCTACAATACCACATCGGCTATGCCAATCATGCTCCACCTGCAGAGAACAGCAGCTCGCTACATGTGCTGGGGGTATACCCTGCTTTGGGGGCGCCAGATATGCCCTTTGGGTATTCCGCATGGCACAGGCAGCTTCAGAGACAGCCCCTGCTCCAGCTGTAATGTCCTATGGCATGTGCTACCAGGGGAAGTGTGCAAGTCAAGGTATCTCAGTTGTTGGTATTTGCTTAGTGTACTGCTGCAGCTGGTGAGGGTATGGGTAGGAAGGGCCCCCGTCATGGGTTGCCAGCACATGCAACAATTTATTCACCCTGGCTGTGACTGTTGCATAGGTCCAGCCCCTGGTACCTTAAACCAGCCCTGCCCCAAGCCAAAGCCCTTGCCTCTGTCAAACAGCAGCAGCAGAACCAATGTCCACTGTGTCCAATGTTTGCACCTCCTGTTTCCTCAAGTGCAAGCAGAGATAACAGCTGTGTCTAGCCTGTTGCAAAGAACTTGTTGATGCAATTATTGCCTGCTGTGCTAAATTGGTGGCAACCGCAACCGCATTGAGAAAGTGCTTGAGCTGACTTTTCAGATTTTGGTCAAAAGTGGGTACGCCCCTGTGGTCACCTGAGTTAGGGTGCATGGAATGGAACTTCTCCCATTTATCAGCAAGCTTTCCTTGGCTTTACAGTACCATGTCACTAGCTGCAGTCATGCATGCTGTGCACAGCAGGCCCCACATTAGCTATCCCTGCAATGCTGAGCATTGCTACAGGCAGCAAAAAGTGTGGTTTTCAACATGGATGCTACCCCTGCTGGAGGGGCCCTGCTTCTGGCAATCTTACCATAAGCTTCAAGGTCACTGCCAAGGATTCAGTATTAACAGAAGCTGGTGTGCTTTGCATGCCAGTTTGATGGTAGGAAGCTTCCTTCTACATGCTGCAATCAGCGGCGGGCGAGACGGGCCTATGCTGCAAGGCTGTCACCCACGCTGTCACCACCACTTTGGAGGACTGTTTTCTTTGTCACCTGTCACTGCTTGAAACAAGGTCTAGCATACCACAGAGTTGTTCACTGGGCCAGGCTTGTTGTAAAACAAGACATGTTACGCATATCCCTTCGGTGCAGCACCACCTTCTAGACCCGACGTGCCCTTGCTACGGCTGTTTTAACACTTTCCACCAGATCTTGCCATGATAGTGCTAGCAGATCTCTCAACAACCTCCTCAAAGCATATGTTTTTATTCAGCACCGCTCCCCCTTTCTACAATACCACATCGGCTATGCCAATCATGCTCCACCTGCAGAGAACAGCAGCTCGCTACATGTGCTGGGGGTATACCCTGCTTTGGGGGCGCCAGATATGCCCTTTGGGTATTCCGCATGGCACGGGCAGCTTCAGAGACAGCCCCTGCTCCAGCTGTAATGTCCTATGGCATGTGCTACCAGGGGAAGTGTGCAAGTCAAGGTATCTCAGTTGTTGGTATTTGCTTAGTGTACTGCTGCAGCTGGTGAGGGTAGGGGTAGGAAGGGCCCCCGTCATGGGTTGCCAGCACATGCAACAATTTATTCACCCTGGCTGTGACTGTTGCATAGGTCCAGCCCCTGGTACCTTAAACCAGCCCTGCCCCAAGCCAAAGCCCTTGCCTCTGTCAAACAGCAGCAGCAGAACCAATGTCCACTGTGTCCAATGTTTGCACCTCCTGTTTCCTCAAGTGCAAGCAGAGATAACAGCTGTGTCTAGCCTGTTGCAAAGAACTTGTTGATGCAATTATTGCCTGCTGTGCTAAATTGGTGGCAACCGCAACCGCATTGAGAAAGTGCTTGAGCTGACTTTTCAGATTTTGGTCAAAAGTGGGTACGCCCCTGTGGTCACCTGAGTTAGGGTGCATGGAATGGAACTTCTCCCATTTATCAGCAAGCTTTCCTTGGCTTTACAGTACCATGTCACTAGCTGCAGTCATGCATGCTGTGCACAGCAGGCCCCACATTAGCTATCCCTGCAATGCTGAGCATTGCTACAGGCAGCAAAAAGTGTGGTTTTCAACATGGATGCTACCCCTGCTGGAGGGGCCCTGCTTCTGGCAATCTTACCATAAGCTTCAAGGTCACTGCCAAGGATTCAGTATTAACAGAAGCTGGTGTGCTTTGCATGCCAGTTTGATGGTAGGAAGCTTCCTTCTACATGCTGCAATCAGCGGCGGGCGAGACGGGCCTATGCTGCAAGGCTGTCACCCACGCTGTCACCACCACTTTGGAGGACTGTTTTCTTTGTCACCTGTCACTGCTTGAAACAAGGTCTAGCATACCACAGAGTTGTTCACTGGGCCAGGCTTGTTGTAAAACAAGACATGTTACGCATATCCCTTCGGTGCAGCACCACCTTCTAGACCCGACGTGCCCTTGCTACGGCTGTTTTAACACTTTCCACCAGATCTTGCCATGATAGTGCTAGCAGATCTCTCAACAACCTCCTCAAAGCATATGTTTTTATTCAGCACCGCTCCCCCTTTCTACAATACCACATCGGCTATGCCAATCATGCTCCACCTGCAGAGAACAGCAGCTCGCTACATGTGCTGGGGGTATACCCTGCTTTGGGGGCGCCAGATATGCCCTTTGGGTATTCCGCATGGCACGGGCAGCTTCAGAGACAGCCCCTGCTCCAGCTGTAATGTCCTATGGCATGTGCTACCAGGGGAAGTGTGCAAGTCAAGGTATCTCAGTTGTTGGTATTTGCTTAGTGTACTGCTGCAGCTGGTGAGGGTAGGGGTAGGAAGGGCCCCCGTCATGGGTTGCCAGCACATGCAACAATTTATTCACCCTGGCTGTGACTGTTGCATAGGTCCAGCCCCTGGTACCTTAAACCAGCCCTGCCCCAAGCCAAAGCCCTTGCCTCTGTCAAACAGCAGCAGCAGAACCAATGTCCACTGTGTCCAATGTTTGCACCTCCCGTTTCCTCAAGTGCAAGCAGAGATAACAGCTGTGTCTAGCCTGTTGCAAAGAACTTGTTGATGCAATTATTGCCTGCTGTGCTAAATTGGTGGCAACCGCAACCGCATTGAGAAAGTGCTTGAGCTGACTTTTCAGATTTTGGTCAAAAGTGGGTACGCCCCTGTGGTCACCTGAGTTAGGGTGCATGGAATGGAACTTCTCCCATTTATCAGCAAGCTTTCCTTGGCTTTACAGTACCATGTCACTAGCTGCAGTCATGCATGCTGTGCACAGCAGGCCCCACATTAGCTATCCCTGCAATGCTGAGCATTGCTACAGGCAGCAAAAAGTGTGGTTTTCAACATGGATGCTACCCCTGCTGGAGGGGCCCTGCTTCTGGCAATCTTACCATAAGCTTCAAGGTCACTGCCAAGGATTCAGTATTAACAGAAGCTGGTGTGCTTTGCATGCCAGTTTGATGGTAGGAAGCTTCCTTCTACATGCTGCAATCAGCGGCGGGCGAGACGGGCCTATGCTGCAAGGCTGTCACCCACGCTGTCACCACCACTTTGGAGGACTGTTTTCTTTGTCACCTGTCACTGCTTGAAACAAGGTCTAGCATACCACAGAGTTGTTCACTGGGCCAGGCTTGTTGTAAAACAAGACATGTTACGCATATCCCTTCGGTGCAGCACCACCTTCTAGACCCGACGTGCCCTTGCTACGGCTGTTTTAACACTTTCCACCAGATCTTGCCATGATAGTGCTAGCAGATCTCTCAACAACCTCCTCAAAGCATATGTTTTTATTCAGCACCGCTCCCCCTTTCTACAATACCACATCGGCTATGCCAATCATGCTCCACCTGCAGAGAACAGCAGCTCGCTACATGTGCTGGGGGTATACCCTGCTTTGGGGGCGCCAGATATGCCCTTTGGGTATTCCGCATGGCACAGGCAGCTTCAGAGACAGCCCCTGCTCCAGCTGTAATGTCCTATGGCATGTGCTACCAGGGGAAGTGTGCAAGTCAAGGTATCTCAGTTGTTGGTATTTGCTTAGTGTACTGCTGCAGCTGGTGAGGGTAGGGGTAGGAAGGGCCCCCGTCATGGGTTGCCAGCACATGCAACAATTTATTCACCCTGGCTGTGACTGTTGCATAGGTCCAGCCCCTGGTACCTTAAACCAGCCCTGCCCCAAGCCAAAGCCCTTGCCTCTGTCAAACAGCAGCAGCAGAACCAATGTCCACTGTGTCCAATGTTTGCACCTCCTGTTTCCTCAAGTGCAAGCAGAGATAACAGCTGTGTCTAGCCTGTTGCAAAGAACTTGTTGATGCAATTATTGCCTGCTGTGCTAAATTGGTGGCAACCGCAACCGCATTGAGAAAGTGCTTGAGCTGACTTTTCAGATTTTGGTCAAAAGTGGGTACGCCCCTGTGGTCACCTGAGTTAGGGTGCATGGAATGGAACTTCTCCCATTTATCAGCAAGCTTTCCTTGGCTTTACAGTACCATGTCACTAGCTGCAGTCATGCATGCTGTGCACAGCAGGCCCCACATTAGCTATCCCTGCAATGCTGAGCATTGCTACAGGCAGCAAAAAGTGTGGTTTTCAACATGGATGCTACCCCTGCTGGAGGGGCCCTGCTTCTGGCAATCTTACCATAAGCTTCAAGGTCACTGCCAAGGATTCAGTATTAACAGAAGCTGGTGTGCTTTGCATGCCAGTTTGATGGTAGGAAGCTTCCTTCTACATGCTGCAATCAGCGGCGGGCGAGACGGGCCTATGCTGCAAGGCTGTCACCCACGCTGTCACCACCACTTTGGAGGACTGTTTTCTTTGTCACCTGTCACTGCTTGAAACAAGGTCTAGCATACCACAGAGTTGTTCACTGGGCCAGGCTTGTTGTAAAACAAGACATGTTACGCATATCCCTTCGGTGCAGCACCACCTTCTAGACCCGACGTGCCCTTGCTACGGCTGTTTTAACACTTTCCACCAGATCTTGCCATGATAGTGCTAGCAGATCTCTCAACAACCTCCTCAAAGCATATGTTTTTATTCAGCACCGCTCCCCCTTTCTACAATACCACATCGGCTATGCCAATCATGCTCCACCTGCAGAGAACAGCAGCTCGCTACATGTGCTGGGGGTATACCCTGCTTTGGGGGCGCCAGATATGCCCTTTGGGTATTCCGCATGGCACGGGCAGCTTCAGAGACAGCCCCTGCTCCAGCTGTAATGTCCTATGGCATGTGCTACCAGGGGAAGTGTGCAAGTCAAGGTATCTCAGTTGTTGGTATTTGCTTAGTGTACTGCTGCAGCTGGTGAGGGTAGGGGTAGGAAGGGCCCCCGTCATGGGTTGCCAGCACATGCAACAATTTATTCACCCTGGCTGTGACTGTTGCATAGGTCCAGCCCCTGGTACCTTAAACCAGCCCTGCCCCAAGCCAAAGCCCTTGCCTCTGTCAAACAGCAGCAGCAGAACCAATGTCCACTGTGTCCAATGTTTGCACCTCCTGTTTCCTCAAGTGCAAGCAGAGATAACAGCTGTGTCTAGCCTGTTGCAAAGAACTTGTTGATGCAATTATTGCCTGCTGTGCTAAATTGGTGGCAACCGCAACCGCATTGAGAAAGTGCTTGAGCTGACTTTTCAGATTTTGGTCAAAAGTGGGTACGCCCCTGTGGTCACCTGAGTTAGGGTGCATGGAATGGAACTTCTCCCATTTATCAGCAAGCTTTCCTTGGCTTTACAGTACCATGTCACTAGCTGCAGTCATGCATGCTGTGCACAGCAGGCCCCACATTAGCTATCCCTGCAATGCTGAGCATTGCTACAGGCAGCAAAAAGTGTGGTTTTCAACATGGATGCTACCCCTGCTGGAGGGGCCCTGCTTCTGGCAATCTTACCATAAGCTTCAAGGTCACTGCCAAGGATTCAGTATTAACAGAAGCTGGTGTGCTTTGCATGCCAGTTTGATGGTAGGAAGCTTCCTTCTACATGCTGCAATCAGCGGCGGGCGAGACGGGCCTATGCTGCAAGGCTGTCACCCACGCTGTCACCACCACTTTGGAGGACTGTTTTCTTTGTCACCTGTCACTGCTTGAAACAAGGTCTAGCATACCACAGAGTTGTTCACTGGGCCAGGCTTGTTGTAAAACAAGACATGTTACGCATATCCCTTCGGTGCAGCACCACCTTCTAGACCCGACGTGCCCTTGCTACTGCTGTTTTAACACTTTCCACCAGATCTTGCCATGATAGTGCTAGCAGATCTCTCAACAACCTCCTCAAAGCATATGTTTTTATTCAGCACCGCTCCCCCTTTCTACAATACCACATCGGCTATGCCAATCATGCTCCACCTGCAGAGAACAGCAGCTCGCTACATGTGCTGGGGGTATACCCTGCTTTGGGGGCGCCAGATATGCCCTTTGGGTATTCCGCATGGCACGGGCAGCTTCAGAGACAGCCCCTGCTCCAGCTGTAATGTCCTATGGCATGTGCTACCAGGGGAAGTGTGCAAGTCAAGGTATCTCAGTTGTTGGTATTTGCTTAGTGTACTGCTGCAGCTGGTGAGGGTAGGGGTAGGAAGGGCCCCCGTCATGGGTTGCCAGCACATGCAACAATTTATTCACCCTGGCTGTGACTGTTGCATAGGTCCAGCCCCTGGTACCTTAAACCAGCCCTGCCCCAAGCCAAAGCCCTTGCCTCTGTCAAACAGCAGCAGCAGAACCAATGTCCACTGTGTCCAATGTTTGCACCTCCTGTTTCCTCAAGTGCAAGCAGAGATAACAGCTGTGTCTAGCATGTTGCAAAGAACTTGTTGATGCAATTATTGCCTGCTGTGCTAAATTGGTGGCAACCGCAACCGCATTGAGAAAGTGCTTGAGCTGACTTTTCAGATTTTGGTCAAAAGTGGGTACGCCCCTGTGGTCACCTGAGTTAGGGTGCATGGAATGGAACTTCTCCCATTTATCAGCAAGCTTTCCTTGGCTTTACAGTACCATGTCACTAGCTGCAGTCATGCATGCTGTGCACAGCAGGCCCCACATTAGCTATCCCTGCAATGCTGAGCATTGCTACAGGCAGCAAAAAGTGTGGTTTTCAACATGGATGCTACCCCTGCTGGAGGGGCCCTGCTTCTGGCAATCTTACCATAAGCTTCAAGGTCACTGCCAAGGATTCAGTATTAACAGAAGCTGGTGTGCTTTGCATGCCAGTTTGATGGTAGGAAGCTTCCTTCTACATGCTGCAATCAGCGGCGGGCGAGACGGGCCTATGCTGCAAGGCTGTCACCCACGCTGTCACCACCACTTTGGAGGACTGTTTTCTTTGTCACCTGTCACTGCTTGAAACAAGGTCTAGCATACCACAGAGTTGTTCACTGGGCCAGGCTTGTTGTAAAACAAGACATGTTACGCATATCCCTTCGGTGCAGCACCACCTTCTAGACCCGACGTGCCCTTGCTACTGCTGTTTTAACACTTTCCACCAGATCTTGCCATGATAGTGCTAGCAGATCTCTCAACAACCTCCTCAAAGCATATGTTTTTATTCAGCACCGCTCCCCCTTTCTACAATACCACATCGGCTATGCCAATCATGCTCCACCTGCAGAGAACAGCAGCTCGCTACATGTGCTGGGGGTATACCCTGCTTTGGGGGCGCCAGATATGCCCTTTGGGTATTCCGCATGGCACAGGCAGCTTCAGAGACAGCCCCTGCTCCAGCTGTAATGTCCTATGGCATGTGCTACCAGGGGAAGTGTGCAAGTCAAGGTATCTCAGTTGTTGGTATTTGCTTAGTGTACTGCTGCAGCTGGTGAGGGTAGGGGTAGGAAGGGCCCCCGTCATGGGTTGCCAGCACATGCAACAATTTATTCACCCTGGCTGTGACTGTTGCATAGGTCCAGCCCCTGGTACCTTAAACCAGCCCTGCCCCAAGCCAAAGCCCTTGCCTCTGTCAAACAGCAGCAGCAGAACCAATGTCCACTGTGTCCAATGTTTGCACCTCCTGTTTCCTCAAGTGCAAGCAGAGATAACAGCTGTGTCTAGCCTGTTGCAAAGAACTTGTTGATGCAATTATTGCCTGCTGTGCTAAATTGGTGGCAACCGCAACCGCATTGAGAAAGTGCTTGAGCTGACTTTTCAGATTTTGGTCAAAAGTGGGTACGCCCCTGTGGTCACCTGAGTTAGGGTGCATGGAATGGAACTTCTCCCATTTATCAGCAAGCTTTCCTTGGCTTTACAGTACCATGTCACTAGCTGCAGTCATGCATGCTGTGCACAGCAGGCCCCACATTAGCTATCCCTGCAATGCTGAGCATTGCTACAGGCAGCAAAAAGTGTGGTTTTCAACATGGATGCTACCCCTGCTGGAGGGGCCCTGCTTCTGGCAATCTTACCATAAGCTTCAAGGTCACTGCCAAGGATTCAGTATTAACAGAAGCTGGTGTGCTTTGCATGCCAGTTTGATGGTAGGAAGCTTCCTTCTACATGCTGCAATCAGCGGCGGGCGAGACGGGCCTATGCTGCAAGGCTGTCACCCACGCTGTCACCACCACTTTGGAGGACTGTTTTCTTTGTCACCTGTCACTGCTTGAAACAAGGTCTAGCATACCACAGAGTTGTTCACTGGGCCAGGCTTGTTGTAAAACAAGACATGTTACGCATATCCCTTCGGTGCAGCACCACCTTCTAGACCCGACGTGCCCTTGCTACTGCTGTTTTAACACTTTCCACCAGATCTTGCCATGATAGTGCTAGCAGATCTCTCAACAACCTCCTCAAAGCATATGTTTTTATTCAGCACCGCTCCCCCTTTCTACAATACCACATCGGCTATGCCAATCATGCTCCACCTGCAGAGAACAGCAGCTCGCTACATGTGCTGGGGGTATACCCTGCTTTGGGGGCGCCAGATATGCCCTTTGGGTATTCCGCATGGCACAGGCAGCTTCAGAGACAGCCCCTGCTCCAGCTGTAATGTCCTATGGCATGTGCTACCAGGGGAAGTGTGCAAGTCAAGGTATCTCAGTTGTTGGTATTTGCTTAGTGTACTGCTGCAGCTGGTGAGGGTAGGGGTAGGAAGGGCCCCCGTCATGGGTTGCCAGCACATGCAACAATTTATTCACCCTGGCTGTGACTGTTGCATAGGTCCAGCCCCTGGTACCTTAAACCAGCCCTGCCCCAAGCCAAAGCCCTTGCCTCTGTCAAACAGCAGCAGCAGAACCAATGTCCACTGTGTCCAATGTTTGCACCTCCTGTTTCCTCAAGTGCAAGCAGAGATAACAGCTGTGTCTAGCCTGTTGCAAAGAACTTGTTGATGCAATTATTGCCTGCTGTGCTAAATTGGTGGCAACCGCAACCGCATTGAGAAAGTGCTTGAGCTGACTTTTCAGATTTTGGTCAAAAGTGGGTACGCCCCTGTGGTCACCTGAGTTAGGGTGCATGGAATGGAACTTCTCCCATTTATCAGCAAGCTTTCCTTGGCTTTACAGTACCATGTCACTAGCTGCAGTCATGCATGCTGTGCACAGCAGGCCCCACATTAGCTATCCCTGCAATGCTGAGCATTGCTACAGGCAGCAAAAAGTGTGGTTTTCAACATGGATGCTACCCCTGCTGGAGGGGCCCTGCTTCTGGCAATCTTACCATAAGCTTCAAGGTCACTGCCAAGGATTCAGTATTAACAGAAGCTGGTGTGCTTTGCATGCCAGTTTGATGGTAGGAAGCTTCCTTCTACATGCTGCAATCAGCGGCGGGCGAGACGGGCCTATGCTGCAAGGCTGTCACCCACGCTGTCACCACCACTTTGGAGGACTGTTTTCTTTGTCACCTGTCACTGCTTGAAACAAGGTCTAGCATACCACAGAGTTGTTCACTGGGCCAGGCTTGTTGTAAAACAAGACATGTTACGCATATCCCTTCGGTGCAGCACCACCTTCTAGACCCGACGTGCCCTTGCTACTGCTGTTTTAACACTTTCCACCAGATCTTGCCATGATAGTGCTAGCAGATCTCTCAACAACCTCCTCAAAGCATATGTTTTTATTCAGCACCGCTCCCCCTTTCTACAATACCACATCGGCTATGCCAATCATGCTCCACCTGCAGAGAACAGCAGCTCGCTACATGTGCTGGGGGTATACCCTGCTTTGGGGGCGCCAGATATGCCCTTTGGGTATTCCGCATGGCACAGGCAGCTTCAGAGACAGCCCCTGCTCCAGCTGTAATGTCCTATGGCATGTGCTACCAGGGGAAGTGTGCAAGTCAAGGTATCTCAGTTGTTGGTATTTGCTTAGTGTACTGCTGCAGCTGGTGAAGGTAGGGGTAGGAAGGGCCCCCGTCATGGGTTGCCAGCACATGCAACAATTTATTCACCCTGGCTGTGACTGTTGCATAGGTCCAGCCCCTGGTACCTTAAACCAGCCCTGCCCCAAGCCAAAGCCCTTGCCTCTGTCAAACAGCAGCAGCAGAACCAATGTCCACAGTTGGTTGCAAAAGTTTTGGCCGGAACATAAGGCTGGGGTTTAAGCAGCAGCAGCAAGACCTGATTTACAACCATTTATGTTTAAGAAAGTAAACAGGCAGAGCATCAATGTGCTGCAGTTAGTATGCCCAAGTGGTACCACAAGTAGCCTCGCACGCGAGACGTCCCGAGTTCGAGCCCCGGGCGTGCCCTATAAATATACTATATAAAAGCCAGCCAGCCAGCCTTAGCCTTAGCCGCAGACGCAGACCAGCAAGCCTCCCCCCTGTTCCTATAGCCCTCCTGCTTTTTTTAACCTGGCTCTCCCCTTCCACCTCTGCCCCTCCTGTGGTTGCCAGCCCCACACCCCATCTGCTCCCCTCCCACAGCCCTCTCAGCTCAGCCTTGCACTTGCCCCAACTTCTCGCATGCCCTGCCTACCCCCACCTGCCCTGCCATTGAACTGGTATAGCCCCTGCACCTGCTTCACACCTGGTCTATATGCTACTGCCCCTAAACAGTAAAGAAAGGGCACCTGTGCCTGCTGGCAGTTCTCAGCATTTACCCCCTTAAAAAGCAGCAAAAATGCCTCCGCTGTCTCCCTTGCAAGACCCCTGCTTTTCTCAGCAGCCAAGCAACACAGAGCAACAGAGATGCTGACCGCACCCATTGGTGACAACCTGGACCTCATACAGAAGCTGCCTGTGCAAGAGAGCAATGAACGGCCATGCCATTTCACAGAAGCAGACCATTTCCTAACAAAATCTGAGTTTTGGGCCAAAACTTTTGCAACCAACTGTGTCCAATGTTTGCACCTCCTGTTTCCTCAAGTGCAAGCAGAGATAACAGCTGTGTCTAGCCTGATGCAAAGAACTGGATTCGCGGCCGGAAAGTACATAAGTCGTCAGATGCACTCTGCAAGGCCTGGCCGGCTGCAGATTTGGATCCGCCACTGCTTCGTGTGCTTTCAGGCCACTTGATAGAGTCACATACTAATATCGTATGGTACTTCTTCTAACGCTTCTTTACCCTTACTCCTGACTTGCAGGCTGAAACGCAAAGCAAGCAACAATGAATGGTGTGGACTGCGCCCAGAAAGCGCGGACTGGCGCTCTTGCTACTTGTGATGCTAGCACTGACATGTCATGCTCCTCTTAGCCAAGCACAAGACCCAAACAGGTGTGGGTTAGAGGCTACTAGGCAGATTTGTATGTTCTAAAGGCTTTGCAGGTTCCATCGTGCTTAATCATGGTGGTCCGAGAGCAATTTATCACTTCAATAGAGCATGCCCTCGGCATCATTGTCACACTCGCAGTCAATTCGATTGTGGCATAAAAGGATACTAAGGGCTGCTTAGATGCTGGCTTGGGGACTCTGGTCTCAAATAAATAACCCTGGTCAACGCTGTTAAAGTGGGAGGTTCATTCTGTCATTGCTCGAGTCGGGGTGTCTATTGCATAAGTGCGCAGTCTGACAATCCCTGCAAACCCTTTAGAGCACAATCACGTGTAAGAGGTAACTAGCACGTTTAGAGTAAACGACCCACATGTGACCTGCTGTTTAACCTTGTGTTCTCATCTCCTGCTTGTGTCCTGCAGCCCTTCTGCCACTGTTTTTGAGGACAGCACCATGGTCGACGACCCCAAGAGCAACGATGTTGTGCCAGAGCTCCCCAACAATGGTCCGATGCTGCCAATATCTGACGGCACCATTACAACCCCAGAAGAGCTCCACCCCAAACCACCATCTCCAAACCGGCCACTCCTAAACACGAGGGATGCTGATAGCCCTGCACGCGTTGGTAACGTGCTGCATGCCAAAGGTAGTGCTGCCATACCCAAGAGTTTGAAGCGATCTCAACGTCAGGAGGGTGATGCCAGGAATGTGACTAATGCCCATGATGCTAATGTGCAAATCAACACCATGGGCACCAAGCCCCCGCTGGCCAAAGGTCCTCAACAAGGCGCTGCTGGCCACTTCCCACGACCCAATGGGACGCTACTGAGCCCCGGCCGCCCTTTACTGCCATCTGCTGCCTCTAAGAGTTTCAGAGGGGCATCCGGGCCTCAAGGGCCTTACGGTGCTGAAGGAGAAGACAATGGCAAGCGCTTTTTTATGGTCAGTTCCAATGGTACTCGACCAGTGCTCCCCGGTGGCAGATTTAACAAGTCCTTTGACCACCCTGCTGATCATGATCCTAATCTCAATGCTTCTGAGCACCGAGATTGGAACAGTAGTCACAAGGCTGGAGCCTTTGACTTTGGTGGTGACTGGCAGCAGCATCCCAAATGTTGATGGCTCTGGTTTTAATGGCACATTCCCCGCCAATAGCCATCCACAGATGTTCAAACGTGCCCATGGTGACATCAATGTCTCCTTCCTTGCTGATCACCCTGAACGCAATGGCACATTCGCCAGTTCTGGAAGTGACGCCGGTAATGGCACTCGGCCCCACCGTCTGCCAGGCATGCTAAAGCCATTTCCTGTTTTGCCAGATGGGCGCCCCGAAGCCAATGGCACCCAGCCAGGTCCTGGCAGGGACTTCAATGGAGGTAATGCTGGGTTCAAGAAGCTGCCAAGGACTGGTACATCAGGTCCTCAGGGCCTTGATCGTCTCCATGGTGATGAAACGGTGAATAATGGGAGTGATGACAACAATCATAGCTTTGATGCCGATAAGATTGGACGTCAAGGCAAGGGTAGACCCAGTGGTGTTGCTGAGCAGGCAACGGCCAAGGGAGCAGATATTGATGGTGAGCCTAAGGGTGTTGATGCTGCTGCCCGGGGCAACAAAGCAGTTGGGCTCCCTACTGGCCCTAAAAAGGGTAAGAAGGCAGGTCCTACTGTTGCTGGTGCAAAGGGTAAGAAGGCAGGTCCTACTGTTGCTGGTGCAAGCGGCCCTCTAATGTCCGATGCAGACGGCACCCGTAACAGGGGAGAAGGGGCCATGGGCTCTGCAAAGGCAGACCCTGGTGGTGCTGCTACAGGCCCTCAGGCTCAAAAGATTTACTCTGCCTCTGCCGGTGGTGATAACAATGGCCCCAACTCTGGCAGTGGCTTTGGTCCTCAGGGCGTGGACAGAGTCAGGCTGCAGTTTGGTGCCGTTGGTGTTTCCGGCCCTAACTCAAAGCCATCTTCAAGGGGCACCTCTGCTCAGGCAATCTCTGGCCTGAGTGCTGAGAGCCAGGCCCTATCTAGGAAGGGTTTACCAGCTGTAGGCCCTGCAGGGGACAAGGGGTCTGTCCCATCTGGACCTGCTGATGGTCTGGAAGATAAGGATGATGGTGGCCCAGGCAAGGGTGCAGCTGGCACTGATGAAGGTGCTGTGAAGCTACCACCTCCACCTGTGAAGCCAGCTGCTGGACAAGCTAATGAGGCTACTCCTGTCAAAATGAAGCCTGATCAAGCACAAGGGTCCCAAGCTGACACAGTGAGGCAGCAGGGGCTTAGGGCTTAGTAAAGTTGTGATGCACAGGGCTTATGTCTTAGTAGAGTTGTGATGCACTGACAGACATAAGACATTGCTTCTACCAGATGATGTACTGTGCCTTGCTCATTGTGGCTGCTGTTTTGCTTGCAACTATACGTCCAAGCGGCAGAGTTGAAACATCTGGTCAGTCTGACTGCATGACTATCATTGGTGTTAGTTTGCTCTTTTGTAAGTGCTTGAGGTGCAGGGCCTATGGCATATCATTCTGGTGATCAATCTGGTGATTTGTCTGATGCGCACTGTTTGCAGTCTCGTCGTTGGATGTATGCTTGGGTATCCTACTGCTTGGTGGTGTGAAATCCAATGTTTTTGGATCCATCCTATGGTGTGTTTGGTCGTTTTGACCTAGCAGCCTTTTTGCGGTTGCCGCATCTTAAATTTCTGTTTATTGTTTGTTATCATGAACTGCAGCTAGCATCAGCTTGTGCATGTGCCACGCTGTCTGTTTCAACTGTAATTGCAGTACAATGCTTAGGTCCTCAGAGGGGTTGCTTATTGTTTATGTGCTAATACTTTGACTCCGGCTACTTTTATGATACCTGTTGCTGCTGTCCATATGCAGCCTGTGCTGCTGTGCTGCATGCTATGTTCTTGCCCAGTACTGCCATACGGTCCAGGTCATGTAGCATATGCAGATGTGGTGTGGCAGTTAACATACTGTGCCACAGAATAGGAGCGGACTTGTTGTGGTGGCCTTGTACTTGAGGTCGGAGACATTCTCCCGTTTCATTTCTTTTTTATACTGTGATTGATGAATGCTAGGTGGAACAGTGGCTCATACGCTTGGTCATGTGGGGTGCTTCAAGATGAAGCCATATACTGCTAGACAGGACAATCAACAGCAGACAAGTTGCTAGATATGAACCCCACAAGTAGACCCCCTGGTTCAGCCTGAACCTGAGTCTGGCTGCCAGCTGATGTATGCCCTTTTGCTCTTTTACAATTTGCCTTCGCCAGGATCTTTGCGGGCTCGTCATGAGATTCCCAACTCTTTGTTAACATGCAGGAAAGTAATGAAGGATGGGGTCAAGGTTACTGCCTCCTCTTTCTGCCTTGTTGGGGTTTTACCCGTTCATGCACTGGTGCTTAAGCATAACGATACAGTAATTGTGTGTTGTAAAGTGCTTTCTACGCTCAAAATGCATGGCAGCTAGACCAATATGATAGGAACGCTTACATAACACTGGATTAAGCACATTGGTCAGTGCTGAGGGAGTATGACTGGGCTTTGATTCTGCAGCTACACCCTGATCATGAGCTGTGTCAAGCAGCAGTGTTAGTGAGCATTTGATAACAGCGAGCATGCTTTGCTTTGAAAGTGGAGAGTTGAAAGCTTTACAACAGCGTTGCTGGGCTTAGCTAGTACCGGCTAGGGCAAGAGTCTCCATGTCTTACCGTTAAAACTAACAGGGCAGTTATGAGGACAGAGGGCAGGGATGGGCCAGCTAGATGCGACGGTTTACATTCGCACGGAACATGCACAACCAGAGTACCCGATGGTAGCGGTCTTATAGAACCGCACAGAGTAAGCTCCAGACCATGTCGCAATCCGCCTTGACCTGCAAGCTTTGGCCATCCGGTGACAGGCTGGCCATGTATGCCCACTGGAGGCCGTCCACTTCCGGGCCCCAAGATGTAATTATGCAAGCATGCCTGTAATCAGCTAAGTGGCCACCAGACTGCGAACTGGGCCAAACAGGATTGGTTGCAGTACAGCCCAACCGAGGATGTACCGCGTGCACTACCTCATCTGCCCCACCATTTGACCCATGTATCGTTAGATGATGCTCTACACACTCATGATCATATAGAAGGAACCCAAATTACACATCATGCAGAATCGAATGCCACGCTCTCCGTCCTTGTAAAAGCTAACGTTTGACCACAAGGATCCATGCTGCGTTTGAAATAGTCACATGGCTGTGAACAGAGCATCACGCCATAGTGGCTGAACTCCTTGAGACGCCAGTACAGACGGGCCTGAGATGCAGCCTCTGACGCACACACTTAGCAACTGCTCGGACCACATGTATCCCCACACGGACCTCCCAGAAGCAGGCGCGGCCACCCAGAAGCAGCCTTCAGTTGTCAAGCGGGCCCGAGATGCCAACTGCATCGAACCCATGTCCGACCCACTACCGAAGCAGATGCGACCAGACCCTTCTGACGATGGAGACAAGTCCGACCGAGACTTCGCGTTAAGACGCCGAGACCAGAGCATGCTCGTACCAGATCACGTAGCCGAGGATAACCCATATTTCTATGTACCATCTCAAGGCCAGCGTAGTGCAGAAGATGGCAGACCTCACCAGCTAGTGGAAGCAACTGCAGCTTGCCAGGGCTTAACGCACAACTGCAACGATCAAGCCAACCACTGTCACACAAATTTCACCCCCAGCAAGGTATGTGGCAACTGCGAGAAGTCAGCAGCTTACCAACCATAGATATTAGCTGCATGTGGCCTGGGCATTGTGCCGCCCTTGACCTGCTGCAGTCCCAGTCACAAGGAGGGATCATTGCCTTTGAGTCCTCCTTTGACTCTGGCACTTTGCTCAGTCAGGCCTTTCTTGCAACTAAGATGATTAGCTAGACTCAAATAAAGCACTATGTCTCTATATGTCCACGACAAAGACAGCAGCGGCACCTTTCCTGGCAGAACACTGCGGACTGTGTATCGGCCCAAAAGTCCTGCCTCGGCTTCCCCAGCGAGGAAACATCCCACAAGCCTTCTGCTGCAACTACTTGCCAAGGGAATAAATTAGCTTTGCTCATGGAATTCACCACCTGGAGCCTTCTTGGCAGGATCACAGTGTAGCTTTAACTGCAAGTTCACATGAACCTACCTCAGCTTCCTGGTATGAATCAAGATTAGCTCGGCAAAACCTAATCTTACACAGACCACACCATGTCTTTCTTATGTCGCCTTGCACTGCTGCCTTGACAATCACAGGCTGAGCTTCCAATCTTAAGCAGACCCAGCCAGCTGCAGCCTCCAGGACATTCCAGGACCTCACCTTGTCTCAGGAGGGATCTCACCATAGCATGCCTGTGCTTTCCTGTGCTTACAGGTTCCCATCATGCGCCGCCGCCTTGCCATTCACAGGCTCAGTTCCTGTGAACAGGAAGAAGGTGCAGACACAAGCCAGCAGCAGCAACACTTACCACCAAGACCTGGCACCATGCATGATAGCATGCCCGCCCATCCCCCTGGCTTAGCTGGCATCCTTGCTAGCCTGCATGGTGCCAACAGCAGCGGCAGTGGTAGCTTCAGCTTGCTTGGCCCTCACACCAGCACCAGCAGCAGAGAGGCCCATCATAGCAACAGCAATGCTGCCATGCAGAGGCTAGATGAGCTCAGCAACGCTGCAGCCACCTGCAGGAGCATAGGACTGGGTCTCAGACCCTCTCAGCCTGCTCCTGCTTCCACTGCTGCAGCTCCTTCAGCTGCTGCTGCTGGAGATGGTGGGGCTGGTAAGGGCGCTGGTCTGCGCAGCCCTCCAGGGATTAAAAGCAGCAAAAAGAAGCCTGTGCCTCCTCGCATGTGGGTGGATTGTGGTCCCAACATGATGATGAGGGTTACGCCTAAGTTGCTGGAGACAGGGGCCACCAAGGGGTCATACATTAGGAGGCTGAGCATCCCCAGGAGCTTCTTGTTGAAGTGCTTCCCCCATGTGCAAGGAGACTGCAGCCTCAAGCTGCAAGTGAAGGTGCCAAGGGAGGCTGCAGCTTCAGCAATGCAGCTTGCAGGAGGGGCAGGGGGATTAGCAAGGGCAGGTGGGAGGGGCTTACTCCAGCAAGCTTGGGGCGAGGCAGCAGCACAGGCAGCAGCAGTGACAGGGAGGACAGCAGCCAGGGCCGTTGGCGGAGAGAGCTGGGCTGCAGCCGGGGAAGCAGCAGTAGAGGATGGGACTGTGATAAGGGCTCATGCTTTGGTGGGCAAGGATACCTCAGCTGATGCTGCAGCAAAAGTGGTGAGCAAGTCAGTCGGTGTTAATTCTACGGTGGCAGCATCGGCAGCAGCAGCACAAGAAGCAGCAGCAGCAGTAGCTGAAGCAAGCAGATGTATTAACCATTGTGGAGCACCACCAGCAGCTGCAGCAGTGGGAGGAAGGGGAGGGCTTGGGTGTGTTGGGGCCTCTGATGCTCCTCCTGCTGCTGCTATGATTACAGTGCTGGAGGTTGTGGGTCACTTGCGCTGCACTGACGGTCCCAACAAGACTGTGCAGGACTGCAGTCGCATTTACATGACACATCTGGACAAGAAGCTGGACCCTTTTGTGCAGTGGAGGCTGCTGCGCCTGGAGCAGGTGAGACTGTGGCCTTATGGTGTAGCATGCATAGGAGCATAGGCTACATGATAAGTATTGTATAGCATCTCAAATGTATATGGGAGTTGGGAAAAGTGCAGTAGTGGAGTCGTCAGTAATGGAAACTTGGAATATGTGCCACTGCAATGCCTGGTGCCAAGAGAAGAGCAATAGCATGCTTGTTGCTTTGGTTGTGAGGGTATTTCTGCCCAGGTCTTTTGACAGATGTCTGATATACAATCTTTTTTGGCCCTATAATTTGGCTGAGCCCACATGTGCATGGGAACAGGGCACGGACTTCTGGGACTCCCCGCCAGTCATAAAAAGAGTAAAGGCGAATGCACAACATTACCTCCATTCTGCATAGGACCTGCAGCCATGTCTGGGTTGCAACAACTTCAAAAAACGTGCCAATCTGTTCATGTATACCCTGCAGTATAAACAGTGCATTGTGGCCTTCCGCAGGTTGATGTGTCCACGATAGCTCTGCACCTCTTGCCCCCCGAGGCTGCCGCAGCAGCAGAACCCCTGAGCAGGTGCTTCAAGCAGCAGCCTGTATCAGCAGCAGCACCAGCCCGTGCAATAGCAGCAGGAGGTGATGGAGGCCAAGGTCTCAGGGCCGACCAGAAGCTAACAAGAACAGCAGCAGCAGCAGCTGGAGCTCAAAAGGTTGTGGAGCCATCAGGGGTGTTTTGGGGGCAGCTGCCGTCTGTAGCAAGGGCTTCTGCTGGAGTTGGCCGGAAGGAGCAGAAGGGTTCTGGAGGAGCTTTGTTTATGAGGGGCAGGGGCAGCAGTGATGGGGCAGGAGCAGGGGCGGGGGCAGCAGTTGCCAATGGTTTAGGGCGATCTCCAGCAGAGGTTGAACCCATAGCAGCTCTTGCAAGCCCAGGTGGCCTGAAGCCAGCAGCAGTGGAACGCAGTCGCTTAACAGCAGGAGGAGCCGCAGCCATAACATCAGCAGCAGCAGCAGCAGGGGGTGTGGGGCTATCTCGTGCAGAGGCTGCAGCACAGGCAGCTGCTGCTACCTTGGCAGAGGCAGCGGCTAGCTTGGCGGAAGCAGCGGGCAACCCTACTGCTACCACACTGGCACATGTGGCTGCAACAGCACTGGCTATCATGAGGGCTGAGGCAGCAGCTAAGGAGGCGGCAGCTGCAGCAGCAGGAGGCATGGAGAGTAGCGCTGGAGCCCCACCAGGAGCATGCAAAGTGCCACCACTAGCAGCAGGAGGGAGAGCGATGCTGCTAGCTGCAGATCCACTACCACCAGCAGCAGCGGTGGAGGCAGGAGGAGCTAAAGCAACGACAGTACCCTGCTTCTCAGTCAAACCAACACCACTGCCAGCAGAGACAGCTATTGTAAAAGCTGCAGCAGCAGATGGTATGCTTGGGGACATCGATCAAACAGGAGCTGCAGAGCTTCCTCTTGTTGTTGCTGCTGCTGCTGTGCATGGGGGCAGTGTCCATTGTCTCCGAGAGCAGCTGGAGGCAGCTGTGAGGGAGGCAAAGGCAGGCGAAGAGCCATTTTGCAGCTTGCACGCTGCTGCTGCTGCTGCTGGCGCAGATGAATCTGCTGATGGTGTTATATGCGCTGTTGCTCTTGCTCATTCTAATGCTGTGGCGGCAGAGATGACTGGCAAGGGTGCTCTGGTGGATGGGATTGCTGGCAGCAAGCTGGGCATGGCAGTAAAGGTGATGGGAACAAGGGAAAGCCCTGCAGCTGCACAGAATGCAGGGGTGCAGGATGTAGCAAGCAGGGATATGAAGGAACCTGCAGCAGCTGTTGCTACTATTGGTTCTGCTGCAATGGGAGCAGAAGTTGACGAAGGCAGTGGACCCTCGGGCCAGGCAGTGGGAGGGAATGTGGCAGGTGGAAAGAGTGAGGGCCCTGTGGCAGCTCGTGGTAGAGCAGACGATATGGAGGGGGTTGAAGCAGCAGTAGCAACAGCAACAGCAGCAGCGCCGCCAGCAGGGGGAGCAAGGGAAGCAGGTGGTGGTGGTAATGGTAATGGGTTGGGAACAGCAGCTGGAGGTGTGAGGGTGGCCAGTAGGGAGGGAAGAGGGAAGGCAGCAGCAGCGGGACAGAGCAGGTGAGAGGGGTGGGATGGGAAACAAGGGAAAGGGGAGTGGAGCACAGAGACGAGCAGGGGAATGGGGAGCGGTGGAGACGGAGAAGAAAAGAGGAAGGGGGAGGAGGAGAGCAGGAAGAGTATTGGGAGGGCGGGGCTGGAAGACTTTGACGGAGGCTGGGAGCAGAGAGAATAGGGGAGGGGATACCAAAAGCATGTAGAAAAAGGTAACAAAACAAAGAGGAGGAGCATAGCTGCCACCCACTTCCCTTCTCAAAGTGTACTCATTGGTGACCTCTCTTTCAGCTTCTCCCTTGTGTGGCTAGGTGTCGTGGTGGCTCTGCTGTTTGTGTATCTGTGCCTTTCATCAAACTCTGCTTCCCTACCCCTGTGCCCATTCTTCTGCCCTTTCCTTGGGTTGTGCCTGTCAGGAGGCTTGGGTTGAGTTTATTTTATGTGTTACGATCACACTCTCACTACCATCCGGCATCGTTGTATACCTCGAGTCAGATTCAGCTCTGCCCCTCTTGCCACTCTCCCACTCTAAACAGGGGTAATATTCCTTCTGAAGCCGGTAAGGCACTGCGTCAAGGCAGCAGGGCTGAACTCCTGGAGATGGTGGCTTCTGGGCTGCCTTACAAGACCAGGTTCCTGGGGGCAAGCACTGGACCTCCTGAGCAGAGGGAAATACACCTCACACTACGGATACTCGAACACCTGGGTGAGAAGGGAGGGGAGGGGTGTTAACGGTTCAGGTTGTGGGTTTTGTGTGTAAGAAGCAGGGCAACGAGGTCTGGGAGATGGGAGGAGCATGGTGGGGGCCACAGGGCCATGTCAGCACATGATTTTGGTCCTGCTTCAGTAGGTTGGAGCGGAAATGTTGATTTGAGATAGGTAAAAAACCCTGCTGGAGCAGGGCTAGGAGTCAAGAAAACAGGTAGGGGGCATTGGGACGGGGGCATTGGGAGGGAGGGGGAAGGAGGTTGGCAGGGGAGTATGTGGGGAAAAGAGGGTGCACAAGAGGGGGGCAAAGGTAAAGAAGGTGCACACGAGGGGAGGGAGGCAGAGAGAAAAGGGAAGGGCGACGAGGGAGTGTATCAGGATGGCCTATGGATATACATTCAGGTGGGGGAAAGGAGGGAAATGATTCAAAGGGGACAGGTACTGATGAGAGGTAATGGAGAAGACAAGGGAGGAGGTCGTTGCAAAGAAGAAGGGCAGAGAAGGGGGGGGGGCTTGTGCAAGAAGCGGAGAGGAAGCTTGAAGACTAGTCAGCTGTGGGCCGGTGTTCAGTATTGCACTTGCCGTTTAGGTAGCCGCAGACCCAACTATGCAGGCCTTACTTGTTCAGACTCAGCAATGCCAGGCTGATGATGCTTTGTGGTGTCGTATCTGCCAGCCGGCGCCATTCTCTTGCTTTCATCAGCTGTTGTGCTGTGTTGCCTGTACTGTCCACAGAGCATCTGCCAGAGGACTGCAGGGCCTCCTGCTCTTGCCCCTGCGGCATCTTGTAATGTCTTACCTTTCCGTAACTTCTTTTGCTGCTCCTTCTTATTCCGTATGGCATTCCCTTTCCTGCTGCACACCCTTCTCTTGCTGCAGTTGGTGCTGCGAACAAGACAGAGCACCTTGTGCGTGCTGCTTTTGGCAACAGTCCAGATGTCTCTCGCATCATCAGAGGAATGCTGCAGGCGGGGCTGGTCATTAGGACAGGAGCTGGGGGACGGCTCAGCCCTTTCCAGTGAGTGGGGTTTAGGGTTGGAAAGCAAGTGTAGACCGAGGTTTGAAGCCTGGTTGCATTTGGGGCTTTGAGGTGAATGCAGCAGTAGAGCAGGAGCACAGCATCTGCTTAGCCATGGGTTCAAGCAGGATGTAAGCAAGGATTCTAGCCAAAAACGCAGGATACAAGCAAGATCCTAGCTGGATATATGCTGGAACAACGAAGTGTATAAACAGTTATCATTCAGTGGGACTGACGCTTAGCTTGCAGTGTGATGGGTAAAAATCCTGGGTAACTAGCATGGGGTGAGGAGGTGGGGGTGCCATTGGCACAAGAGCCAGCAGCTCTTCTCAGTGGGTAACTTGAAAGGTGGGTTTAGTGTGGGTTAGGGTTTGGAGTCTGGCTCTTTCTGGAATTAAAGGTGAGAGGAGCATTGAAAACAGAGCCGTTGGCCAGCTCAGACTGATGGGGAATTGAGGGAATGGTTTGGCTTGCGACTTTCTTGGGACATCAAGCCTGGTTCTGTCTAGGGCACACCATTAGGACAGTGAGTGAAGGGGCGTGACAGGGCCTCTTTTATTCAGGGTTGATGCTGGATCATTATGTAGTGTGAATATGTAGGTTAAGAGATAGGGTTGGAATGGTTTTATGAGTTGCTAACAGCACAAAGCAGCGACCAGTGTAAAAGGAACGGCAATTGGGGAATAAGGGATTGTGCTGGGGTATTCGGTGGGTGCAGCAAGCTGTGCGAGAAGCTTTTGCCATAGGAGGGGGAGAAAGGCATGGGATGCCTGCATATGTGTAAAACAGCTGAAGACTCTAGCAAGGACCTCCTTGTGTCAGGACAGGAGCATCCATGTGTCCTGCCCCAGTGGAGAGGTTTCTGGCTGTTTGTGATACATGCGGTAGTCTTGAACACATGCTGGGGGTGGGCTGATCGTGATTGCTGGTTGCACACTACTTGCTGCCACAATGTATGGATGGATTTGAGTGGGTGGCTTCCAAAGTGCTTTTGGGATGTCGCAATCTCAACTACACTTCCGCTCTTCCATGCCATGGTATGATTCCACATGCCTGTCATATCAGGCAGCGTGTCACCACATGTCTTAGGACGCAGTGGCGGCTTTTAGCTTGCTGGTACATCTTGATATCATACTACCTTGACAGCGTTAGGGCTAAATGGTAATAAATGAACACTGCTCCTGGTTGATTTTGCTGTGCAGATATGAGGTGACAAAGAAAGGGAGGTTTGTCCTCAAAGGCCTTATGCATGTGCTCAAGCAGGCAAAGGCTGCCGCTGGAGAAAGCGAGGTGAGGAGGAAAATGGGGCGTGCTGACAAGCTGAATGTGAAGTACCTTGCACCTTATGATCCGCTCCGATCTTTTGCTCTGCTTCTTGCTGACAGGCCCTACTTGGCAGTAATGAGGAGCTCAGCCCAACCAGGGGCTTGCATATGTAGCCATTAGGGCTGCTGCTCTTTCTCTTCTCTTGCTGGGGCAGGAATAGCTGCAGTTGGTGGAGGTGCTTCCTTGCTATAAAGCTACCCTCACAGTCCACTGTTGGTGACTAAGCAGCACCTGTTTCTTCACAGCCCATTAAGCTGGGTTGGAATTTGCCCTCGGGTACCTTCAGCTTGCTCACATTAACAGCGCTGGCCTATTGATAAGCAGTGCTCCAGGGATGCTATTTGGATCAGAACTACAACCTCAGGAGTTTGCATAGGTCTGGCTGTAGAATACAAGCGGGTTTGTCTAAAGTCAACAGGACACTGAGCTTTCCTACTGGCCACGGCCCAGATACTGTATCGTAGTAATCACAATAGTCATCCCAAACTATTGCTTTCTCTTGTTGCTGTTGCTATTCATCTCTTCCTTGAGCAGGAAACTGACCCGCAGGTGGCCTCTGAACTGGAAGGGGCAGAGGACTTCAGTGAGTCAGAAGAGCAGCATGATGAGGAACCACAACACCAGGAACGAAAGCAGCAGCAGCAACGGCGGCAGGCAAAACCCGTTGGGGAAGAGCAGCAGCAGCGAGTAGGGCAGCCGCAGCAGCAAATTCGAAGCGGGGAACAACAACAGTACCAGCAGCAGCAGCAGTTTGAGGGGGAACGTGTTGCTACTGTAGCAGCAGCAAAGTCAGACCAGCATGTGGGTACATTGAACATGCAACAGCAGCAGGAAAGGGTGGCTTGTTTAGGCAGGGGAGCAGTCCGGAAAGCTGCAGTAGCGGCAGCAGCTCGGAAGGCCCAGGAAGCAAAAGAAGCAGCTGATTTTGCCAAGGCTGCGACACACCGCAGAAGGGCAAGATTTGATGGCAGCAACAGAGCAGGGGACGCGAAGAAGGCTTCCATGCAAGTTAGGGACAGGATGGAAGCCAGACGGTCAGCTACTGCAGACGTAGCGGGAGGTGTGGGGAGAGCTGCAGCATCAGCTGGTAGGAAGGTGGGGGAAACTTTGGTTGGTTTGCAAGGGGTAGCAGAGACTACTGCAGGGGCTGGGTCTAAGAGGAAATGTGTTGATGTCAAGAAAGCAGCAGTGCGAACCCAGCCTGGGGATAACAAGAGGGGAGCTGTGGAGGGAAGGCAACATGTGGCAGCTGTAGCAGTAGGAGGGGTCAATGAGGCAGGTGAGGGGAGGCGTGCAGCAGCAGAGGCCAGGAGGAGGGCTGAGGCTTGGAGGGTGGCGGAAGCAAAGCTTGCAGCGGATGCTAGGAGAGTTGCGGAAGCTAAGCGGGCGGTGGAAGCAAGGAGGGTCGCAGCAGCAGCAGCAGTGGAGAGCGATGAAGAAGAGGAAGGAGGAGGACTAGAAGAGGAGTACCCGATGGTCCTGACCGGAGGGCTTGCTGATGGACTGGCTATGTTAGCTGCAGCAGCGGCTGCAGCAGAAGGGCTGTGTGGGTATGCTGACAGAAGGGAAGGCGGAGTGAGGGGTTCTGGAGAGGCTGGGTCTTGGCAGGTGTCAGGGCATGGCCACCAGCATGCGTTGCAGCGGGATAGGAGGAGAGAGGGACATGGTGAGGTTGAGGTGAGACGCTGTCAGGAACATAACCACCATCACAGGCATCATTATCATCAGCAACAGCAGCCGCAGCAGCAATTGTACCTACAACAGCAGCAACAGATACAAGGAGACTTTCATCAGGATAATTCGCATCATCATCAGCAGCAGCAGCAGCAGGTTAAGGAGCAAACAAACCACTACCATAACCACAAGCAGCACTACCATCATCATCAGCTCTCGCAGCAGCAGCAGCAACAGAAGCAGCAGCAGCACGAGATGAATGGTGGGCTGGATGATGGGCAGGACCAAAGGGACAGCCGCAAACGCAGGAAGACATGCACCAGCAGCAGCAGGCAGCCATCAACAGATCTCAGCAGCATGGGAGGGCAAGGGGGTGGCCTGTACCCTGGGAACAGCACCCATTACAGCCGGTCAGCACCTAATGCTTCTACTGCTGCTACAGCAGCAGCAGCCCCTGCTGCAGCTTTGTGGGCTTCGCAGTATAGAGGTCCTGTGCCGGTGGGTGCTTTACCGCTGCTGCCGCCGTCACCGTGTTTGTATGGTGGTTTACCGTGGAGCATTGCGGCGCCAGCAGTGGGAGGAGTGGGAGAAGGGAGGGATGGTGGGGAGGGAACAGCTGGGTGTGCCAATGCCCACAGTTATGGGCATGGCCAGTTATAGGGTGAGTGAAGGAACAGGGAGTTGAGTGTGGGGAAGAGGAGGTGCAAGAGCGGTGGCAGGCAGTGCAATCACGGAGGGAAGGGAATAGGGTGGTATATCTCATTTTAGTATGTTGGAGCTAAATATGCAGGCGTTCTGCTGTCCTTCATATGGCCAGCCAAATGGCCAGTGAGTAGGCAGACCCGGTTCCTGCACGGTTTTAGTAAGCAACTTTCGGATTGGATACATATCATACATTGCTCCCATGAGAGCAAGCCAGTTGAATCTGTCATACTAGTCGCTGGTTAGGGACAAGGGAGTGTTCTCAGGAGCAAACCTGCTGGCTCTGGTTTCATTGGGCTGAGATCATTTTAGCAGGGGATGGCCAGAGAGGAGAGAGGGAAGTCGATGGTAATTACATCTCACAACTTGACTGACTGACCCTGTTAACTTGAAGGTGCTCGTGGTCTCGGCAGCATTAGTTTTTTAAACTTGGTCCTCTAGTCCGGCGGGCACTGGTCTTCTTACCTGTGTTATAGACTGTGTTACTAGGGGGCTCTGGAGGCCCTGGGTTGACAATTTTTTACATATCATTCTATGCCACAGCAGTGTGCGGTATGTCCTGCACCTGAAGCTGTCATGAAAACAGTGATGTGGACAACACGAGGTCGTGTGCATCATGTTGCATGCGTGAGCTTGTAGCCGTGTAGGGCCATGGTAGTTTGTTTAGTAGTGACTGTGTATGCTGTGCCACCCAAGTACCTGTGGCAGCAAAAATGTCTGTCAGATAGCTAGCTGTAGAGCACAGCACCTGTTAGTTGGTTGCACCTGCTATGGCAATTTAATGCTAGGCTATTGCTTTAATGATCAGCTGCAAGCCTTCTGCGATTGCATCATTGGTTCATTGCCTGCTTCTTGCACTGCCATGGGGCTTACAGGTTGTCCATGTGCCTCGGCCTGTTGGTCGAGCATCTCTCTTGCGGGTTTCATACCAAGAATGTTTGTTTGGTTGTTGTGGACAGGGTTTATCAGTGACCCTCCATGTACAACAACTGGCGTTGCTGCAGGCTGGAGGGTTGTTGAAGGGCACCAGAGCTGATCCTGCATATCATGTGGCTGGTCGAATAACTGTCGGGAGATGGTCCATGCCATCCTGATATAAACGGTTAGATATAGCAATGGACGTTCTTGGGCGCTTGCGTCAATGGATACAGCCCCGAAGACAGCACAAGCACTGCACCGCGAACCAAAACAGGGTATCTGTTACCGTCGAAAGCAAGTGCGAAGCCGCAACGTAAATGTGTGGTTCATTCAATACCTTTTAAGTAGGCAAGGTTTCCTCTGGTCATTGCTCAAGGACTGGAGCGGTAGACAACCCAAATGGCATCGATCAAGTCAGTACTCAAGTCATACTCTTCTTTGACATACAGCTCTTATACAAATGCTATTAAACGTTCAATATGCCATTATTCTATGCAGAGTTCGGATTGTGCAAACATTTGAAAGGCACGCTGAGCCGAACTAGCTCGGTTTTGCGCAGCGGAAGTGCAAGGGTTTGCAGTCTCAAATTTGATGAAACTTTCAGACAAGCCCATAACCACTTAGAGTACTGGTTCAGGCAGAGTGTTTCGAAGGAATTCATTCAGTCATAAGTCTTAGCTTGTCCGGGACGCGTCAGCAGTGCAGTTGTCTAACACTGCCACCAACAACACTCATCGCAAGACGCAGGTTTGCATTGAGAGACATATAGGAGCAACCAAAAAGATAAAAGTCTGATCCTATACGATTCCTTTCAATTGTCATGCCTATCGTGCAAGGCGGCATATGTCCAAAGAACGGGAAGACAAGCATCAAGGGATGAACAAGTGCCTGACAAATGTCGCGACATCAAGGAAGCCTAAAAGAGGGCCGTACCTTTATTCGTTTAGCATGTTTCAGCTCCTTGCGCTTGCTTGTCAATTAAAAAGCTTGCAGTAGCGCCTGGTAAGTCTCAGAGAGTGTGTCACCCGCGTACTGCTCACTGGCTGGCCGAGGAACTCGGTTGGATACGACACTTCCTAAAGTTTACAGCCAGTAACGGTACTCCATGCTTCATCATGTACCCGAATCTCAAAAGCATGTAAGAGACACCTCTGCACTGCATGTCAGGAGGCGTCAGGCCAACAACGTGACGCAAGATTGCCACCAAGGCCTACACTTCAACGGTGGCTATTACAATATTTGTTGACCAACCTTTATGGGCTCGGGGATCAACTCGGGCATGCACGGGGAAAAGGTGAGGCGGGCTCTCATCTTTGTAGGATCCGCTAGCCGTTCGCGTCCAGCCAGTTACGTACTTACCATGCTCTTTGCACGGGTATCCCCTTTTATGTCCCTTGCATCTGTTTTAGCGCATGGTGCCTTTGCTATGCAGCGTCTCGCGAAAGGCCCCTTCTGGCCGCGTGGCAGGGCCCAATCGAACTGTGCAAATTCCGTGTCAAGATCCTGTGCATGATTAGCACTTACTAAAATGCTATTTTATGGCGCTTAAATCATTGCTGTACCTTGTGGGCGCATTGCGGTGAGTCCTAAGCTGCCCACCTTGCGCCTAGGTTCGCTCGAGGGCATGATGCAGGCGGGCAGGGTAACTGACCACCCTCATCTGGACCAGACATGCATGAGCATGCCCCTAACAGACATCTAAATTCTCCGCAGGATGCTTCGCTTGCATGCCAGTAGTCCATGTGCTGACGCGATGCCGGGCTTGAGAAGGCAGCCTCGATAACTGCCACAGACAGGTGCTTGTGCGAGATTCTCCACCTTTGCACTCATGGCACATACCAAAACACCCATATGCGCCTACATCTTCCAGCTCATGATGACAAAAGGTATTTTGCTCCTCTGCCCCCCCTTTTCTGCTCCTTCACAGGTCATTTCAACTCCAGCTGGGCTCAACTTATCAGGCCTCTCTTCACCAAACCAGAAGTCAGCAATTGTGTACCCTCCATGGCACTCCCTAGCATCACCCAGTCCAGCTGCAGCAGCAGGTAAAGCAGAAGAAGGACCAAAAGCAGCAGTTTTACCTGCAGAGTTCAAGCCCAGAGCAGCAGTGCGCCAGCAACCAACACCACCGCCACCACCCTCATCAGCAGCAACTGCCGCAAGCAGTACTGTTTCTTCTCGAGGAGTTGGGCCACTGCAAAGCGGGGCAGTTGCGTCAGACCACCCTGCACCGCCGCCACCAGCACCACCAGCAGCAGGTGCCACCGTGCCTGTGAAGGGAAGCTTAGCATTAGCACCAGTACAACACGGAGGTAAAGCGTCAGATCCCACAGCACAACCCACGTCGGCGGGGTCAAGATTTTCAGCAGCAGCAGGAGGAGCAGAAGCAGCAGCACTACCACCACCACCAGCAGCAGTAGCAGCAACAGAAGCAGCAGCACCACCACCAGCAGCAGCAGTACAAGCAGCAGCACCAGTTAAGTCTTGCCCTAATCCCACAGCTCCAGCACCATTGGGAGCAGCACCCACAGCAGCAACAGCGGCAGCAGCAGCTGGAGCATCACGAAAGTCCGAGGAGGGTGCAAAATCAGAGGGAGAAGGTAACATGCGCCTGTCATTGCTTGCAAATGGAGGCACAGCAGCAGCAGGAACAGCAGCACATGGTCCGGAAGATGTCAGGGAGGAGGTCACAGTGCCTAAAGCTGAAATGCCACCGCCTCCGCTTACCAAAAATGAGGGAGGGCAAGGGGTGGGGAGGGGGCGGGATATGATGGCTGCTGCTCATGGAGCTGATGTTGCTAGAGCGCCTAAACATGGGCTTGGTGTATCAGCAGGAGCACCAGGAGCAGGGACACAGCGGGCATTGTCCCCTTTAGTAGGACAAGCAGCAGAAACACGGAGGGCACTTCCTTTTCTAGATGTAAAAGCAGCAGCAGCAGCAGGGAGAAAAGCACAGCTGCTATCAGCAGGAGGTAATGCAGCAGCAGCAGCATCAGGAGCAGAGG